>RDPX01000117.1:1895281-2057653 GCA_003991215.1 Morbakka virulenta | reverse complement strand
CTACAATCCTACAATCCTACAATCCTACAATTCTACAATTCTACAATCCTACAATCTTACAATCCCACAAATCCCACAATCCTACAATCCTACAATCCTTCAATCATACAATCCTACAATCCTTCAATCCTACAATCCTACAATCCTACAATCCCACAATCCTTCAATCCTACAATCCTACAATCCCACAATCCTTCAATCCTACAATCCTACAATCCTACAATCATACATTCCTACAGTCATACAATCCTACAAGCCTACAAGCTTACAAGCTTACAAGATTAGAAGTCTTAAGCCCGGAGGCCTTGAAACCTTGAGACCTTGAAACCTTCAATATTTAAAACAAAAACTTTTCACGAAACTAGGCAATATTAAACTTTGATACGAGTTTAGGAACGAATGAGTTTCTTGCAGCAAATTGAAATAGATTTCTAGGGTTCTTTATAGGATTTTGTAAGACGTTTTAAAAGTTTCCTGAAAATGGACAACGAGCTTGAAATTTTGCGTAACAACATACCTGTACCCTTTGTTTCCCGTTGTTCCACCCAGCTTGGATACGCTTCTTAACTTTCTTCCTCGCTCCCTTCATCACTCTGGATCGTCGAACCAAGGTACCTGTGCGACTGAATAGTTTGATGCCTCCATAGTTTGAGCAATTCTGTACATCACTTTTGTTTTTGAATATCGGTACAAGGATGCTCTTTCTCCCCTCATCAGGCATTCTAGTGCTGACAAGAATTTTGTTAAACAGTGATGTGAGGAAGTCAAGTCCTTGCTTACATAAGGCTTTCCACACTTCAACTGGTATCTCATCCGGCCGCCTGCTTTCCTGTTCTTCATTTTGCTCAGGGTCTTCTTCACTTCTTCACTTCTTCACTTCTTCACTGCTAATTCTTAGCACATCCTGTTCATGGACTTGCCCTACTGCTTCCCTCTCTTCTCTGGGGTTTTCTTTATTCATTAGCTTTTAAAAAATACCCTTTCCATCTATCTAGAATATCACCTTCATCATTTAGTACTCTACCATCCCCATCCTTAATCCTCTTGACCTATTGAATGTCCTTTGGATGCCTTGTTTACATACCTTGCTATATTAAAAATCTTCTTCTGTCCACCTGCAGTGTCCAGGTTGCTATACTTTTTTTCACACGCCACATTTTTAGCCCAAGATACGGCAACTTTAGCCTCTTGATTTGCTTCCAGATGCTCCACTTTCTTTTTATCACTCCTGTCTCTACACCAGGCTTTTTGTCTCTTCTATTTTTCCTGAATTGCTTCATGAGCCTCCTCAAACCACAACCATGTTTTTCATCCCTCTTAGTTCTTCCAGAGCTCTTTCCTAGTATTGTTTCTGCTACCCTTTGGATGGTTTCAGCTGTTGTTTCCGAGTACACCGACAATTCCTGCCCTAATTTCTCTTGTAGTACAGCTGCAAATCGCATCTTTAACTCTTTGTCTCGCAATTTTCACCATCTAATCCCAGCTGGTTTCTTTCTTGCTCTCTTTTCTGTCGTCATCATCTTCAGAATGCATATCACCAGTCAGTGTTGAGTTGTTACGTATTCCTCCAGCAGACTCTTGCAATCAATTACTTTCTCCAGTTGACATCTACTGTAGAAGATGTAGTCAATCTGGGTGATGTAATTCCCACTGCAATATGTTGCCCTGTGTTAGTCTACTTTCTGAAAAGAATGTAAAAATGTACATCAGCCTGTCCAATATCCTCTCGAACACTACCACTCCTGGCACCAGACTTTCGTCTAAGATGATGCCAACTCCGTTTCTTGTTAAGTAAGACCAATGATAGTACACTTTGTAACGTACTCTGATTTGTCTGGCCTTGGATCCTTTCCATCTAGTTCCTGCACACACAGCACCCTTACTTTTCTTCATTCCATAATATCTGCTACCTCTCGGCCTCTTCCTTTTAGATTACAAACATTCGTTGTTTGTCTCCTTTACTTTTTTCTCTCTCTCAGCTCGTCTCTCTGCAGCTTTCGTTCCTCCTTTCTGTTTTACTCTAAGTTGACCAGTAGCATAATTTCCATTACCTCGCTGTGTTTCCTAGGTAAAAGCGGTCCTTGTTAACCCGGGCTTCGACCGATCCTGTATGGCATTTGCATTTCTCGCAATCGCTCATGGTAAAGATTTGGCAGTTTAGTTTTCTACAGCGGAATGGCCTTCCTGACTCTAACCACACTTAATGGTAGTGTGCCTAGCCTTTGGTCTAAAGGCCTACTCACAAAGCAGTAAATGGCTATCTCTGGCCGTGACATCCTAAATCGAAGTTACTACGCCCAAGAGTGCTCTGCTCCCACTTCGGATGGACGGGCCAACAGGTTGAAGACTCAGTAACCCAGGGATTTGAGGCTGTCCATGTGGTTTGCCTTGCCAGAGGAAGATTTCCCTGACGTTCAAATAGGTTAAACCCGCATACTCTGTAATACTTCTGATTCCTGTCAATTACAATCACAAAGGTTATAATTTATTCCTGTCTCAGCATCCACAGATAATAAATTAAGAAGTGGAAAGAGGGAATTTCGGCCCCCAAAGTCCTTACTGAGTAAATCAAAACCCCAACCAGGAAACCATTAAGAAAGTTTTGTTATTAATTCTTTTTAATTTAATAAATGATATCGTCATTAATAGAAACATTGAAGTGCTCAGAAAAAAGTCTATAAACGAGTTTAAATTTGATGTATCACATTAGCAATTGTGATGTATATTCTTTTAATCTATCAGTTCCGAAAAGTGAATATGCCTGATGGAGTAAAAATACACGTATGGTAAGATTAATTTGAATCTTACATATTTTGCCGATCAAAAGATATTGTTCAAAATATTGTTTCAGACATAGCAATCTGAAATCAGGGGATAGTTACTATTTTTACTTTTCAGTTAGCTGCAACTTGCAAAATACTTTCCTGAGAAGCAAAAATAATGAACTGTTAAAATTACCTGTAATATCATTTAAACCCACACCTTGTCGATCCTCTCCATTTTGTGATGTGACTGACGTCAGTAATTTTGCCAAAGCATCAGCCATTGCTTGCTTGTTTGGTAAGACTATTTTCGGCTTTTCTTCTCCGCCATTTGCTGGAGGTGCAACTGGTGACTCAGCGGCGTTCGATGGAGGTGGCACATTTTCACCATTTTCGTTATCGTTGTTACTACTAAAAAGTGAAGCTAATCCACCTTGAACGCCATCAATGTTGTCAGTGACAGTGTCTCCTAAATTAACTGAATTATCAAAATTACTTTCGGTGTTCTCTCCATTTGCTTCAGAAGCACTATCACTATCGGTATTCTGGTTGTTATCTAGGTCTCTATTGTCACTATTTTCATTTTCTGTATTATGATGGTGGTTATTTCCTGCAAATAATGAAATTCTATCACCAAATCCTCCCAGATTTTGAAGAGATAATGGTCCTAAATTGCTGTTTGACAAATCCTGCTGATCAGGCTCGTCAGGCTGACTCTCTGCTTGACCAGACAGTTGTTGCTGTCCATAGGTGCTAGCAAGTGAACCAACATTTCCTAGAGGCCCAACATTCCCTCCTCCAACAGTATTTCCAACAAATAAAGGTGTTAAGTCCCCATCAGCTAGAGATAAACCTCCAAGGGAATTTTCTGTAATATGCATCTGAGATAACGAATCATCATGATCGTCTCTAAAGAAATCTAGTGCTCCAAATCCTCTTGAGATTCCTGCGTCACTTCCAATATTACCTTCAACGTCTTCTTCATCCGGGCTTTGGTAGGATACAAACTGCTTCTTTCTTTCAGACGCTGAAGAGTGTGCTTTAAGTTTTAAAGGAAAGCAAAAACTGAATGAGACCGAAGTTTTAATTAATTAAGCTAAGTTTAATTGGGTCAGTGAAGTAAATCTTGAAAAATAGCCTGGTCTAAGGACTATGAGTCTTTTATGACACTGTTTCTTTCACAATCATGCCAGGCCTCTGGCCTAATATCAGTTGGTTTAGACTATTACCATTTTCACATTTCTAGTTAATTTCATTGGCCTAATCTAATGAAAAACTCCGCCGAAGCCTGTCCCAAGCCAGGTTGAAAAAGGAGGAGGGTTGGGCGTAGGGCTAGTAACCCTACCCTGTAAAAAAGATTGGATACTACAGAAACAGCGAGAAGAAGCCATTCCGGTAAACAGCAATGGCGTAGAGCAAGATCTGGGACAGCAATAGGTGGATTACAGATGACAACTTCTGTTATCCCTCTTGATGATGTACCTATGACGAGCTTGGATGAAAGCCCAGAGGAAGTTCATGCTCCGATCACCCAGGTCTTTTCCACCAAACATCACACCAAGTTTGGTACATGGAATGTACGAACTATGTACGAAACAGGAAAACTAGCCCAAGTGATAAATGAAATGAGGAAGTATCAGTTACAAGTATTGGGAGTTAGTGAATCTGGATGGACTGGGCAGGGTAGATTATCAAGTAAAGGTGTCATCATATTGTATTCAGGAAGTGAAGCAGAACACATGAGAGGAGTAGCGTTACTGTTAAGCAAGGAAGCCACAGATTCTTTAATTAGCTGGGAGCCTATATCAGATAGAATCATCACTGCAAGATTACAGGGTTGACTACTCAAGGCATCGATAGTACAAATCTATGCACCAACTGAAAATGCAGATGATCAAACAAAGGAAAGCTTTTACAGACAGTTACAAGATACATTGGACAGCATACCAACCCATGACCTAAAGATCGTAATGGGGGACTGGAATGCAAAGATAGGATCTCAACGAACAGGTTTTGCAGATGTTGTAGGCCCACATGGCTCCGCAAATAACACAAGCGGTAATGGAGAGAAAATGATTAGTTTCTGCAACGAAAATGACCTTCGCATTGGCAATAGCTTCTTCAAACACAGATGCATTCACAAATGGACCTGGAGATCACCAGATGAGAACACACTTAATGAAATAGATTATATCTGCATAAGCAAGAGATGGGGATCATCATTGTTGGATGTCAGAGCCTTTAGAGGTGCAGATGTGTTCAGTGACCACCACCTACTTGGAGGCAGGATTAGAGTGAAGTTGAAGAAAATCGAAAAACGATCAAGCAGAAAAGCATACGATGTGGAGAAACTACTTAACCCAGAGGTTTCAGAGAGGTTTCAACAACATTTGTCTAATCGCTTTGCTGTCCTCCAAAGAGACACAGACATCACAGAAAAGTGGATATCTTTCAGAGATGCCATCAATGAATCTGCCAGTAGTGTAGTTGGACAGAGAAGAGGAAGCAAAAAAGAGCAATGGATTTCAGAAGATTCGTGGAAGTTAATTGATCAGCGTAGAGCTTTGAAGAGTACCAGAGATGCAGCAAAAACCCGAGACCAAGCGCGATATGCACAAGAGCAATACAGCTTTAAGGACAGAGCGGTAAAAAGGAGTTGCAGAAGAGACAAGCAAGACTGGTTCGAAAAGAAAACAAAAGAAGCACAGGATGCTGCAGACCAAAATAATACAAGAGAATTGTTCAAAATAGCAAAACAGCTTTCCGGAAAAAGTAGTTACGTCAATGTACCAGTTAAAAATAAGGATGGCCGTATCCTAGCAACTGAAGAGGAACAAAACGAAAGGTGGGTAGAGCATTTCAAAGAGATCCTCAATCAACCCTCTCCAGAGACAGTGTACGATTGGAGTAATATTGCCACAGCCCAAGAGTTGAATGTAGATATGGGACCCATAAACAGTGACGAAGTGAAGAAAGCTATAGATAAAATGAAAAACAACAAAGCTCCAGGCATTGATGGCATCAACAGTGAATTCTTGAAAGCAGGTGGAACTGCAGTGGTAGATGAATTAACAACTTTGTTTAACAAGATTTGGCAAGAAAATAGAGTACCGGAAGAGTGGAGGAAAGGAGTAATAGTTAAGCTACCCAAGAAAGGAGACCTATCAGATTGCAATAACTGGAGAGGCATTACCTTACTTTGTACTACCGGGAAAGTTTTCAAAAGAGTTCTTTTGAAAAGATTACTGATAGCAGCAGATTGTAAACTAAGAGAGGAACAGGCAGGTTTTAGGGAGGGGAGATCATGTTGTGAACAGATTTTTGTCTTAAGGAATATCATAGAGCAAAGTTTAGAATATCAGTCACCAGTTGTGCTGAACTTTATAGACTTTCGTAAAGCGTTTGACAGTATTCACAGAGAAACGTTGTGGAAAATTTTGAAAGTGTATGGCATACCAGAAAAGATCATTACTCTCATGAAGTCATTTTACAATCATCCAATGTGTGGCGTTAGAACAAACTCCGGAATGACAGAGGAGTTCGAATTGTTCTCGGGAGTTAGACAAGGTTGCATACTGTCCCCTTTTCTATTTACAATATGCTTAGATTTTGTAATGGGAAGAACAATGAATGATGAAAGTTTTGGAATACCGTGGAAGGATGATAGAAAGCTGACAGACCTCGATTTTGCAGATGATATAGCTTTAGTAGCCCAAGATGTCACGAAGTGTCAACAGATAACAGATCAACTTAAACTTGAAAGTGCCAAAGTAGGATTACGGATAAATGAAGGAAAAAGTAAGATCATGAAGGTGAAAAATCACCAAATACAGCAAGTGACTGTCAATGGAAATCCACTAGAAGAAGTAGAAAAGTTTCCGTATCTTGGGAGTTATTTGACCGAGTCAGGTGAAGTAGAAACAGACGTAAATGCCAGACTAGGTAAAGCCGGTGCAACCTTCAGAACAATGAGCCATATCTGGAAATCACGACAAATCAACATGAAAACAAAGATCAAACTATACATGGCTATAGTTGTCTCTACAGCATTATACGCTAGTGAAACATGGAAAACAACCAAGAAGCTAGAGAGAAAGCTAGATTCGTCCTACACGCGGAATCTGAGGAGAATCGTAGGTGTCACATGGAGGGATATGATCACCAATGAGGAGATATATAGAAGAACAGAACAAGAACCGTTGCACAAGATTGTAGTAAAGAGACGATGGAAGCTAGCAGGACATGTCTTAAGATTACCACCCAACAGATTTGCAAAACATGCAATTGAATGGAGACCAAAGGAAGGAAACAGAAGGCGTGGTAGACCTGTGAGGACGTGGCAAGCTACTTTCAGGGACGACTTGACTGCACGAGGGCTGTTACTCAGAACCGCTCAAGCTGTGGCTGACGACCGTAGACGATGGAGGAGTCTCGCTGCCCTATATCCTGCTCAGGATGGGAGGACCTAAGGTCTAAGGTAAGGTAATCTAATGAAAAACTTTTGAACTCTTTTTATTACAACACAGGCATGTTTACACAGTTTGATGTCCTTTCCAGCTCCATCAGCACAAGAGAACATGTATTATGTTAATGTCATAGGACTAAAAACAAGTTACATGTTCAGTGAATATCCTGCTTTTTTGGACTTAAGTGTCTAACTGCCTGGTTCACATTAAAAACAGGCGTTCAAACCTGTTGGTTTTCTGTCAGTATTTCTTAAAGTCCGTAAAACGATCAAATGTGCTTAAAAGTAATGACTACTCCAGTTAAGGCTAAATTTTGGTGACAAAAAGCATTTGTCTAAATGACCGTGCGTATTTTAATTTTACCGCCCCAAGGGTTCCTTGAGTAGTAACAAGGTTATATCATTAAGAACTTACAAGAGGTGTATTTTGCTATTGCTGCAAACATCACCAGAAAAGGACTCCTATAAATTACATTGTATTTCTTAAAATTATAAATAAAAAAAATCTATAAAATTACATATGGTAAAACACGAAAAATAAGAACTGTGGTTGCAACTAATAGTTTCACGATTAGTTGCAATCATAGTTTTATTTTTCGTATTTTACCTTATGTATATTTCTCTGCTATATGCATTGAGCACTTTTTGATACGAATGCACGAATGGGCGTCCAAGAAGGCAACCTCCACGTGGTGACGCCTGGATGCTGACTAGTCAGGTTTTCCTGACTGGTTGGTATCGAATAGCCTTCGTTTCAAGCTGTTCTTCCGTCAGTGACTGGAAACTCTATTGTTCATATTATTCCTAACCCTAATCCTAATGTTATGGCCTGAACAGAACCGCGTCACGTGGCTTGAACAAATCGACCAATGAAATTTTACTTCGAGTAAAAGACGGTAGAATAGGTTTAGCCGTCAGACGGCTAAATAAACACTTCGAAATTTTTATTGCATTCGCGATTTAAGAGCAAATGCTGTGCTATAGCAGAACCCTGTTATGCTGATTCTGCTATAATACCAAGACATGCTTTATAACTATTTCTGAGGCTCATATGAATCTTAACTTGACTTGATTAAAAATACGTACCGTTGCAAGCGACTGCTAAGGAACCAAGCAGAAGCAGCATCAACCAAATCATCTCAGGTCAGTCAATAACTGCATATCCGCAAGTGATCGTTGACCTCAATCCTCCATTCTAAAATAGTGGGACGAAAAAATACCATGAAATGAAAATGTTTTTAAACTAATTCAGATTATATTCTAATCAAAACATGGGCTCAAAAATTTGTTGAAATAATTTTGACAAATTTCACTTTTATACTCTTTCTATACTTCTTTATGGTTCTTATAGAGAACTCGATTGTAAACGATTATAAACCATTGCCCATACATTATATACTATGTTTTGCTTGTTTAGTGAAATACTTTAAATTTTATTTTATGTAACTCTGCCATTGTTTATTGGTTAATGTGAGTTATTTTGTATTGTCAAGATCCACTTACCGTAATAAGCATTTTGTTGTCGGTTATGTTGTTGGCCATTTGACACAGGGCATGTTGGTAAAAATTTGATATCCCGTCATTTTGTAAACCAAAGATAAAGATATTCCCGGTCTAGTACAAGTTTTATCTATTTTGACTTGAAATTTAGCGTACAGTGGTGTTTTTTGATATCATGAAAATGTATTTGTCTTTACTATTCCATTATTAAAAGTTAAGTAAAAGGAAGTATTAATGATGTCGAAGAGAAAATGTAAAGATAGCAAAGACATTGAATTGTAGAACAAAAGAATAAAAGAAATAAATTGAAATGTTCGGTTAAACTGTTAGCTACTAATAGTTTAACCGAACTATTGCTGTGTTTATTTATCTAAATGAGTAGAAGGCCACAATAACAGCCTAGTGCAAATGCCAAAATTTCTCTTGAGAATTCTTCTTAATTCATTCTCATGTGTTAATTAAAAGAGACGTCATGTTGTTTACCAGAAGATTTATTTCTTCCCTTTCATATTAAGGTCATGCTCATGATTACCAATGCTTTTTTGCTATGGTAATTCATCGTCTGATTTCTTATATAGTATCAAAGGCTTCAAATTTTTTCATTCAGAAATTTGAACTGTTTTCTCTTTCTTTGGTTTAGTATAAAAAATTACGTGTTCGCGATGCCTGTCGTGTTATGTGGGGCGAACTACCGGACATCTGCTAACCCGTGTAAAGGAGCATAAATATAAAGCCGTGGGACAGCATTTTAAAATGTGTAACGTGGAGCTATCAATCAATCATGCAGAAATAATAGAAAGTTGACTAAGTCGAAATACAAGTTAATGACATTAGAGGCATTACNTTTTTTGCTATGGTAATTCATCGTCTGATTTCTTATATAGTATCAAAGGCTTCAAATTTTTTCATTCAGAAATTTGAACTGTTTTCTCTTTCTTTGGTTTAGTATAAAAAATTACGTGTTCGCGATGCCTGTCGTGTTATGTGGGGCGAACTACCGGACATCTGCTAACCCGTGTAAAGGAGCATAAATATAAAGCCGTGGGACAGCTTTTTAAAATGTGTAACGTGGAGCTATCAATCAATCATGCAGAAATAATAGCAAAGTTGACTAAGTCGAAATACAAGTTAATGACATTAGAGGCATTACTCATTCGGGAAATAAAACCAACATTGAATACAAAGGACGAGTACAAAAGCCGCGAATTAGTCATAAAAATTTAACTTGTCAACAAGGTCCCTCAAGGGAGGTTTCTCAATTATCGTAGTTTATTCAAAAAGATTGAAGATTTGAATTTACTATGTTAAATTTCGTTATAGCTGTGTATACTGCAGAGCGATGTTGACACGAGATAGGAAATATTGTATTCAGCTTTTCTCTTTCAACTTCTTTACCACCAACATGGTTATCATTGCCTTTTAAGACTTTCTTTTCCTTATTTTCTTTATTTAAGAAGGAGACTGGTACTTCATTTGTTTCTCTCTCCTTTATTAACGTTTATTGTAACTTCTATATATACCCTGCTCTCACAACGAAATTATCAGTATGGACTAGGTCAAATCCTTCTACGTAATTTCTTGTTTCTTTGAAGTTTACAAGATGCTTTCGAATGATATTTTTGCAGATTTACTAAACAGATATAACAGTACGTTTCCTGTCAAATTTCAAACACTTAATTGCTCCATATATTGTTCTTACAGTAAATGCCTTCCTGGCTTTTGTCTGCCCTCTTCTCGAGTACGGAGCCACCATCTGGGACCCCAACCTTTAAGCGAGGCATCGACAAGATGAAGCGAATCCAAAGAACTGCAGTGCACTTCATCACCACAGAAGGCCGGTCGCAGAATAAGAACGAGGGCATCAGCAGACTTTGTCACCACCAACCCCGTCGACAACCACATCAGGAAAAACAACAAGTGCTTTATAGTGCCCAGGTGTAACACCAAACAATATAAACTGTTCTTCTTTCCTTGTAACATAGTGGCCTGGAACCACCTGAACGACAACATTGTCAACGCCACTTCAGTTGATAGTTTCAAATCGGCCTTGGCAAGTACCAAGCGCTGTGCATCACAACTCCGTTGCATCGATGCCAGATTCATGGATGTAGCAACGTACACGACCGATACAGATAATGCAGCTTCTATACCTCAAATTGATTTCTAATAACACCAATAATGTGTGCCAGAAAGATCTCTGCCATCATGTTTCGTAATACGTCAGGGGTAATTGTGTTAAATGCTTTTTTGTAGTCAATAAAATAAATAACTGTATATATGCATATATGATTTACATGTTTCCTTTTTTTCATTAATATCCTTAGGTTCAAGGTTTGGAATCATCTGTCTACTAGTTCGAATGCTTGTCTATTCACCTGCAATTTGTTTTGGTACATATTTCATATGGTATTATCTTCAGTATTAAAAAAACACGAAGTTTACTAACTTTCTGTATTAGCTATTGTTTTCTGAAAGGGACCTGAAATATCTCTTACGCAAAGCAGGTATCCGTAGCCAAAAGTATAGATATTAGTAAAAATCAGGCATGTATGCTTAAAGAACTACGTTTGAGGGATAAATTTCAATGTAACAAAATATGAGAGAATTGTCGATCACTAATTTGGAGTTATGGTGAGACCATTCATTTCTCTCGTCCTCCAAGTTATATCAACACTAAATACAATCATTTAAAACTGTACAGTTTTCTATAGGGGATTCATTATAGAACTAAAATTAACTGATATTTTATGACTTTCTTAGTAACCTTAGTCCAGGCCAGCTATACACAGTTTGTAATATTCTGTTGTATTCCGCTTGCTGTACAATTAAACTTTTATTAAATTCCTAAGGTACAGTTGTTAGAACCCATCCTTTTCTCAAAACTGTGCCTTAAAAAGACCCAGATAATTTATATATAGATCTTATGTTCCAAAGTCGAATGTGTTTTACAGAGAATTAATTTTACTGTGAAGCAAGTTTGTGAAGCCCAAAATGTTTTTACCTTAACTCTTGTCTCATTTAGTCTCAGTCTTGCATTCATGATTTAATGGTCAAATACTGATATTTCAAGACATGTAAAACTGCCCTTAGATTTTCATTCCTGTTCCATCTATACTTATATAGAGAGATCAATTGTTCCTTTGAAATTTCTTTTGGCTTCTTTTGGTCTATTAATAAGAACATAGAGCCTTCCATGTTCTTTACTTTTTATCGTTACTTTATATATGATTAAAATGGAAATCATCTTGATTTTAATCAAATGTTCGGCCTGTACAAAGCCAATTGATTTTTCTTCTTACACTGTTTGATAAAATTCTGATATGGTTTTGCTGTCCAATGTAATTCAGTTTGTAATTGGCGACATTTCAATCAAGTATTTAAGCTCTGTAAATATGGAAAGACGATTTTATCATGTAAACCTAATGTTGAAGTTGACCAAACTGAGTAGAATTATTGAACTCACTTACCCAGAAGATTATCTTGCCGTTTTTTAAAGAATGGGCATTCTTTTAACTGAAGCATTTTATTTCATTTAAATTTTACAATATTTGAAAATTTGGAGAACGGCAGAATTAGATATGCTTGTTGTTTTTTCCATAAAATATAACATACACTAAGGCACTATATTGAGTACTCTAATCCAACATAACACTACTTTGCCAAAAATATCTGTAAATATCAACATTGGAGAGAAATATATAGAAATAAACATCTTTCTCAACAAGAAGACTGGAGAATTCGACAACAAGTTTAAGTTTGTGTAATATTGTACCTGTGCGTTAAACCTGTGATTTTTTAAAAATATGATACAATATGAAAATAGAAGATAACAATTTACCTCCAAATTAAAACCACTGCTACTTTTAATGTTCCTTCGTTCAAAAGTAATTGGGCTCCATTTTTGTATATAAAAATAAAGGGATTTTCTCAAAGTTAGCAGTAAAGAAGAATTCTTTTTGGCTCGATTGTCAATTGCGATTGTTTTCAGCCTGTTAACAAGGGGTCAGGAGGGGGCAGGTTATAGTATTGAATGGATCGACATAGTTTACCTTGCTTTCTATTCATCTGCACTCGAGCGAGTAGGTTTTCATAGAAACAGTATCAGTTAAAAGCAGTCAAAAAGTGTCTCTGAGCAGACTTATGCAACTTTCAGTACCTTCAGTGAGACGAAGACTTTAGAATGAAGAACTAATTCATAGATTTTACCACTTTCTTGAAAGATGGGTGTCATAATATTTAATTAGATTTGAAATTTCAGTGGATTTTATTTTAGTCTTAGAAGACCTTGAAGATATTTTACCTTTATTCCCTGAAGGCGTTAATTGTTTTTCCTTTTGTATTTACTTTTTATAACACTTTCACACTATTTAATTTTTTGTTCTTAAGAATTTTTTTTTGTATGTATCTTTCTGTATGCCAATACCTACAACGATTTCAAGCGAGTTTTAGCTGTTGGTAATTACAGTTTATGTCTACGCTCCATACAATAAGGCATTCCAAACGTACAATTTATGATAATTTTTTCCTTCAAGATAAATTTTATGCTTTATTAATGTTGACTCAAACCAGTCGCAGATTTTTCCTTCCCATTGGCAGAGAATGTATCTTTCTCGCTTGTGCTTCTCTGTCATTAGTTAACAAGTGTGCAACGGGAGTAGTTCCTTCTATCTTTTTTCAGTCTATTAGACAATCCATTTGACAAATAAGACTGCTAAAAGACCTTTTTTATATTCATTTACAATTAAGCATATTACTTTATTACATATATTATGGGGAACTGAAATATATCTGTGTACCAAACTAGTTTCAAGCAAGTGCCTATTGCAATTATTGTATATGCTCTACCATCTCAATCATCGGTGCTCGTTCTTAAACTGATCGTTTTTGCAGCCATACGTTTCACTCTCACCCTACAGCTTCATTGATGAAGTGTATGACCATGATACCCAAAGGCTCAGGTTCAAATCCGATGCACATATAGAGGTTGGAGAGAGAAAGAGTTGGGCAAGAGAGTTGGGCGAGAGAGGTGGGAGGGAGGGATAGGAAAGAGAGGTGAGAGAAAGAGAGATAGGGAAAAGAGACGTGGGAGGGATAGAAAGGGGAGGAGAAGTGAAGAGAGACACAGATAGAGGGGTAGAGAGACACAGAGAAAGGGGGAGAGAAACACAGAGAAAGGGAGAGAGAAAGAGAGAGATAGACAGATAGATAGAGATAGTTAGAGGGAGAAAGAGAGACAGACAGACAAACAGACAGACAGACAGAGACGTCTTGCACGCACTGTGTAAAATAGACACAAAAGATCTGAAAAAACAACAACAAAAAACTATTGAAAAAGGTTATACCAATGGATGACCAAGCACTGGCCTCGTAATTTCGAAAAGGAATCTATTTATGTACCAACAGCGGAATGGTAGTAAAGAAGTGTTCCTTGTTGAGAGATGAGAGAACGCTACTTTAATTATGAGCCGTTTCAATATGCAAGTAGGTAAATTTGTTTGAAGAAATTAGAAAATTGTTGTAATAACTTTGAATGGGCTTAGCAAGACATTGTGAGAAATCTAAAAATTTAGATAAACACAGCAGAGCACTAGAAAATGCTTTCAAGGAAGTACTAAGAAATCTATTTTTAAGTAGTAGTAAAGTTGTTTTTCTACTTGAGACACATCTCTTTTATTATCAAGCTTGTTTGTTTTGCTGAATCTCTCCTTCCCTAATCCTCTGTCCAATAATAAATCACTTAAATTTCCAACAATTGTGTTGCTTGTATTTTTTGGGTTAATGCTGCCATAGGTACAACTGTGAACAAATTAATCCAGGATTGAGATCAACCATGAATCCAAAATCATTTTAATAACCATAACAGTTAGAGGTACCAAAATGAGTAAACATTTGAACATGACTGTAACCTTAAATGAATTTTAATCAAATTAGTATTTTGAATAGTTTACTGCTAAAGACCTAATTCAGAGGAAGTTTTAATTCAAATGTCCTATTATTATTTCAGAGCTCCAATTTGATAGCAAACGTTTACGCAAGAAGTAGTTTGAAAAAAATCAGGTATTAAATCTTCCCAGACTTTTTTTCAAAGTTTTTCATAACTTGATAGTGTTTGGAAAGAAAGATAGCACATCTATGTACTCTGATCTGGATGGTCATTCAAGAATTGAAAATTTACTTATTAGTAAAAAGTGAATGTAGCATTAACAGGTTATTACGTAACATCTGACAGTATACTATTTGTACAGATAGGATAAAATCAATTCGATTTATACCTTATGCAAAGCTATGCTGAAACACTAGACTGTCTGGGCAAGCAATTTAAGATTTACGAACACTAGGACAATTAAAAAAAATACGTTTGATACAAGCGATCCTAATTCTGAAGTTCGTTTGTGAAAGAAGAAATGGAGACATGTTTACACCACATCATCTAGACAATATAAATAGTAGAAGCTACAAATAAAATGAAATAAGAATAATCATTTAAAAAGCATCAACTCAGTTCTTAATAAGTGCTGACTCAGCATAGCTATCATTACTGTCTCAAAGTTCCATCGTATCAGTTTGCAAAGGATGGGGGCTATCCTTCTAAGTCCCTGAATGTAAGCAATCTTTTACAACTTTGTATGGAATGACCCCTTTAGTGACGAGGGGCCATTTTAGTTAACAATGCATTAAGTAAGTTATCAGTTGGTTTACTTTCTGTTCTTTAGTGGGTTATCCAACATTACTAGTGCCTATTACACAATGCCCACTATCATATATATTTCTAGGAGTTAAACCGTTTAGTGCCAGTTACACTTTCTTTCATTCAGACTATTTTGTGTCTTTGGTCGTTCACTTTGACAAAGGATCACCAACAAATGCTAATGAACACCTGCTGTATTTGCTAGTCTTTGGGGCAGACTGTGGTCATATCGGAGAGTGAAAGTGGAAACCAAGGGCAAGGTTTTTTTTTTCACGTTTTCATTTAAAGCAGCATGATTTTCGAACATGCAAAATTTTTCCAACTGCTGATAAAGGAACCTTACTCTCTGCTACAGGAGTGTCTTAAAAATATTCTTCTTCTTCAGGTACCATGTCCGTCCTGAACGTCGGCGGTCATGCTTCTCCACAAAGACAGATCCTTTGCCATCCTCGGCAGCTTCACTTCACTTTTCCTAGTCCACGTTGATAGTCACGTTTTTAAGATAGTAATTTTGGTATAAGAAACTGAACACTGCGGTAAAAACATTATTCGCTAGCTCTAAGCAAGCTAACGTCCCTGACTGCGTATTATCTACAAACTTATGAAAAGTAACGAGGGGCCGTTGATTAGCTGGCATCCATCCTTACATCGTCATTTCAAAGTTAGCACAAAAAATTCAAGTCTTTTTGGGCTACAAGAAAAACCGTCATCGTTATCTGATCAAGTGAACTCGACCTTCTTTGGCGTTTTTCTTTTTTTAAAAAAAGTAAAATTAATAGAAGCAAAATAAAAGTGAAAACACACAGATAAAGACGAATATTAATACAAGGTAATTTATTTTGCATTCTTGGATTTATTATCCCACCAGTGAATGTTTATTTTCAGCAATAAATTTCATGACTAATTGATGAACCTGCATGACAATTAAAATTTAAATCGTAATTCGAGTCAAAAACTAAGACTTCTATCAGAGCCAATTTGCTCTAATGAAAATCAGGGCTTATTCGATTTTTACCCTGCATTATTTGAGACAATTTAAAAAAAATACTTTAACGAGATAGAACGAAACATTCATAAATACAATGGCATGGAAAGATTAAATAGAGGTTATTTACAAAAAGGTTTAATATTGTCTATACGTATTTCATAAAACAGTAGCACTACCAGTAATAGTATTACCAGTACGATTTATGTTACTGCAAGTATTACTTGTACTGTGGGCAGCATTCTTAGTGTCACTCAAGTATTACCAGCAGTACCCATAGTATCTGTCTGTTATTTCTTTTCTTCAGTAATAGAAAAGTCATTACTTTTATTCCTTTGGTGTTAGTCAAGGTTTTGCAGGTTAAAACCTACAGTATTCCGTAAAACCATATACAAGCGAAATACAACTTCTCTATTTTTCTGTATATACAAGTACACAAGTATAACGTTAAAACTTCATACAGTTCATGGATAGAGGTACATACTCTAAGAATTCCGATGCATGAAACCTCCAAGCCATATCCTGTAACTGGAATTAGCACACAGTCACTTTCAGATTTATTTTTAAGCGAAATGAATACTTTCTACTATTAATTCATAATCATTCTTTCTACATTGACATATATATATATATATATATATATATATATATATATCTGATGATCGAAATATCATGAAACTATTAGTTGCAATCATAGCTCTTATTTTTCGTGTTTTACCTTACGTATATTGCTCTGCTATATGCGTTGAGCACTTTTTGATACGAATACACAAGATTACACAAAAATACATACATATATATATATATATATATGTTTTCTACAGGAGTGCCACTTGCCACATTCTATGAAATGCCTAACAGCTTATTATAGTTGTTGGTACTTTAATCAACAAATAAATCAAAACTAATTTGACCTACAATGCCAACATTTCCCAGGTGGAAGAGTAATTTGTCAGAATTGGATTGGTAGGGAAGAAAAGATCTTGGAAAAGGGAGCATTCGGATATTAAGAAATTCAGTAATGAAAAACTGGGATCTGGGAACTGTCGCCCTTAATAATAACAAATACAACTAATCTTCGCTTAAGCAATAAACTTTAAAGAAATTGTGAAAAAAAATTACAGATTACTGAAATATGAGTCCTTGGGTGTCGCAAACGTTAAAAAAAGTTAGAGCAGTATTTGGTATATTTAGATAACGTCCAATTTTGTTAAATTACGACCTGTATTCTCCGGAAAGACTTTTCGTCCGGCAGTTTTCATTTCACTTCTGTCTTTCTTAGCCTTCTTAAAATTTCTCTCTAGCAGTATTTAAAAAGGGGAAATAGAAAACATATTCAATAACTCTATGTTTAGATGAAATTTTTGCTACCCCCCAGCCTTCTTTGTAATTGAATGTCTTTTATGATAGCAGTCCGAGCTATCCCTTCTTGGACTAAATTGTTTCTAAAATGCAAAACGTGTTATGGAAGGAAGTACTGCCATTTTTGGATAGCATTCAAGCAAGGGGAAAACAGCTCCGCATCGCAGAGGTATAACTTTAGAAATCATTTTAAGTCACTTGAATAAAAAGTGATTTATAACAAATAACTAGTGAACTACAGCTGGTTTTATTTAATTAGTTAGCTTTCCTTTACTACGTACGTTAAAAACAGGTTTCAAACAATATGCTAACATTTAAACAAAATTCTTAGACAGCAGTTTCTGAATTTCCACCAGATGTCCAGTAAAATTGAAAATGCCGTACAAAACAGTTGACGTAATTTAATAAATAATATCAAGGCTTGTTACATGACGATCAGTTTTTCTTTAATATGGTGCCAAAATAGCTCAGTATACCTCAAAACAATAACTATTAAAGCAGTGGTATGTTGTTTTATTTAAACTAATGATTGCTTTGGGAGTGTCATAATTTGCATATCCTTGTCTAAACATTGCCAATAATAAAATCTAACCACACTAGTTACGAATTCTTATTTATTTTAGAGATAGAAAAACAGACTAACAGAAATAATCTGATACACAAGTTTTGAAGGAATATTAATGCAACTACACATTTTTTGTTTTTTATATATAAGTGTTCAAAGCCAGTTTATATTTTGAAAAAGAAAGTTAAAACTTGTCATTCTAGCACAGAATACTAAGTTGTTTTACCCTCAAAATTTGAAATGATCCTGAAAGCCATTTTTTTATTCAAACAGGTAGTTTATTTAACACAAAAGCAGCCTTTGGTAATTGCATCTAATGCAGTTTTATTACTGACATATGGAAATAAATTTAACTAGAGTGAACCTAAAAATAACAAGCGGAATTAAAGTTGAATATTTCATGCGCAAATTATTGTTTATTTCAATATACAGATTCAGTAAAGGGTACTTTATTTACATTACAAATTAGTAACAGGTTAATATAATGAATTTTAGTTTCAAAACATTAAAAATGCTTTATTATCGATGCTTTATCATGTCTAAGAAATTAATGGTAGGAGCTGTGATTAATTAACGTANTTATTTAACACAAAAGCAGCCTTTGGTGATTGCATCTAATGCAGTTTTATTACTGACTTATGGAAATAAATTTAACTAGAGTGAACCTAAAAATAACAAGCGGAATTAAAGTTGAATATTTCATGCGCAAATTATTGTTTATTTCAATATACAGATTCAGTAAAGGGTACTTTATTTACATTACAAATTAGTAACAGGTTAATATAATGAATTTTAGTTTCAAAACATTAAAAATGCTTTATTATCGATGCTTTATCATGTCTAAGAAATTAATGGTAGGAGCTGTGATTAATTACGTACGTACGTACGATTAATAACGTATTGTAGGTTAGAGTTTTCCAGTTTGATTACCAGAGCAGTTGTAACTACAAAATATTTCAACAGACCGGTTGCTGGCGTCAGAGGTGTATCCTATGTGTTAAAAAAATACGCTTGATACTTCTTTTTGGCATAATATGTACCACTTTTGGCACCATACAACTGTCATTGTGATTACTGGAAGTAGTGTTGAGCAAGAACTACTTTGTAGCTTTTCAAACATCTGTTGAATTATTGTTATTTAGTAACTGTGCTTCCTACGTGTTTTTATTTTGTTCATTCTTATACTTTGTTTTAGGTGATAGTGGGTCATTTTTCTCCTCTTTTCACTGGGTCTTTTGCTGAATTTCGTGTACATGGTGGGAACATTAAAAACAGCCTTTTATTTTGTTGATAACAGAAAAGAAAGAATAAGTATGATATGCTCTCATTTTCAGTCTGACCAAGAAGTGTCTCCATAATTTACTACAGCCTGTTAAAATCTCGCTGTATGTATGAGGAAGAAGAAACAGAAAGACATTAATGCAAAGAAGAATTTAAATCCTGTTGGCTACTTTTACCGCCAGTCAACGTAATGTAAGAAAAGTTCACATATAGCTACTTCTAAGGATATGTCACAGGGTTTTTTTTACAAAAAACCTTTTTAAATAGATGAACTTTGCACTGTTAGCTTAACTCTGTACAAAATAATTTTATTGAAGAAAATAGTTTAGGTTAATGCATTAAACTTCCCTTTCAATTTGTGTTTCAATTTTCTCCACGGACTTGTGTTTTGGACAAACTCATAACGCACAACACAATCACTACAAACAACTTGTATCCCAGTATTTACTATCAAATTCTCATGAGAATTTAAAAGAGTCACCAAATATATTCATTTCTGAACTCATGAGCTGGCTTTCAAAATAGTCTATTTAAGATATACATGCTTCTTTAATGCCTCCTGATTGATTGTACCAACTATATTTCCTTCAATAAGCGCTTTCCTCCTAAAAACACCACACATCTAAAGTAAAATAAAATAAACGCCGCCCTCTAATAAGTACAACAGCAAAAGAACCTAGTGCTAGGGGTGCAGGTTATTTGTCATTTAATGCAAGTCACCCAAGTAACCACCTACTATTGCCCCCTCTTAAGATAATTCATTCTAAAAAATATAGTTTATGTGTAAAAGATGATTTTGATTTTAGCTCTTTTTCCAACTTTTGAAATAACACCTGTTTCCAATAAGCCCCTAATTAGAACCATTAAAATAAAATAGGCATTGGAGCCACCTACAGAAGAAATTACGTTAATCAACTTAGCAAGTAGATGAGTTGCGTCCCGTACGTTCCCTAACATTGTCTCTTTTGTAATAAAAAGTCCCTGGCTCCCTTTGCCAACTTTTAAAATGTTATTTCTTTGTATAGAGAATTTAATATTCACATCAAACAAGATATTTGGAAGATCTTGTCCTAAATACATCAGTTAGACCGAAAAAACCTAACCGCTTGATTTATGCAATTAAATAAAATCATAGCAACGGAGAGTTTGAGATATTGACTGCATTCCACAATAATTTCTTCATGAGATATTAACATTCGCTTCATACTGAAGTAGTTTTGAATCCCTTTACTATAACTGTTGGTTTTGGTGCTGTTGGATTAGCATCAAAACTAGTCACAAGCTGCAAATGTTGTTTACAAACATTGATTTTGCGCTGAAGTATTCGATTTTCTCTGTTTAGTACACGAAGAGCATGTGGGTCCTGTAGACTTACACTCTTTAGACGTTCTGTAAAAATGAAAGAAAAATAAAATTATGAAAATTTGTATTAATAATTGGAACCAATGAAGAAATATGCGTTTATCTAACATATAAGCTGGTTAGTTGAAAAAAAGATGAACCACTGTCAGAATCGTAGAAGCAAATACAAAATGCATGAGAACATGCTGTGCTATCAAGACAAATCAACAGTTTTACTGCACAATTGACAATTTAGACATCTGATAAGTTTATTTGTTCCTTTTACATTTCAAATCAAGGTTAGAGACTTACAAATAAAAACGAGAATTTGTATTTAATACAGAGAAAAAAATTCACGATGAGAGTCAATGATTTGAAGTCACTAACTTTAATACTTAAAATAATCGACTTAAACTTTTTAATAAAATGTTTGTTATGGTTAAGAAAAATACAAGACTAATGCCACCTTTTAAGGAACCGTTTAAAAGAAGATAGAAAAATGGGTTAAGCCAAGTAAAAATAGATTTCTTTTCACTGAAGAATATCCAAGTCCTATGATGAAGGAAAACACTGTCAAGCCAAATAGTTTCCCAGTTGATCTGTCCGAGGAAAGAAACTTTATTCATAGAAAAAGTTAATGAAATGAGATGCAAAAACTTTGTTTGGGTGACATGTTGTCACATGAAACGCAACAAACTAAACTGGTACCCGAGAGGAAAGCTCATTACAACGAATCCGATAATAATACCTATAGAAAAGACCTAAAAACGTCATACTCCATTGATGAGACAAAGGTTGATGAGTAGCAGCAAGACCAGGACATATTAAGTTATAAGCATGAGTCTGGACTCAAGGCCATCCGGATGGGATGAGGGAGCACACGTGAGGAGAGACGACAGTACTCCATGGAAGAACTGATATTAGATTTATAAAGGTTCAAAATGGTCTCAAACTTAAGCTCCTCTCTAGGGAGATACAAAAAACCAAATTTCTTAGAAGCAGGTGAAAATGATAAACCAAATCGCCTCATTTAGCAGTAATCGTCACAAGAAGAAGCAGCCTCAGCACATTTATCATCAACATAATTGTCTGAACGTATTGACTGAAGATAGGGACCTATCTTTCTGTTGATCAACGTCAATTGCTTTGTTTCTGGATCGAAAGAAACCAGCTATTTCCTTCTCCAATCTCTGAAATCCTGACGATCAGACTCCAAACCTTCCAAAGATGAACTTGTTCCTGCTGCGTTGCTTTGAGGCCAATGTCAGTGTACAAGGTAGTGTCATCAGAGTGTATTTTGATGAAATAAACCACGTGACCAGGACTGTCATTACTGTAAAGAAGAAATATAGTTGAACCTTGAGGATGGACTGCAATAATGGAATTCTCATCACATGTAATTATATTCAGTTATACTTTTTTTTGTTTTGTGAGGAAAAACTGAATAATGCTTTTAAGGCTAGCCAAAGTTCCATATCTTATTCAATGCCTTGAAAATATCCAGAGCTCTAATACGTTCTTCACCAGACTTATCAATAAACCTATAGATACCTTCAAAGATTACAGGCAAATGGTCATCAATAGAGCAAGGGTCTTTAAATCTGTGTTGAACATCAACAAAAGACCTAGGTTATGCAAGAATTCTACCAGTACATTGTTGATAAGTCGTTTTGATACTTTACTAATGAGAGAAAAAAGACTTACAGGTCAATAATTTCCAGTGCCAGATAAATCACCTGGATTCTTGAAGACACGAACTAGGAAAACTGTCCAAAAAGGCGGAAGACAATACTCTGATAGACAAATACTGAAAAGTTTGGACAGTATGGAAGATAGCTTAGAAGCACACTATTTCAAGACGACTAACGCAAAGGAACCTAGACCAGACGATTTTTAATTGATCAAACTCATAAATAATCTGTGCAACTAGCCTTGGACTTTAATGACAGAGTTTAAAATCTTATCAATTGGTGAAGGGACATCCGACAAAGAATCACCAGTGTCAGTTGTAACTGTAGGAAAGGAATCTTGGAAGGATATCAGCCTTTTTCCTAAAAGACGTAGAACACATAGCAGACCAAAAAGTGGAGAAATAATGGGCTTGCCAGAATACAAAGCACTATTGTTTTAAATATCTTTTCTCTTTTGCAAACCTGCTTGGAAGCAATGTTATTTGTCTACGAAGAGTGATTGAAAATGTTTTTATAATAATATTTTCTGAAGTATTGAGTATTTGAAATAAAAGCACCCTACTTTGCTAGAGAGATGAAGATTGTTGTCTAAATACCTTGAAAAACTAAACTTTAATCCAAGTAATGCATTTTATTCATAAAATCAACAATGGCGAGTGAGCTTGTGACGGCCCTATTCAAAACCTGCTTAGATCTTTTGATGCAACAACACCTGGATGGAACCAGAAGAATAATAGAGTCGCGACAACAATGAGACCTTCGAAAATTGGCAACCACATTAATCTTCTCCAAGGTCAGTAATTAGAAATAAACCCTCCTATAATTACCAGCATTGAAAACTAGTATTCTGCTGGAAACGTCAGCACCAAATCTTGTACTATATTATTCTAATGGTGGTTTGTGAAAGGGAGAATTAAGCAATATCAACGTCTACAAGCAGAAATCTAAGCCACCATCTTAGCAAGACGAGTTGAAAATAAAAACAAACGAAAGTTAAAGTAGAACTAATTCTTGAAGCTGACTTTCACACAGCCTCCTTTCTTTCTTACGGAGATATGCTTTTGGAATATTTTGCTCAAGGGGTTATATTTCAGTACTTGTTTATTTTTTAGCTTAAAGAAAAAGAATGGTTTCTTTTAGGATGTTATTGTTGAATGCTTTAAGACTGCTTGTTATTTTTCCAACATTCTGTAAAATTGAATTAGACAAAAAGACTCGGGCAGAAAAGGTAGGAAGAGAATAAGGATTAGATATGCTAGAACAAAAAGTAATGCCTTTTGACTACATATACCTATTCAGATTACTTCAGCTTATTGAAAGTCAATTTAAACAATGGTTTCTGGTGTAGCATCATAGTGAAATGAGGTTGTCTAATTTCTTGAACATCTTAAAAATCAGGAAAATTCAGAACTGTCATCCCCTGCTTTCCAGAATGCAGCATAAATATTAAGAAAATCAGAGTTTGATCAAGAAGGTAGGGAGTACAAACTCTTTGTGGAGTCAGTCATTATCTATGTCAAATATATATGCACTATAATAAGCCGAAGAACATTTTGCTATTCATGTGGAAAATGCTATTGTGTAGAAATAATCCTTAAACTGCTAACTGAAAACTTTTTATAGCAAGGCGCAAGACTGAGAATACTTCTGTTAACAGAAAAAGTTGAAGATCTGAGCATTCTGACTGAAATCAATATCCCAGCACAATATATACAGGCTAAACAAATCCTGTCTACCGTACCATTTTAATCACAACAAAGAGCTTCTCAGGAAACTGTGGGTATCCTTAGGGCAATAACCGGTCTCAATCAATCCAACGGATTAGCCTTGATAAGAATATATAGAAGAGTACCTGCAGAGATTTAAATAGCTATCGGTACGTTTTTGTGTTTTGTGGAATATTGCTGAAGATTGCTTGTTGATCTCTATATAAGTGGTTTTCTAAGTTCATGTAATTTCAACACCTGGGCCAATGTATGGTATATATCATGAATTGATTCATAATTAGTTACACTTAATTAATCTTAATGACTTAAGTAATATATTTTTAAAATTATATTGCAAACAATTATTTTGGCATCTTTTCTTGGTTCTGCTTACAAAACATACTGCCAAAAGAGATGTTGTCATTCGTATGAGGTTGTGAAATTATCAATTTTCTCCATTGAAAAAAGCTCCCAACCACCAAACCATTACTTTACATAAAGTATATCCACTAAAATATAAGAGCGCCCAGCTTGGTTGAATGATGAACGATGTTGTTAAAAACGGTTGTAAAAATACACGGAAAAGATACAAGTATTAAATTTGAGATGAAAGAGCGAACTCTGAAATCTTAATTCACTGGCATCTGGCACAGTAACAGAAAAAACTTTTTAAATAGCAAACTTCAGAATTGTCAAGTAAATGTACAGAATACAGCAAGGAATAAAGCCGCATAGTCGTTCTTTGATAACGCTTCTTCTTCTGTCAGGGGTCAGGAGCAAGAGTCTTCTTCCTCCACTTGTCTTTGTGCAGATCTCATGTGGCTCTATTCCTATCTTCACCAAGCCTCTCTTTACTATATCATGACATCACTTTCTCTATCTACCACTTGATCTTTTTCCTATCACAGATTCCATTCATCTCATTCTTGCCTCTCCAATCCTGTCCGATATAGCCACGATATCTCAGCACTCTTTCTTATTTTCTTATTTGTACAACTTACTAACAAAGATACTCCTAATCAACTTCTTTACATTTACATTTCTGTTCTTTTCAAATGATCTTTCTATTTCTCCCTCAGTCTCTAGGTCTCCGATCTGTAAGTCAGCTCAGGTCTAATCTAATTACATATACACACACACATATATATATATACATATATATACATATATATACATATATATACATATATATATACATATATATACATATATATATGTATATATATATACATATATATATACATATATATACATATATATACATATATATATACATATATGGGTTTATTCCATTTCCCAATCCTTCTGTAGCATATCACATCCTTCACCTCTCCCTACTTATTACAGTTTTGCTTCATTTTTATCTTTTATTTCACGTACACCATTTTATTGTATTATTGAGGCAAGATGCTCAATGTTCAAGGTTTGCTCTGTGTCTCTATGTTTCTATTATCACTTGTTTGGAAGGGTAAGCAGCCTGAGAGTTTCTATCCTCTTCAGCTTTGAGTTAAGTGGTGCTTAGGCCAAAAATAACAGCTGATGGGTGAAGTTATATAAAAAAATTAATAACGGTTAAAACCTACCTTGAACAAAAATTTATTTGAGGAAGCTCTTATCCCAAAACAAGCTAGTCATACATTAACACAGGAATTCAAGGGGAGCACTTTAAAAAAATACGTCGTAGTAAAGGCTGCGGTAGCAATAATTTGAAATACACCTCTCCATCTTCACTTCATTCCCTTCAAAGTTAGTATAAAATATTAGCTTGAGAAGGCAATGGTTATTTTAAGTGGGATATTAGGGGAAAGAAAAAAAGAAAAGTAATATTTGGGGATAGCTTACCGTCTACGTCAGGCAAAGGTAATTCTGAAGTAACCAGTTTTCCCAGTACCGATTTCAAGTCTTGTTTTAGAACATCTCTTTCCTTCATCAGACGTTTCACGTGACTTTTGTGAGGCCTGCTAAAGCGGCTACGATCTGTCATTTCCTAACAAAAATAAGGATTTTGGTAGCTTAACTTTAGTTAGAATGCGACATCACTTATGTTAAAAACAATTCGCAAGATCAAATTACTAATCATCTTGAAGACCACATTGTCTACATTTTTAAGCATGTAAAATAAAATTGACGTTCAATCAAATGAAATTGACCTGACCTGCTAGATATAATGTATGTTTACTTTCCAATCTTGGTCGCTTATGGCCCTTGTTATTGGTTACATAATTGTTGCTAGAATATTACCAACGCTTAAAGTTACGTTGGAAATAAAATAAAAGATAACTGATGGTTCTTTAATGAATTTTGGAAAATGAAGACGATAAGATAAATTTTTCGCAACCTGCAGTCTCAAAAATAATAAAAAAATATAGATAACATATTTCTACCAGACAGCACCCAGATAATAATTAAGTTTGTGCATTACAATATTCTAAAACTTAGCAGGAAAATATAATTTAGTTTACATTATTATTATTATTATTATTATTATTATTTGCTTTAATTTGATTTACTACTCTTTTCTCTATTGTTTATTGATTTTTGCATTGGCTTAAACTTTTGGTCAAGGTTTAATGGGCAGTGCAACAAGATCCTAATCAAGTGATTACTGGTTTGATTCCAAGGGAAAAATTGAAATACCAAGATATTCCTGGCTGGTCCAGTAAAGCTCCTTCCAAATACAGTCCGACATTAAAATGGAAAAAGCATTAATATTTAAAAGTAATAAAAATAAAAAATAAATAAATAATGATGATAATAATAATAATAATAACAATAACAAAATACTCATTTAAATGAAAATGGGCTAATGAGCTAATAATTGTAAAGAATAGTCAGGCTACCATATAACTGTGAAGCTTGTGTTAAAGAGCTTTAAGTCGAGTGCTTTGAACCAATATTTGTTAGCATTTTTTATTTCAATCAAACCAGCAAGCAGTCATTCAATAATTTATTTCAAGTATTTGAATCCGGATATTTTTCCGAAAAAAAAATTAACATTGGACTGAAATATGGGGACAAAATCATTAAGTTGTCTCATTACAATGATTTATCTACAAACTTGACAAAGTATTCCTTTTAAAAAACGTTTAAATTGCAACAAAGCATTGACCCTTCTCCCGAAATCAAAATCGAACACTACTTCAAAAATCAGGATCTGCACTCAATTTTCCCTATTATAATCGAACTGAATTTGTCTCATTTTTACCGTTATTCCAAGTCAAATAGTAACAATTTGGAGAGTAAAGAAAAGGTCTCGTTTCTACAGATAGTCTGTCATACATTTTGTTTCCATCTATTGATAGTATTTCTTTAATAATTTACTTACAATATTAATGGTATCTCACTGACTATTTGCTTTTTAGAGGAACGTCGAAAAACTAACATTGATTGTTGTTGGTTACCACCTCAGACTGTTTTGGAGAGCTTTTTTGTCAATAAATCACTATTTACACCGTTTGCTAAATGTACAATATTCATTAACTTTTATACAGAGGAATGAGAAGGATAGCAGTTAAGCAAAATATTGTCATCAGCATGATCCTCCATGTTCCTTAATAGTCTCATGCAATCATAGTTCTGTTATCCACAAAGCAGAGACCCATGGATTATCCCAAACTACGGTTCTTTTTAAAGGCATTTGTATCTTATCCTATCAGTAGCTACATTTACTGTGTAATAAGCTACTAGAAAAAATTAACTTTTTTCTTTTAGCAAATCATTTATATTTTGATTGTGAAAATATTATTAGGACTTAAACAACTATAGTTCATTGAAATAAGATCAGTTAAAGCCGTAGTTCCCAGATAAAAAAATGACATTCTTGTGTCTGCACATTTGTTGTCCTTTGGTGCCCACATGGATGCCAAGTAAAATCTGATAAGCGTTAGCTTGCCAACTGCTCATTGTTTTAATCAGATTCAGCTGACTTCTCCAGTAAACAGGAACCATTGTAGAGTTGATTTCAATAATAATGTAACAACCATAGTAGTGAACACCTCAACAGTAGAACGAATTACAATACATTGTAAACATAACCAAAAGACCCCAACTCAAGTGATTTGGACAAGTGCTGATAATCTATGCATAAAAATTTCCAATATTTACCTTAAGATCAACAGCTGCTTTTAAAAATGGCAAAGGTAGATCAAGGACAACTCGAGGAAGAATAGATGAGACAGAAACCTTTTTTTTAATGATGAGTATAGTGACCCTTCTTATAAGGATGAAGAGAAGATAGAAGTTCTAAATTGAAAGCATTCAGAAAGACATCAATATAAAGGGCGCTAAACGGGTCTAGCAGAAGAGGTCTTTCTATAAGAAATGGCTTTTGAACCTAAGCTTTATAGGAAACAGTTTAAGGCATAATATTTTCAAGAATAAAAATTTGAACTGAACCAAAAACACATTGTAGATAATGAAATGCAAGTTAATTGTTTATTTGCAAAAAAGTGTTGGCTTCAAAAAACTCAATTTCTTCAAATAACTTGTAATCCTTGAAATCCCAACTGAAATGTCTTGCAAAAAAAAAATAATTAACAGAAAACAAGTTCAAAAAAAGATATCAACAGAGACTATCTGGCTTTCACATAGGCTTGCTACCATCATGTTCTTTTTACAAAAAGATTTTTAAAAAAGCAGGGTTATTTGCTAATTTCTAGTTGAATACTATCCAAGCTTGGTTAGAATTTGGTTTCAATACTATTAAAAGTCTCTTTTCCTTGTCATGTCTTTTAAGTGGATCAGGCATCGATAGTTATAAAGCATGCCATTGGAGTTCATAGATTTGTAAGTCATTTTGCCACGGGGCAGTTGGACCGACTCTACAGGGTCGAATTGGAAATACTAACGACAGGGAATAGATTTAGTACACTACAGGATCAAGTTTTCCCCGTCTCTTTTCGAGTTCTGGTCAGATTTTTCCTGTATTTCTTATCCCACATATCAACATCAAAAGTTTTACAGAATGCTTATCAATATACTAGGGTTAGTAAGTATTCATCTTGTTCCAATAAACAAGCACTATATTGGTAACCCACGAATCTGACTATATGATCTTGTTTCATCGGATAGTACCCGACTGACAAAAGCTTGCATTTCCCAATTTACTTCTTCTTAGAAAAATGGAGTAGCGGAGGGGTTGGGCGTGGTGAGTATTACTGGTTTTGTTTATTTTTTGTTGGAAGTAAGAGCTTGAAACTAAGTACTTTGATTGTTCCTAAGCTGCCAATGTAATACCTGTTAACATGATTTTAATCAAGCTATACTTCAGACAAACGGTACCTGACAGTCAGCTTTTCAAATAGTCGTAGAGAAGTTTTCAGAATATAAAAAGTGTTAACTCATACGTCTCCTAGTAAAGTAATAATTTTACCACGACTAACAACTACAGCAGTACAGAGGTAAAGAATTTTGAAATTTTCTCTTTAAAAAAATTCAATTTTTATATGTCGTCAAATATTGTTATTGATGAAAGATGAATACTTATAATTAGTAACTATAGAAATAAAATGTTTTTACCTCAACTTATTCAATCCTCAAAAAATAATAGTTTAGCACTGCTGAAAAAACGGAACTCAGTTCTGCAGTAAAACAATTTCATTCCAAACTTTGGTTAAAAAAGCATGTAATATCCATGTATTTTCCTCTCTTTTAATTGTGATTATGCAAACAGGTGTTTTCAGAGACCATACTTATTTAAATCATCAATAAAATAATGGAATTGCCACACGGGATGAAGGTATTGAAAAGAGCCGATCGTGCTAATAACACATGGGCTCCAATAATTTTGTACAAATCAAAGCCTCTTAATGTTTTAGAAATCCTCGAAGACTATCTGTTGTAAATTAAATCTAGAAACTACATGCAGGTGAAAATTTATCCATACACAAAACGTTTTTCTGTAGTTACAACGGTTGTGATTTTGTTAGAAATAGAAGAAGTAGGACAACCTGCGCTACAAAAATCTTGATGCTATTCTCCTACAGTAAAGATTTAAGCTGCAGAAAGTGATTTGTATTTGATAGAAAAAGGTAAATTTTATTTTTACAAATAACTCTCGAAACAATTGAACTTGAAATAAGATGTGTTTCCAGTTTTTAGTTAATGCGCACTAAAAAAAATCCTTTTAATCTCCAATTACATAGAAATTAACAGAAAAATCTAGGGTCACGGTCTTCTGTGTTTTCCTAGGTTTTCCAGAAAAAAAGTTAACATTCAAAAGCAAAAGTTCTGAAGTGAAATAAATGGAATATAGAATATGATGGATTTTTCATATTTCCAAACATAAATGAGGACATTTAGTTGCTACATTTTGAAAGAGGTGGATAGGTAACCAGAAATAGTTCTAGTTCTATGCTTTTATTGTCAAAATTTACTTGTAATTTTTTGGGTAGTACACACATACACACACACACACACACACACATATATATATATATATTACAACTGACTTGGTGTTTTTATTTGACAATAAATTGCTATCTCATAAGTGTATCCTATTGAAACTTTTAAAAAATATTTAATTTAACTTATCATAGATTTAAACAATCTAAATTGTCAAATCAATATTTATCGAGTTACCTGCTCAGAATCAGAATCGCTCGTCAGTTGCCTGATTTCTTTCCTTAAAGTCATTTCTCGTCCCAGAATAAAAAGCTTTTAAAGAGGCTTTTTTGAACGAAAGCAAATTCGATCTTCAAGTCTTACTGTTGAAATATTGATCAAGATTCTTTATTCTTTTGGTTTTGTCGTGCCGGAAAACAAAACAATTCCAGGTGTTTTTATGCTTGGAAAAGTGTGTAAAATGTGGAATACTTATTTAACTTATATCAAAGAACGCTCTATGATATAAACACCATCGATAAATTGAAAGAGGAACTCTAGCAGTGACCAGGCTACAAACTGTAGGAAATAGCCTGTTTATAAATTCCCAGCATTGCTCGTGTGAATCAATTAAATAAGTTTTTTTACCTAACCAAGAAACCTTTGAAATCTAACATGACTTGAAGAAGGTTACATGGTTACACACACACACACACACACACACACACACAAACACATTATTGGTAATATATATATATATATATATATATATAATATCAAAACACCACAAATCCATACATAACAATTCACTTCTAGCACGCTGTTGGTCTCTCAGCTTTCGTATTTNTGCTCGTGTGAATCAATTAAATAAGTTTTTTTACCTAACCAAGAAACCTTTGAAATCTAACATGACTTGAAGAAGGTTACATAGTTACACACACACACACACACACACACACACAAACACATTATTGGTAATATATATATATATATAATATCAAAACACCACAAATCCATACATAACAATTCACTTCTGGCAAGCTGTTGGTCTCTCAGCTTTAGTATTTAAATTTTTACAAGGAATAAAAAATGTTGTATCTCTATATTCACATTTTCAGAAGTTAAAAAAGGGCCTTATTATTGAGATCTTCTAAATTCATGAATTTGCTCCACCTTTTCTTCTTGATGAAAATATAATAATAATATGTCAGATTAGACTGCCTCTATATTGTATTGTGAATGGACAAAAAGGAACAAAATTTGGTCATAATCGTTAGATGAAAAAAATTTTCTTTTCCGTCCTTGTGAGTTTTAGTTGACAAAGATAGTGAGAAGTACTGAGAAATGAGACATAACGTCAAACGTTTTTCCACGCAGAAAAAGTCGGTCCTCAATTTAGTGCAAAACTAGGAATATTGAATATAATGATGTCAAGTAGATGTTCAGATTTATCTGTTTTGGTAATGATATGTCATAAAATGCTAAATCACACTTTAAAAAATAAATCTTAATTGTGGTAAGGTATTATTTACTACGACTAGCAAAATACAATGAATTAAATATGTACAGAAAACTGCTTTACTCAGAAACTGCCCACACACTACGAAGTGTGCTAAGAATTAAATAAATGCATTTTTATTGCTGTGCCAGGTTTACAGTTGGGGCACGACGTTTAAAGAGTTTTATAGAGTACCAAACAATGTACACAGACAAATCTGAAATAATAATGATGATAATTATAATATAAATATGATATAGATATCGGCATATTTTTCAATAAAGTTTGCACACCCCCTGATGAAAACTGCCTTCTCCCTGTGGAGAAAGGCTGTCAAAAAATGAGTCAGATTACCAAGGATCATCTGGCCATCGATAAGATCATATTAAAAAACTGCTAGGATCGGAAAATTAACTTTTGCATGGCTTGAATCGATTTCAAGAAAGCGTATGACATGATCCTTACTCCTGGATCATAGAAACCCTTCATATATTTAAAATCGCTGGCAATATACGTCAACTAATGGTTTCGAGCATGGGAAATCAGGTGACAACGTTAGTGGCAAACAATGGGATTCTGGGAGATGTTGATATCAGAAGAGGTATTCCTCAAGGCTACTGATTTTCCCCACTGCAGTTTGTTCTTTCTCTAATTCCCTTGACCATGGTACTGAAAGACATCAACATGGGTTACAAGCTAGACGGGAACGAACAGAGCTGAATCATCTCCTATTTATAGATGAACTGAGGCTTTTTGCTAAACCAGAAAATGAAACTGGTTTGTTTGTACAATCGGTTCATGTGGTAAGCTGAGATATTGGGGTGGAATTCGGAACCTGCAAGTGTGCAGTTGTGATGACAAGGAGAGGAAAGCTATCTGAGAGTAGAGACGTAGAACTCCCAGAGGGTGAAAGGTTGGTAAACCCAGGAAGAAATGGCTAGAAATATCTTGGAGTTTTGAAACTTGATGAAGTTATGGCTAAATAGATGAAGGGGTACAGGGCATCCATCTAGACGGTCAAACAAAGATACTGATCTCAAAGTTAAATTTAATGAACCTTATGTGTGCAATTCACACCTGGGCTGTTGCCTGTATTCAATATAGTGCAGAAAACAAAATCACATAATAAAAATAATGATAACATACTTTAAGAAAAAAAAAGTTTGTTTTTTTTCTTGTTGGTACAATATGTACTCATTTTGATTTAAAAAGTACGGTATGTCGGAGCAAAAGAAAAATGTCAAGGTTAATTTTGCCAACGGAGATTATGAAACAAATAGAAGAGAAGGAAAAAACTTGTGATTGGGAATATTGGAGATGAAAAAATCAGTAAAGAAGGAATAGGAAGACAGATCTAATGTTGAAACTGTGCCTACAATTAGACCTTTTATACTGAAAAGACAAAATGGACGGAATAAGATAAAAGCTGCAAAGTTTGAAAATTGCAAAGGGAAATACCAGTGCAAGCAGTTGTAATCGGATGAAATAGAAATTAGGGAGAAAAGTATTGTACGGACAATTTCTCAAAGATGCTGAATATAGGATTGAGAAAGAAAAAAGTAGGATTTAAATGGCTAAATGTGGCCAAAGGCAAGAAACAGAAAGTCTGGATATTGGCTATTAAAAGAACAAGTGCTAAGAACTAATTGTATCTAACACAGATTAAGCTACACATCAGTATGGTCTATTCTTTGACTCGTCTAAGTGACAAGTACAGGACTCACAATGAGGAAGAAGAAACGATACGGCTCTTTAACAGTCGATGCACATCACTAGTTTAGACTAGTTATGAGAGAGGTCGCGACAATTCTGCAGTATTAGATTATTGAAATCTTTCTGGGAATATGTACTTGACAGAGTTTTCAAACTGCCAAGGGAATAAGACAAAAGAAAATTACAGAAAGTAGTAATACAAAGTTCCTGCGGAATAGTTTGATTTAGTGTGCCCATAGGAAAGCGCTGAACGGTAATAGTAAGTAAGAATAAGGCACAGGTACAGTATACTAACATAATGTCTTTTATTGATTAAGGTTGGGTATTTTAAGTAATTGATGTTAAAATACTCTAACGTTTTCTTCTTTTTTTGTATGGTTTATCGTTATTTTGTATTTCTTACTGATTTTGGCCAGCCTTCCAATATTTCTCCTCTTTGTTACTAGCTGAGTAAGGTGCCATTATAATTTTAACTATTGAACATATAACTTTGGATGCTTTTAAATTTTAAAAATTTCTTTTTATGATCATATTTCACCTCAATTGGTGTTTATTCTGGATAGCTTAAAACTGGACAGTAATAGAACACTATAGCCTAGCAATGTTCTGTGCCATTTTCTTCTGTACATAGAAATGGACGATGTTGGAAATCATGTTTATGTCATGTGACTAGTTATTATCTATATTAGGTACTCAGCAACATAGAATTTTTCACAGTGCTATTAAATTTATGCATCATTTACTATAGATATATAACTGATATTGTTTAGTGCCATTTTTATTCTTTTTAATACTATCTAATGTTTATAATTAATGAGATAAATTTTGTATACTATTCTTTTTCTTAAAGAAATGATCAATAATTGTGACTTTACATTTTGAATGTACTTGAAATGACTTATTTCTCTTATCATTTTGTTTACTTATTGCTGCCCATATAACATCTTTTTCCCTTTATGTAGAATCTACATAAAGAAAGGCAAATGTAATGTTATGTCACACAACTATAGGATAAGTTCTTTCTAGGAGCAAAGAATGTTTTTACCAGAATGAGAACATTTTTCCTTTTTTCCTACTAAATCAAAATAAAACACATTGTTTATGCACTTCAAGAAATGATTATCGAAGACTGTATCATTGTTCTTTGAAATGTTTTAGCACGTTTATATGATTTGAACAGTTTATCAAGGTTTTGTGGGAAAATTCATCTATTTTTCAACACCTGCCTACTCAATCACGTTGGCTTTATATTAACAGTTGAAGTCAGTAGACATTGGAAATACAATGACCTAAGTTTACTGTATATAAATTAAGTTGTTTCCGAGACAACAGGGAAACTTAAAACGTCCCACCCAGTAAAAAATTACCTGCAAATTCCACTATTTTCTAACATCTGTCTCATTAATCAAGCTCCCACTGAAACCCAACTTAAGGCAAGAAAACACTGCATACACACTGAACTAAATTTACTTTATGTACGGTAAGTTGCTTCCAAGACAACAGGGGGACTTAAAAGTTCCAGCCCACTAAAAAATGCCTGCGAATTCCACTATTTCTTAACATCTGCCTCATCTGTCAAGCTGCTATTTAAATCATAGTTGAAGCCAGAAAATATTGGGTATACAATGAGCCAAGGTTACTGTTTGCACAACAAGCTGTTTTCAAGACAACAAAGGAGGTTTAAACTCTCTACTTGTTAGAAATAACACTGCTAACAGCAGATATGAATTGCGATTAAGAGTTTTCTCAGTTCTGAAACATATGTTTCATTATACTGTTGTCAAAAGTAGAAATATTTTATGCCACTGAATTCTCAAATGGATTGGTACTTTGTGTGACGTTCCAATGTGGCTACCACATGTGTCTCTACTATGCAACTGAATGGTTAGGGCATACATTTAAGTTGAATTACATCAAAGAGACAAATAAGTTTTTAGAAAATAACCGCTTTGGTCGGAAGGAACTACCGCAAAACGCTAAACATTTAGGTAAAGTCCAGTCAAAATAGTCCTTTTTTTACTCCTCTACTTTTTACGTAATGCAGCACTGACAGAAATTATACAATATTTTATTCCTTTAGAAAAATATTATTATGCACTATCATTACTATTCAATTAAAATAAATGACAGCCTATATTTACCAACATATTTCTATTGCCTTCAAAATTTTCTGAGATGAAGCTTTTCAGCTGAAAAGTGTTTTAGGTAGAGTTGTGAGACTGAAGACAAAAGGAAGAGAGCCAAAACTGAAGAGAAATTCTAACTAAGAATTTTTTAGAATACTAGATTCTTATTGTTTACATTAAAAGATAGAAAAAGTGTGTTGATAAGAAGTATAATAAAGAAATTTGGTGCTTTTGAATTATGGGCATACAGAGAAATTTTAAGAATATTGTGGAAACATAAAATATCAAATAATTAGATGTACGAGTAAGAAAAACTCGGAGTGCCGTAAAGTTAGAGTTTTTCTTACTCGTACATCGGATTATACGATAGCTCCTACATTTTAATGTGGTAGAGCACTGTTGCTGATGGCATTTCATATTCATTTGTTAATATCAAATATCAAATAAAATAAAATACTCTTGCGTGGAATACAAAGTTAAAGAATAATAACTAAAATTATGAAGGGACGGAAACTACAGCACTTTAATCACTTAGATGATGAGATCTTCAGAGAAAATTACAGGAAGCAAAAGTATCTAGCAAAAGAGGAAAAGAAACTAAAACGTTCTGGACCGACAACATCAAAAAGTAGATTAATTTGAGCTCTGGGAGGCAATAGTAGCAGTTCAAAGTAGAGAAAGATTGGGAATCTTATCATCTAACCCTCAGGAAACAGAGGATAAAACATAATAATAATTATTATCATTTTTAACAATACCCTAGTAAAATGATAAACCCTTAAAATGTTATTATCAACTGCATATAGGACAGACCAGAATGAACAAGATACAAATTAAGCAAAAGCAAACACAGAGAAAAGCTTAATTGATCACAGGCATCATAAAATATGATTCTGTTTGGCAAAAATAACCTTTTCTGTGATAAAAATCTACCCGCCTAGTTTAAAAGTAAACAAGTCAAGGACTTGATACTTTGTTCAAATAAATAAGCAAGATTACTTCACTGTTTTTCGAAATCGTTTTCAAAAAGTTCTGTAAAATACAAACCTCGGAATTTAAGTCACTTTCCGTCTCCAATATCACTCCTTGCTTCTTTTTTCTTTTATCGGCAGCTGTGCTTCCTAATAAGGAAAGAGGAGGAATCACGTGCTAATTATGGAAGCAGGTATATTTGTATTGTTTTTCTAGCAGTCGGATTACTGTGACAAGTTTTAAGAAGAGTGAACCAGCATACATGTTTTGTAAAACTGGTCTTTTCAATAAAAATATGTGCCTAACGTAGCACAGCTTTCAATTACTTCTTCGCAAAAAGAAGCCATTTAATTTTTTTTAACAAAATAGATTAGTTATAATGTTTAAAAAGTGTGGTTACTTCGTTTTTATTGTTTTTTTATACGAAGCAACTAAAATTGTCAATAAAATGAAATAGAATTTGCTACAAAGCTGCCAAAGAGAATAAATAATACAGTAGGGAGGATCAGAATGGCTCTTGTTTGCCTGTTTCTGTGGCAAAATGCAAGCCTTTTTTGTAAGAAAACGTACAAGCTGATAGGTAAAGATTAATCGTCAAGAAAACGGCTTAATGACTTAGTAAGTTAGAGTACTTGTTTGAATTGACATACAAAGATTAGTCTAACTTTCTCTTGCCTTATCTTGCAACAGCAAATTGGGGGAAAGAAAGTTCACAGCTTTCAGATGTTGGATTTTGGTCATTTGATATCCAGTATTTGAATTCCATTTGTTTCTTTTAAAATGTTTCTTGTTCTCTTCGTTTTAAATATGGCCAGTAATGCAATAAAACTTAATTTTAAAGTATTTTAGCTTGTTGATTATATTTTCTTATTAGGGATGTAGCTTCAAATGACTATGTTCCTACTTTCCTCATGAATTCAAATATGAGGTCGTCATTTTCCCAAACTGACATTTTAAACGCATGAAAATGTTCCACTACGATTATAAATTGTGTCTTGATAAAAACACCGCTAGTTGTGTCATGATTCTTAGACAGTAAAATAAATGAATAAATACAAAAAAATAAATTAATAAACAGAAATATATAAACAGTATTTATATCAAAGCGTCGTGCTTTAATCTGAACACAATAAGGTCATGATTGGCAAACATGCCTTACAATATTCTTTCAAATGCAGATGGCAACATTACGTCTTTTTCACGAGGCAAATCTAAAAGCCATTTAATCCAATTCAGTTTTTTCTAAGCCCTATCACCTAATTGTCAACAATTTGTTAACGATTTCATATCTTTGACAATATTGCTTACCGATATTAAAACCATTAACATAACAACAAGGTAACTTTTTTGGGGGTGGGTGGGTGGAGATTGTTAACAAGTTTTCAATATTGAGGAAGGCAAAAGAGAAAGAAAAATAAGTCAATTGCTTTCATTATTACTTCAATAATAATTACCTACCGAATAAACCTCTTTTGATTTTTGGCGATCGTCCCTTTTCACTGTTGCTATCCGAGGTAGCTGCTATGTTTGCCGAACTTTCTCCACGCATACTTTCGTAACCGCTACTCACACCTTCTGATGTTGGTCCTGATAAATAGATATAAATAGTTTGCAAGTTAATAAATCACTTATGGTAAAAGGAAGTAAGCATTAAATACATTTGGAAAATAACAAGGAATGCCATTGACAGAAGAATGTGTACTTGTCTATTACTATTTGCACAGATTTGTTTTTTTCAACCATCCTGATCTTATTTTGATCAAAGCTGTTTCTTCCTTAATTTCCATTTTTCGCAGTTAAAAAGCAAAATATCATCCTTTTTCTATTAATTTGAGTTTATCCAAACATTTAAAAATGAAAGGTATACTACTCCTAAGCTAAGTTATTGAGTGCCAAGTTCAAATAAGATATATTCATAATTCATTTTTAGAAAATATAAAGATATATAGATAAATTCTATTTTCCACCTATTTTTCTTTTAATTTCTTTAAGGCACTGTGATTGGAAGCTACAAAATGACGTGAAAATACTCACGGAATATTTTTCGGCCGTGTTTTGGAGTACTAATAAGACTACCACAACTACTGTAACTGTCCAACTGGCCAGTGCTTCCTTTCCTGTTAAAGACAATAAATTATTAAAAAATTAGTTGTTGCTGGAATAAAAACATTTTTGAAATGAGGAATTGCCTGTTAAGGGCAATATAGTTGTAAACAAAACGTTCATTTATATCTTGTGCAACAAGCAATATTCACATATACTTTTTAGTCTTCCCACAAGCTCGAGTAGGAGTGATATGATTTTTACTTTGACTATTGATATTTCTCTAAGTTACTGTTTCCACCTCTCGGTTCTCGGTCAAAGTCATTATCAACAATTTATTGTTATGAATTACCAAGTGAAAAGAATATTCCTTATACCGTGTAATAAAACCTTTGTTTCAAACCCTCTTACTGCCAACTTGTGGACATATTTTAGCCTAAAGGTATCATCCACAGAGAATCAGAGCTCACCAGAATCCCTACCTTACGGTGCAAACGTAAAGACCAATAATTGGGATGACCCATCTTCTTTAAGAGGGCCTTTTTAAGCATTTAAAATCAGTTTGTAAAGGGTCTCCCTTATTTGCTACCTATAATATTTTGAAATTTATAAAATTATATTAGAAAAACTATATGCTATAAAATTCAATTTATGAAACATACATGTAACGAGTACAAAAATTTTAATTTGAATTAGGTACTATCAGGAAAATACAATAAAGTTAACATAAAATTATAATATTTTCTCTTATTAGTATACTAATAAAAATTCGAAGACCAAAACACTTTGAATAAACTACTTCATGGTTTAACTATAATTTCTTAGCAGAATTTCTTTTGTTCTTCAAAAAACAGTAAAAGTGAGAAACAATATATAATATCATGTGGAACTAGAATTTTTTTAACATGTCGTTGGTATTAAACTTTTCCCAAACTATATTTCAAGAGATACTTATCCCACTATTAAGAGAGTTACAGAGCTTGAGAAAAGAGCTGCGTTTCGAAAACTTCGTCTCCCATCAATTTAACCTGATTATAAAAGAAATATCTTCCAAAATAAAGACCAGAACAGACTCACAACACGAATAAATCTCATATATTCATGGCATTCAGTGAGTCCATAAAGTCAAGAGATTTCAATATTGTCTTGTGTTGGTTAAATGCTGTTCCAAATAATTAGGCATGTAGGGCTGGCTACTTTTGCCTTACAGATATATAACTTGAAGTCCAACACACTTGAAGTCCAACATAATTATTACTGTTCCATTGCCATTCTTTAGTAAGACAATAACAGCTAATGCAATAGGAATAACAAACAACAAGAATCATAATAATTCTTAGGATTAATCTTTCATTCTTGTTTTCATAATCGAGAATTGCTCCTGTTTATTTTTTTCTCTCTTTTCAAAACAAGCCTGGATACGTTGATATTATACAATAACAACAACTAAATCTAAGCAATGACAAGCTCTTTAGTTATAGTTTGTATCATTCTAAGCTCATTTTCATGTACCAAAATCTAAAAAATCTATCAAAACAAAAAATAAGCCTAGCACCACTGCTGTTATTTTCTGGTACAGATAATCTTCTAGCAAATGAAAATAAACTAAACAAAAACACATGCATCAGCAGATATTTGAAGATTAATTAACTAAAATATTTGAGAGAAAGCTTACAATGATTCAGTTTCTGTGCTTGGAGAATAAACCTCTTTCTCCTTTACAGAGACATTAGTCACTTGTATGTTTTCGGTTTGATCTGGTAATTCATTATTATTATACACAATATTTTCCGTTGGTTCCGACGAATGTGTTTTGGATGTACTTGATTTTGAAGGTAAGGTACTTGACTTGCTACTACCCGTTGTGGAAGCACTAAATGATGAAAGTTTTCTAACAGAATCGGAATCTTTTGAACTAAATGTAAGGCTGCTATCACAAGGAACTATTTCCAGATCGTCATATGACATTTCGTCAATGTCCAGATTGCATTGTTTATCTAAATAAGAAGAAATTTCCTCAGAAACATGATGAAATTCATCCTGTATAGCGAAACGTTCTGCTATTTTTGAAACTAAATTAACTTCAAATCTGTCAACGGTTCCTTGGCTTGAAATCGATTCCATACTCCCTTTAACGTCAGTTGTACCCCGAGAACTGGATTGAAGACTATCAACTGGTAGTAACTGTCCTTGGCTGGTATATTCAACTTGTCTATCAAGGCTAGCGGCTCTTCCAATGGCTAAAAGTTTTCTTTCTGGAGCTCGTCCTCGTCTTGGAATCGATGCAGGTGACTCGTGATTATTGAAACTATTTCCTTTACCACGAGAGGTAACAGTACGCTCAGGTGAACTATGAATCGACATAGAGTCTTTGGATCCTACTCGAGAGCAGCCATGTGTTAATCGATAAAATGGGGAAGCAGGATGATCTAATGCTTCCTTAGCCTCCATTGATAACTGATAAGAGCTACTGCTGCATTCTCCCGCAGAGCGAAAACTATCTTTCCTTCGACGCAAGCATCCATCGCTTCTAATTGATGGAGATAGACTTCGTCCTTTTTTATCAGATAGTTCTGTCCATGTAGGCATTGTTGATTCTATGCTGGTTTTGGTAGAACTTCGTTTGTTGTTTGTCCTTGCATCCAAACTCTTGCATGAATTAATTTCTAAATCTTCAAATTCGCTTCCTTCTATTTCTACTATCACGGGTTCTGTTAATTCATTTTCATATCGATCATTTGGAGGTGGCCCCTCAAAATCTGTTAACTCACGATCACTGAGTGGCTCCCCCTTAGGCCCAACATAGATCACAGTGTCACAAGACTCTTCAGCTGCACTTGTCGTGAATTCTGAATCACCTAAGGTGTCTGATTCACAAGCTTCAGTTACAAACATAGGAGGTGCTGGCTTGGGTTTTCTTCGATGTCTTTTTGACTCATCGCACGAGCTGTCACCTCCTGACGAGCTTGTACTATAGTACTACAATAGACAAATGTGAGAAATGTTTATTAATATCTATGTGTGAAACATAATCTAGTGTATTGCAATTGAGTGTGGAATGATATAAGGAAAGGCTTAATTAATTGCTTCATCAAAATCATATAGGGCTGTACTTACAATTATTTTGTACAATTTAAGAGAATGCCACAAGATTGGGATACAGAGAGGGTAAACAATTTTCCTAGACAGGTAAAAGGTGCAGTTTGCAAATGTGAATCGAAATGCTAGTACGGTTTTGCATGTTTTCAGAGAACAGAGATATGATAGCTTTTAGCCATGAATGCCTGTCAATATCTACTGATACTCCATAAAATTGTTTACTACACCTTTGCATTTCTAATATAAGTAAATAAATAAATAAATATATAAATATAAAAAAATATATATAAAACCCTTGGGACATAGATAGTGCCTAACGTAGCTTATGATCACTATTTTGTCAAGCTTTAAGTAACATGTAAAAATTGTTTCTTTTTCTTGTTGTATGATTTTATTTAAGAAATACTAAGGACTCTCGAAGTGAAAATACAACCATAGTTTCTACACACTCTGCATCTATCTATTTAATTTTGCATGCAAAATAAACGTTTATGTACCTAGACAGATATATGCCTTTGATAAATAGTAATTCTTAAATTTAAGGAAACCTGAAGACAAGCCAAGTTACAGTAGTGGAAAATGTAATGTATAGAGTTCATCGGATTTTTTACAGTAGTACATTGCCACAAAATTTATGCCAGTTCCTGGTACAAGCTGGATTAGAGTGGTGTAGTATGGAATAGGATTGAAGAGTTCATCGGCAATAAAGCGTATAATATTTTTGGGAATTGTCATTAGATATGGAAATTTTTGAAATGCATGCAGGATTGGCCATTCCGAGAGCCTCTTGTTGTTCTTACGTTGTACGTGTCTTAACAACTGAAAATAGATAGTACGTAATAAGTACTTAAATGTTCAAGTAGTACAAAAGTAAATTACCCCTTTCTTTTTTCGTCTTGATCTGTGAATCCTCGCCGTTGTTTGCAAAGTAGAAAGTGTTTCTGGATATTGTTCTGGATCCCCAGATACATGAGATAATAAAGTTATTCTTGCAGACAACGAGCCAATACATTCTCTTAGTAACATTGTTAATTTACTGTCTCGATGTGGTACATGTTTGGCACCGTTTGCTAAAGCAACGATAACATTGCTAAGGCTTGACAAAGTTAGCCATGAATCGCCAGTCTCTTTGCTTCTTTTACCTCTTTTGCACCCAGAAAGGTCAATGAGATGCAGACGAGATCGACCTCCGTGGACTAGACAGGAAAAAATAGATATATCACAGTAATACCAAAGATAAAGGTACAGGTAACAACCTACAAATAAATACATATATGCTAACCAACATAAAAATTTGTAATTGCTTCAACATAATTTTGTTATTATTTTATCTCTTATGATGTTTATGTTACAGTATTTCTCCAATCAATTCGTGTCAATTATAATAGATAACTCAACCCTGTAACATTTTTCTTAATCATTGTCCAGGGTATCATACCTAACGTGAAAAACTGCTTGCTTTCGCAATTATTTTGCTCAGGGCTTTAGGTTCCTGCGTTTGTATTATTTAGCTAATAACTTATTATATTCCTTTTCCTTGAGAATCATTCTGTCTTGAAAGCTAAGGCACAAACCGCAGTTAGAAAAACGTTCCCTCCTCCTTTGCTTTCAAGACAAGTAAAACAGCAACTGCCAGCTTATTTCTCTATTTAAGAATATTTCCTTTGACTTGTACCAATATTATGAAGACAGCAGTCGTTGAAACAGGATTGAAAAAGTGACAAGTATGGCTACAGAGAACAATAACCTTTGCCTTTGTCTGCAGCTGTACATTTTTTTATTAAATCTAAATTTTAAATAAATCTAATGTTTAAATTAAATCTAAAATATCAACAACATTTTAGCGTTACAATAGATAAGTCATAAGTTGTCAAAAAGAACACCCGTCATCTTCATGTTGATAATTAAATTTTCCCCATTGTTTGTTTATTTCCAAATTTGATTTTCTAGCTTGAGTTTCTTTTTGATTTGGTGACATAAGCAAAGTTGTTGGCGCTTTCACAAAAACGATTTTGAAACCCAAATTGCAAGTTAATAACATAATAAAGACATCTGTTGTTTGAAGTTAATAAATTAAAAAAAAAATTCCCATTTTACTGTAAAGTAATTAGGAAAAAATCGTCACTGGATCAAAACCCCAACAATTCTTATAAATTGTTTTCGAAATGACTTGACTTTGAACAATTTGATGCTAATAGTGTTATAAATAATATATATATATATATATATATATATATTATGCTGTGATAGAGATAAATGTTACTAAAATTACCTTCACCAGTTCCAACTTTATCAATTAAGTACTGGTAAACATGTAGAGTAATAATCAAATTCGAGTTTCGCCTTTCATCAGGATCTTCGGACGGATCGAATCGATCATTTGCAACCGATGACCTGGACGCTAAAGCTGCATCCAAATAAAATGATGCCTTTTCGGCAGTTGGCGCCCTTAGTTCTTAAAATCTGATAAATAAGGAAGAAAAACAGAAAGATGCGTTCGGGCAAAAAAANTGGACGCTAAAGCTGCATCCAAATAAAATGATGCCTTTTCGGCAGTTGGCGCCCTTAGTTCTGTAAAATCTGATAACTAAGGAAGAAAAACAGAAAGATGCGTTCGGGTAAAAAAACAAACTAAAGAAGGAATTCCTTGTGTTCAGTGGGTATTACTTCCAATCAAGGACAACAGGCTTACAGTTTTCACTTACGATGACTTTCGGTTTCAAGAAAGCAGTATACTACTGTACCACTTCCTTAAACTTTTAAAGATCTGTAAACCATCCAGGAGAAGGCCAATTAAAGTATATCTGAGGAATGTTCAGAGGCAACCAAATTCTACTACGTAAAGACCATAAAAAAACGTACTTTTTATCTATATAAGACTTCTCAGGGAAATCCTGCATTTCATTGGTGCGTTTTTAAATATTTCCCCATACGTTTATTAACTGCTTTCAGACAAATTTCGTAAGTAACAGAATAAGGGTGATTTTGTTATAGAAATAGTATTTTGAAGTATTTTTTTTTGAAATATGGACATGCTGCCACCTCACTTTAAAAAATCATCTTAAATATTACAATTATGATTACTATTATTCAAAATTGAGATTTGGGAAAGAAAGCCTATACATTATCTGATGTTACATTATAGCACCATTGTATTATTGAAGTAAAATTGACATTGTATGTTGATTAAAAAAGGTAAAAAAAGAAGTAAATAAAAAAGTAAATGAATATAATAAATTGATATATGAGTAAAGAAATAGTAGAATGCACTACCTGAACAGCTCTTTCTCTTGGTAAATAAGCACTTGGTGACGTATTATTGCTGTTTGTGCTTTCTCCTCCACCCCCTTGCTCTGCCAGCAGATCTTTGAGGTTTTCGGATTTACCAACAACTTCCAAAGCAGATATTCGAACCGAAAAACGAGCACCAGTCCTGAAAAAAAAATCATTAATGTAAATGAACCGTTCGAAAACAAAAACGGGATAAAAATTAAAGAATTAGTTACTGCAGGAATAAGGAAATCTTGGAAACAAGATAAATTAAAACCTTCGAGAAATAGCTATCACCTATCGAAATTGCTCTTTTAATGAACTTGTTTGAAAGTGTGGCAACAATTAAACAATTGTTTGTATATGTATGAATGTATATATATTAAAGCGATGATTAATAATTTAAAAAACCCCCACTGAAATACCGTTTTGAAACAAGAAACCAACTGTTATTTACTGTTTCTTGATCAATATTAATAAAAATGACATGGAAATTGTCACCTTTAATCGAGCATGTAATTATTCTAGCTTGCTAGAGAGAAGGATAAAAAATAATTATGACATTGAATATAAACTTTCCTTCTAGTAAAATTTTTATCTCCTTTTCTTCAAAATATTAGAGTTCTAATTTTTAACGGAGTTTTTTGGGGATCTTTTATTTACCACAGTGATAAAATTGAGAAGTGATGCACGTGACTGTCCCAAAATATACTACTACTAAAAGCTCTTTCTCCTGAGTTACCTCATTAACCTTATGAAGGATGCTAATTAAAATATTAATTCAGTTCTAAATTCCCACGGATATCTTTCTAAAGAACTATATCTGTGCTTGACCCTGTAAAGAATATTGTCTGAAATGGTCAAGTTGTCAGGCTCTATCTCTTTGAAAACTACTACTTTATATTATATTACCATGCGGAACTTTGCACTTGTATGTATAACAGTTTGATTCCTCTAATCCTTGATGTTAATATCAATAGAAAGTGATAGCTTTATCAACCATCTATCTTGTTGCTTAGATACCTGACATCCAGGACCTGAGTTCAAATTTATATTTTTTACATTTGTAAGAATTACTGGTAAGTAATAACGTATATTCTGTAAACATACTCTATTTCATATTGGGTGATATTATGGTTATAGAGCATTACAGCAGGATTTCGGGCTGTCTTTAGTAGAATATAATATACTATCTTGTACAAAATGGTTTCCAAATAAGTTGATTACTGATGTAATCTTAAAAGAATATGTTTTCTTGCCTTTCGATCCATGATTTTTTGGACATAGTTTTGTATTTTCCTATGGAAATACCAGGTTTATTTATATATTTGTAATTTATAATACGTTGCTTAATTTTAAATCAGTCTAAGAGAGGCACAGATAGAAAAATATATATCCAATTAAGGTGAAAGTAGTTTTAAAAATTTGAATTCGAAGAAGTAAGAATGCCTCAAGGAAATATTGATGAGTGAATAAAATATATTGCCCCCAAAATGCAAACAGTTATGTTGTACATTTTCTTTTATTCCAATAAAGAAGAATATTTGTTTTCACGGTAAATTTAACCTAAAATGTAAAAAGTGCAAAGGAAAGGATTGGTTGAAAAAAATGTATTTTCTGCAAAGAAAGGCTACAACATATTGACAAATCAAAGGGATACAAAAAATCAAATCTAAAAAAGATGATTTGTTACAAAGTATTTCAAAGAGCTGCCAATAACTATCTTTTTCTTTTTAATTGATATCCATAATAAACTTTATGAAAGAAATAAATCAATAAACATATATATATATATAAATATATATATATAATCCATGTGTTATCTTTCCTCTTAATAACTTACCTTTCCTTGCGATCATCAATTAGTTGGTAAAGCCAAGAGACAGCACAAGGTATGAGCCCCACATTTCTCGGTGAGTCGTCGGTTCCAATCATTGTATGTGTTTTTCCTACAAAAAAATACCAAAGGCAAGGTTATGTTTCACTTTTTCAACTAAATAGCATAACACTCAGACCCATCTGACAATTCACACAAATTTCAATTTCAGTGAAAACTGTTTCAAAATAAATGCATTTACATCGCTGGTGCATCTGAATGTACGACAGTGACTAAGAATCTATCACCTCACCCACAACCCAATCAATAACAAACACAAATAATATCAAGTATGTATTGTTGGATCATTAATCTACAAAAAGGTTTAAGAAGGCATCGACCTAAGTTTATTAATCGTAGTACAATGAAAGTTCCAACAAGAATAATTTCAAACCAGGACTTTTTACATTTTATAAATATGCAACATAATAGAAATATTCCAGTAGATTGTCAGGTGCTTTTATTGATTTGCAAACTAACAGAAAACGTAACTCTGATATTTTTTGCTTGATAAGTTTCTGAAGACAAACTGGTAAACTTTCAATGTCCGAAATCTAAGATTGAAGAGCCAAGATTTAGAAGAAAAGCCCAAAGAGTCAAGAACCAGGAGCCAAGTCCCAAAAGTCAAAAACCAAAAGCCAAGAGTCAAGAGTCAAGAGTCAAGAGTCATCACTCAAGAGTCAAGAGCCAGGAGCAAAGAACCAAGAGCCAAGATTTAATATGAAAGATGCGAAATCTAAAATGTAGGATCTTATTTCCAAGATTCTGCATCATAAAACCCAAATCTGAGTTCCATGACCCATGTTTCTTGACCCATGATTTATAATCCATGGTCCATGATCCATGACATACGTTCCACGATCAAATTTATACTTCTCAATACTTAAAGCATTTAATGTGTATTTAACCAAAAATATTGATTACACTCCCAAAATCTAATAAAAGCATGCCTGCTTTTAGAAAACAAGTCTAAATCTAGAAATAAATGTAAAAATGCTTTTGCTGCTACATACCAGTCTATCTCAATGCTGTTTCTGTCAACTAGACTTTACAAAGGTTTTTGATAAAACTAAAGTTCTCCAAAAAGAAACAGTAGGCTACACAATGTTATTTTTACTATGCATTTAAATCTTGGTATTGAAACATTACCTAATCCTGGATGGCCATAAACCAGTAGACAAGCATCATCTCCTCCGCTGATGACCGTGTGAAGCAAATCTACTAAAGTTGACGAACAAAGCTCACTCTAAAATAGAAATATAACCAAATGTGTTAGCTGATAGAGCGATGTTTTTGTAAAGTGTTGCAATGTACTTTTTAGATTCACTGTTGATTTTTAAAAGTTAAATAAAAGTACCACTCCCGAAGGAAACAATGCTGGCTGGCTAAAGATCTACAAGTAAGAGGTTTAGAATTTTTGGTTTCAATAATAGCAACGTATTAAAGAACAAAATGCTTACGAATTTGAGATATGATGCTGGTATAAGCTTTTATAGCTCTCACAAAATGAAAGAGCAACAAATGAAGAAGTTCTCAGCAAAAATGATTGATGAAAATGAGTTGATAGTTTGTCAAATGGGCTTCTTGAGACATGTCAAGAGGGTAGGAGGGATCAGAAATTTAGGCATGGCCGAAAGAATCATAAGTAAAAGAGCAAGGGGAAGTCAGAGGGAAAAGATTATGAACAGAATAAGAGGATAAAAGAGAGTTGGAATTATAGCTGGATATTTGTTACTGAAACAAAATATAGGCACGTGTTACATTTCATAATTGCTAATGTCTGCCGGGGTAAGGTGCTTTGGTAAGATAAGGCAACAAATGAAGATAGAAATGGATTGATGGACCATGACACATAATATGTTAAGCCACTAGGTATCACTTCAAAGTCTTTCTGTTCCCAGAGTTTATTTAATACTTTAATTTCTTTTTAATTATTCAATCATTATTCACAAATTTAGATGATACATTTATACTAGTTAAGTTTTACTCTAGACACTTAAGTGGTCGTTGCAGTACAACCAACAACTTACTTCAAATTTCTTGAATATGTTAAACCAGGTACTCCTTTATAGGTTTTGGTTGGATTAAATTATGTATTAAATGCATTTGTGATTTATTCCAAGGTTTTATTTATTTAAGATATGTTTCTGGATATTTTACCTAGACAAAGTAAGAACGATATTCAGACAATCAAAATCATAAGAAACTACAACAAAATTAGGTTTTAGGGGAGAGAGTTGTACTTGGTAGTTAACTGTTTTGTTTGTAGTATTTATGGGCGGAGGAGATATAGAAACATTGGGGGAAGGGTTGGCATGGACATATTGCCAGGTGACTATGGCTAATCCTATTATAGTTATGCTGAGTGTAACTAATCATTTGCAATGCTGATCGCTTTGCTATACTATCTGCTGCAAATCTAAGGGCATATCTACATCTTGAATCCTTAATCATCTCATCTCTTCGAAAATGTAAGATGCCTGCTAACAGTTGCCATAACCGATTCAGATTTGTTGGCGTCTTCTAAAATGTTGGGGACTGTAGCCCCATACTTCCCCTGCTACAGCACTCTTGGAATAGACAGTAGGTCAGACGTACTGTCAAGCACTCATTAACTCAAGGTTTAATTTTATAATTCCCTGAGGTTGTCATGCCAGCTATGAACAAGAACTTGGACTTATCACATAGTTCATGTTCTTCGATTCGTCTCAATCAAGTGTACTCCTTCACTTCATTATCGAATTAGTAGCCTTCCCTGCTTCACTTTTAACCATTTTTCTGACAAAAACCTAAAATTATTGAAGCATGATCGAGAACCCTAGATTGCCTTATGAAGGAAACACTTTATTCTTTCTGTCACCATTTAGCATTTATACTTTATATGATCTCAGTTGAGTTCTTACATGTGATATACAAAAAAACATGTTAAGAATGCCACTTCCTGCAAGGACTGAATGAATAACATCAAGAATAGGGCCTTTTGAAATTCCTTAAAACATAATAATCCAATTGTGTATCTCACTCAATTAGGCTGTATATTTTAGTAACTGGGAAGATCAATACAATTCACTATCGTTTTACCTGTGTAACAGATGAATCAAACATTGAATCAAATGAATAAAGCCTAGGTGCCTTTTCAACACGTCTTGTTGATTCGCTTATTGTTGTATCACGCAATAAAAGCTGTTTTTTTCTCGTGTCTGTCTTGACACAAGAAACTCCCTCAAATTTTGGGTAATCAGAAACGCGGACCATCACCTTTACCTGAAATAAAGAAAAAAAAAGAGATGCAATCGACAATTTAAGAATTTGTCAAAGTAGTCAATATTTCTAGAATATTTTCCAAATTTTCATTTTGAAGATGATCTACTTTGCTTTCTAACTCATTTGGTTTTTTGGATAGCCTAATAAATTTATTCTGCTTTCTTTAATTATATTTTTTATAAAAAATGACGGCGGTGTAGATATTTTACCCGAATTAACAACTTCATCATTTAATCTGTCCTAAGTTTCACAAGTTTCTGGGACAACGTGAACTTTTATTGTGGTCATTATTAAGAAATTTAATTATTAAGTGTGATCCTGGTAAAACTTTTATTAAACTGTTGTCTCTAGGGGCATTCTATTTAATTGCTTTCACAGACTTAAGAGTTCATATACATAAAACTTAATTGAGTATTGTGAAGGGTTATACCACAATTTCCTTGTCAAATCGATATTTTACGTCACAGACCACAATTGGGGTCATACCTATTCTCTCTTCTACATTCAGTCTGCAATGGCAATAGATTCACACTCTAATTTTCTTCCCATAGTGAACGCCCCCAAAATAATTTTTTGAGGTTTAATATTTCATAAGTGAAACAACAGGAATTAATAAATTAGAATCATTTTCTACTTCCTTAAAAAACACGAACTTTAAACACAAAGATACTTAATGTAGAAAAATTGGTTGATTCATGGTTATTAAAGTTGACTTTTGTCGTTAGATTGCACTAATTATTCTGTTTGGATGACGTCATTAAACTCATTATTAGGAATACAGTTAAACCTGAGAAGATGACTCGTTTTTCCTACCTTTTTAAAGGGGAAAACATCATTAATTTTCCCACCAATTATCATCTCTTTATTTTGAAGAATACTTTTTATGCTAAAAGCACACCAACAGTTTTAGCAGTGGGGGAATTATTGCCCTGAGATTATTAAAATTATTAAAATTACCAAAAGTCACCATGTATAATTAGTGAAAAAGCAATTCTTTCAATAACCAAAATATTCTTGAGATATCTTGCTTGAAAATATCAACTTTCATACCTTCTTTAAAGCCACCTTTGCTGATAGGTCTATTCTGTTTATATATTATTAAGTCAAGAATTGTATTTTGCATTTAGAAAAAGTACGGAAATTAAAATTATTGCAATTAAAAACCCAGATTTTAAAATCGGCGATTGACAGTGGCATTTTTAAAAATTAACACTGGCTAACACATACCAAAAATATTAATAAAGATATTTCATGAAAAGACAGAATATGTATCATTGTACAAAACAAATATAGTGGGAAGTGAGTTTCTATTCTTGGGCTTTGAATACAACGGAAATTTTTCTTCCAGAATTCAAAAAACCAACAAATACATTTCTAACACCAAATTTTATGTACATAGACTTCAACAAGTTTTTTTTCTCTAATAGATATCAACAGCGTTATAAATTTCAACATTTAATAATAGCAGAATATTACAGATTTACTTCTTTACCTAGCTAAGATGTGCTAAATAAGCATAGATTTCCAACTTAATTGGTTCTATTTCATTTCTGTTAAACACGTGCTTTAGTTTATTTCATTCATCTTAAAAGAGGTCACTCTTGAAAAACCAAAAAAGTTTTGTTTGTATTTGTTCTGTAAAGCTCTATCAAAAATTGTCACCTTGATAACAGCTATTTCAAGTATGTTTCAAAAAATAACTTGTCTTAGTTTACACGTCTGCAAAAGAAGAATCGAAAGTTGTTGAATATATTTACCAATAACAGATGTCTATCAAATCCATTGCTTTCTTGGCTCATTCGTCAGTTCAAAGTGCAATGTATTTTTATTATGTAATGCACAGTATAGTATAATCAAATTTACTATTGTACGCATATTTTTTTCTTATCACAAAGGTGTAGAGACGACTGTGATCACGATACCTCTCGAGGAGCTACGGCTCACGATCCTGAGGTTAGCTTTGTTTTAACAGTTGTACTATACTGTTTGAAAGTAGCCTTCAGGTACATTGCACTGGAAGGATCTAGACGACCTCTATAGATGGGTACGATCGGGCAGAAACATATATGATTTTGATATGATGCACTAAGGGATTCAAGGCAATTGGTCATACTAGCGTAAGGAATGCAGGGTAATTGAGCTGGAGTTGGGGAAGCTGAGTAATCCTAGTTGACTGTAGTAGGTCGTCATAATTTCTGATTTTAGTTGAGTAGATTCACAATATGTTTTTCTCTGTTTTAGTGTTACAATTATGTTTGTTAATTTAATGCGTTTACTAATACCAACAGTGTAGTATGGACCAAGGTAATATCATCTGGTATGGTGTTTTTATTTCTTCTATTTTACTGTTCTACTTTAGTGGACAGAAAATTGCGGTATAGCATGGCAAAAAAAGAATTGGAATTAATGGAGTAGTGTCATTTCATTTGTATACAGTTGTCATTGTATTTTTAATAGAGATGTTGAGTAAGAAGTTTTTCTGCAAGTTAGTTTTTGTCTATAAAATTTTCCTTTTTTAGTTGTTATTTAATATTAAAGGGCAATTATGAAAGAGTGCTTAATAGTTCCATGACGATTTAAATTCAATTATTCTGGAAAACCCACAAAATCGAATAAATAATAAATTAAGCTATTGAAATTTTCACATATACTTGAAGAATAATTTAGAGTATCAAGTCTTATTTCAAAAACTAGATGTTGAAAGCAATATTATCACTTAAAAAACCATGAAAACTTTTCAAATCAAAAGTTATATTCATTTGAAACGTTAAAAATTTTTACTTAATCAAATAAACAACACGATACTTTGGCAAATTACAAAAAGTGACCTTCAAAAGATAAAAATGTGAAGAAACTTACTTTTCCACCATCACTTCGTCGTCCTGAATGTTTAAATAAATTTGGTGGGGCTTGCGGTGGCGATCTCATAATTAAGTCGCTAAAATTTGTTGGAAAAATAGGTCCTTCTTGTACGGAACTCGATCCTGCATCAGAATCCTTACTGCTACTACCATCTTTGTCGGATTTATTTTTACACCTCTTCGACCGCCTGTGTTTTCGTTTTGAGAGGCTCAACCTTTGTGCCGCCCTAAAGTAAAAATATTTAATTTCATTGGGAGTTACTAAGATCAACTTAATTTCTCACAAGCATATTTAGATACCTTTCAGTTATTTTTCCAATTAGTCAAATCAATGAGCAGATTTGCAATCAATACTGATGGTTAGCCACCTTCAATGTTTTTCAATTCAAATTAAAGCAATCAATGGTGAACTGCTTAATAAAGGCAGGCTTTAGCAAGGTAAAAAAGACGACAGTACATCAAAAGCAATAATTAGTAAAAAAAATCATACCATATTAATTACGAAGTTACCTTGTGAGTGAAATTAAATACTCTATTGTTAAGCAAAGTATTTTGGCTTACTAGTAAAGGTTAAAAAGTATGTGATAGAGAATTCCTATTCTTTTGTAATAATATATTTGAAGATAGGAAATAAATTTTAGTTTGGCGATAGTAGTTTAATGTCATAGAGCAATAAAGGAAAATGAAATCCGAGCAGCTGACTCAACCTAAATGTAGGACGTATCGGATGAAAAGTTTGACGATAATGACAATAATGATGATGATGAATGAAGCATGGGGCAGATAATATAATTTGTGCAACTTTTGGTCAAGCTATGCATCGGTTCTCTAACACTCAATGTAGCAGAAAAATAGTAAGTCTACTGACATTGATGCAAGAAGATTTCTTTAAGTATAAATTATACATTTTGTTTTTCTTTCCCACTAATCAAGCCAATGACATTCAGTTTCTTTTATGTGATTTGACCATCTGGCTCTTAAAGGAAAAATGGACTTTAGGTCTCTATACTTAAACAGTGTTTCATACAAACACTAAATTTTGCAAATATTCCTTAACAACAATATTATTATTTGCTAAACAATCTACCTAACAAGACTGTGCTATATTAATTCCAATTAAAAGTACACGGGTAATGAATCTAATCGTTGCACTGCATTGTCCTTGTACAAAAGAAGAATCATGTTGTTAACAGCAATAAAACTTACACTTAATTACTCTTATCTACATAATAGGAATCAGAAGGTGGGTATCTGTACATAATATCAGAATAGTTTTTCCTACAGTATTTCGAATAATGGTAAATTTTTTAGAACACAAATATCTCCTAAAATATGTTTGGCTGTCATTTCTGGGGGTTTTTGTACGGAGCTTTTTATCCATTACTGAAACGAAAGACATCATGTGGAAAACATGTTTTATATTTTAAGATTCATGTTATCCAAAACACTTCAACTTATAAATGTCTCAAGAAATGCCTATAGGTGACAGGTGATAGCAAAGCAAAGTTACCAGAGCAAACGTTTTTTAAATATTGGTACGGAATACTTTTTAAGCAAAGAGCGAAGAATAAACTGACTTTTTAAATTTTGTCCTTAGTTAAAGGACAATTTTACAGAGTGCCATATCGGACAAATTTGTATTCATTTTACTTTCCAACAGAAAAAAAAATCCCACAGTGACACATCCACAGAGGCCCACAGCCAGAGGCATACAAAAAACAAATACCACTTATCTGCATGCAAAGCAAAAATAATTGTACAGTTTAAGTTTAGATGTCAGTGAGAGGTTAGTGGAAAATAAGACTTGAAATTAATATATTCCTGTGTACAGAGACAGCAGAGAACAGAGGATGTTACAGAAGCCCTGATATATTTTGTTATGAAGTGAACAGATAACAGATAATAGCATCAATTGTTATTTTTTCATGCTAAAAACTAGTAGATTTAATACAAAAATAGCAGTCTTTTATGGAGAATCCTTGAATTTTATCGGCTGTACCAAATGCCACATGCATAAATAGTTCCAATTTCAACAATTCCATAAACAATGCTGCAAGAATTGAGTGAAATTAAAGATGGAGAATAACCTGGAGCCCTGGCTTAATGGTTAGTGCAACTGCATAGTAACCAGGAATTCCGGGTTCGATTCCCTGAGCTGTCGAGAAGAATTTGGAACTTTACAAAGAAAAAAGCCATTGGTTGGCCTCAGGAAAAGCATCCGGCCAAGAAACTCCTCACTGCCAAAATCAAAGTCCCACTGAAGGGCATCATCTGAGCCCCAAATGCTGGGGAAAAATGACGTTAAAACTAAAAAAAACCAATTACCCCCCCCAAAAAAACCCTGTACTCTAGGGTCAGAAAATGATCAATATTTATTCATTCATCTGTCACCTACGTCTTTGCACTTTAATCAATATTAGCTCAATGAGTTGGCTAGGGATTTAGGGTGGAATAAATAAAATTCAGAACTCTTGGCTTCTAGACTGAAAGATAAAGATGCTCTGGAGCTTGGCACTAACTATAACATTTTATCAAAAAAGGAGAAGTAGTAATTGGTATTATTTTCAGAGTATAACACTGAAAATCTTACTTCCGCTTACTGCTATAAAGCGAGCATTTATCTGATGCATATGAGAGTGAGAAAGTATGACCCTAATGACTGAAGGCTTTTCACAGAGAGTGAGAAATGAAGCATCATATGCGTAGTACTTCATAATGGAAATGAGTACGCATTATTTTCCATTGGTCGATCTATCCATGTGAAAGAGAAGTAAGAAGAAATAAAATTTATAGAAGTTACAAAGTACTAGGATAATGATTGGATCATAAATGCTAGCTAAAAATGACCAACTTTCTGCCAGATCAGTAGTCAGGCAGTGAGGAGTTGTCCTTGGCATCAACACAGGAAACGAATAGATTGGCCATTGCAATAATCATTAGAAGCCGAAAAACATAATGTCATTAACGAGTCATTCATTAAACTCTCGAAAGGTGTGTTTCATCTCCTTTATATCAAATTGGGTTTGATGAAACAAATAATGAAAGGGGTTGGCAAGGATTGCTTTGAGCTTTCTCATGGTTCAAAGGTACTACTGTGTAACAGGTTATTTACAAAAGAATATTCTTTTATATGTCAAAACTTTATTTGCTTGCTTGGTTTCACCTTTCCCCAGACTTTTATCTCCCAAAATGGTGAACTCAGTTTTTTAAATAGCTGAACAAAACAGGTTGAGTGCATTACTTCCATCGTGGATTGAACTGGATGTCTTCCATATGAGAATCAGATAGTTTGTCCGGCTGCAACGACTGCAGAGTGTAGTGGAACAGCTTCAAAGAGAGAATTCTTTCCAACTGGCCTCGTACTCGTTAGCCTTCATTGAGGAGTTTGCTTAGGGATTACACGAATTAACATCTTACTAACCAACAACACTGGTGTACTTGCTGCCGTTGCTTGTATACTAAACCGCAAGATAGAGATGTGTAAATAAGACAAAGATCCTTTACCCTGCCGCATTTGATTAACAATCATGGCTAAATCATTTCTTTTTGTCTTAACATTTTTTGTATTTTTAGCGGCATCTCGCATCCTGTATCGTTCTTTCAGTCGAAATTTTGATTGTTGGTGAGGATAAACTTTCTGTTGGTTGGTGGTCATTACGAGTAAACAGGGCTTCTGATCATATGACTCTTAACAGCAATGAAGCTTGTTTTGGACTTTTCCAATTTGAAAAGTATTGCTTAGTACAATTATACTCCTGTAGAAAACCTGATTTGTAAAGGAAAGTAAGTAATTTGGGATAAATGTTGCTGACATTTAAATGTAAAAAAGACCATGCAGTGACTCCTCGCATCAGAAAAACCCTTTTTTCTTTATCGTTTGAGGGAGGAGATTTTAAAAAGCGATAATGTTTTTACCCCTCATATTTGCAGGATTGTTAAAAAAGCTCACTCTTCTTAAATCCTTTAATTGCTTGTGTAATTTCTTCGGCTTAGAATGGAACACCGCAAGCTGCAATGTCTAAAGAAAGTGTTGAATTCCACATCCGCTCCAAAAAGCACTGTCTAGACTCTTCTTATTAGCAAAACGATGCAATACACAGGAACATTCAAAGAAATGCAAAGCTCACCCACCCCTGCTACTCTCGTTTGAACAAATGATTTAACAACGGTTTAAAAGGATAAAATTTATTGTAAGTCTGACTCATTCATGCTTGGACGGTTTGTTCAACATTCATTCAACATCCATTCTTCAAGTCGAAACCTTCAAAATTTTAATCCTTTACAGTACATTATCCTGTTTCTGGAGCTCAGTAAGTCAGTTCAAGTGTAGGACTCCTCTTTGATCGAGTTTTGAGTTTTGTGTCCCTGCTTGCAGGATCTGTGGTCTTAATAAGCTGGAATAATAATTCTTGACCAACCACGAGCAATTGTTCTCCAACAAGTGGACTTTGGGAAGTGATTTGTATATCTTGCCTCCATGGAGTATTTCGTACTTTATGTCCATCTTTACTTGTTTTATTCCCTCTGTGTTGGTCTTTCATGGATAGATATCTGTGAACGTTATTATCGATCCCACTATTTACTAGGGGTGCCATCAATGAAAGACCCAGTAAGTCAAGCAAAAAGGTATCATCAGTCAGTTTGTGTAACTCACAACCTAATCATTCAGCTAATATAATAAATAATTTAATATTACATATGTTATTAAACCTGTTTTGTATGGGAAAAAACGTTTATTCACAAACTGTGGATTTTGCCAGGCAAATAACTTCATTAAAAGTATTTTTCATTGAAGTTTTAATTAGCCGTTTGTTTGGCAATATAGTTTACAGAGGTGGGTGTTGACAACTTGGACAATATACGATGAAAGATTAATAAACATTTTATATGTCCTTAAACACACAGGTTGCATTGGTTCAGTCTTCCCTAGCATACTTTGTTTTGTATTCTATTTGACTTAAACGTGGGCAAGTAACCCTTTAGTGCAGAGCACTGTAAATTCTGTCCGTTTATTATCGATCACTCCATTTTTTAGATTTTAATCAGTGCCTATTCTCTTACGATGTCCATAAAGTTGCAGGTAACCAATATTAACTGATATTCTATTCTTACATTGCAAAACACAGATCACAGATCACAGATTTTCAAGAAATATTATCAACAAAATTATTATAAGATGAACGAAAAACATAGTTTGAAAGTACGTTATGGAAAATTTAATAAATCAAATATAAACGACGTCAAGATAAATTATAATGCAGCAAGTATTGCGTAATCGTGGCTTAATCACTGACAAATAGAAACAGTTATATGTAGACANCTGTCCGTTTATTATCGATCACTCCATTTTTTAGATTTTAATCAGTGCCTATTCTCTTACGATGTCCATAAAGTTGCAGGTAACCAATATTAACTGATATTCTATTCTTACATTGCAAAACACAGATCACAGATCACAGATTTTCAAGAAATATTATCAACAAAATTATTATAAGATGAACGAAAAACATAGTTTGAAAGTACGTTATGGAAAATTTAATAAATCAAATATAAACGACGTCAAGATAAATTATAATGCAGCAAGTATTGCGTAATCGTGGCTTGATCACTGACAAATAGAAACAGAAATAAAATTTGTATCTGACCATATCTGTTATATGTAGACAAAAATGTCCCTTTGGCTCCAGGTTTTAGAATGTTTGTCCCTAAACATATGGCCTAGAAATCTGCTGATTAAATGATAAATGGATAGAAATTACATTCTCCATAATCTCTTTTAATGCGAATAAAATTAAAAATTCAATATGATAGTTTAATTCGCGTTATAGTAATTAAAATCGAGCGCTCGAGAAAGGTTTCCATTGCATTTTGAATCCCTTTTGCTGCAGAAAAAGACATTTATTTGAAAAAGATGTATGGTGTTTTAGATATTGTCATGCATTTATTTTTTTATTACTTAGAAGATCATAATCTCTGCTGTTTAAATAGTAGTGCTGAATTAATAAACATAGTAGTTGATAAATGATAAAATTGCTTTGGTTGAAAATTTAAGGGTTTTTATCAACTTATGAAAAACTCAAAAGAGAATGTATCCAAAGTGGAATTTTCCTTTTTTTGTTACTATCAAATCTTATTTACTAAATGTCAACTTTGTACTAAAATTTCATAAAAATAGACTCACCGAACAAAAAAGGCTGCTGCTGCCGATATTGATACTGATTCATGACTGGATGTAGACGCTGAGTCTTTGCATCTTGCAACAGAGGATTGATCCATTGAGACTGATGAAGAGTCAAAACCAGTGGTCAGGGTTAATTTCTTGCTATCACCACTGCTTGAAAAAGGTGCTAGAGGAAGGCTTGAATGCATTTCTGCAAGTGTTTGCAAAGGCGAAAGAGCCTCTGAAAAAATTACATCCAGGTGTGTGTTACAGTCTTGACACTTATCACCTCCTCTTTCAACTTGACCATGAGTCACTTGTAATACCCGCAAAAGTGTAGGGGTCAAATCACTGACCTGCGAAAAAAGTTAATACAAAATCAGTCTTGAAGACACGGACAGTTTTGCTAAAAAGAAGCTTGCTGAAATGTAGTGCCTTGTTTTCGATTTTATCCCAGAAATATACGATGAAGGAGAAGGTTTAAGATGATAAATCGGAGCAAACAAAAACCGGGTTAAACATTTAACACATGGGTTTAATATTTGTATACTGTACAGGTTGTAATCTGACACTAAAGACCACACATAGGAGTGCAGGTTTTGTCCCGTATCCCGTGAGACAAAACAGTGTTATGGTCAAGGAGGTCAGCTATAATTCTAACTCTTTATTACTAAACTCCATTTTAACAAAAACTGTATCTATGTTTGTGGATCAACATCACATTCGCACATTGCGAAGAAAGTTTGGTCGTTGGATGTTTTGAATCACCCAGAATACAATGCAAATATTGCATGTTTCTGTTGGCAGTACGTACTTAAAAGCCGACATGCAATAAGCAAAGACATTATAAAGGAAAAACAAGACAAGGCAAACATATGCAAAAATATGCATTTTTGTATAGAGGATTGTCTATTATATCTATATTTAGGCGGTTAGGTACTACAAAAATAATTTTGTATCTTGTTGAACTCACACACCACCCCCACACATGCACTCATATGCAGTCAAATAAATAGTATTTTGTTGACTTATAAATAGAACTGAATGCCACGATAGCAGTATGTACTGCACTTCAAGAAAAATAAGTAAAAGGTGAACTACTTTTTTTATCAATTTTTTTCACATTTTATGAACAAAAGGATGCAAGATAGGGAAAAAATATTTACAAGAAATACATGTTCAGCATTTGTTTAAAACTTAAAAGTATATAGACACTATCTGAAAGTGGTTGTGCCAAGTAAATTACTTTAGGAGTATCCTTTTGCTTGTTTGAAGGGCTTTAATCTATTTGAGTCTTGCTAAGTAGCCATCGATCTGTGCAGTTGTGAGGCCGTGCTTAAAAGATATTAATTGCACAATTGGTAAACATCGTTAGTCACAGCACTGTACATTCGCTTAAGTAGTCACAACAGAAAGCCACAACATCTTTGAATCTCATGCCGACTTATTATGAGTGCCTAAGGTCGCCACAGTTGGGCCCATTATAGTACAAGAGTACGATCTTTTTCTTCAGGGTAAATATTTTGACTTATGCAATCCCAAGTAGCCTAAGATATCTTTCCTTGTTTGTCGGCTTAAGGTAATATTCTATACTTTAACTATCAGACAATCACAGAGTTTAGAGCCACTTCTTTTCAACGAACAACGAAACAATTCAAAGGTCAAAGCTGGGAAATAGTAGCCAGCTGTATTTTTAGAAAGGGCAATCCTTAAGGAGACGAAGCAATAATTAGCTGAACTAAGCGGATCATTTGAATAGTTTGTCACACAAATCAGAATAAGTAGTATTGATAGGCCTCTGTTAAGCCTCTTGCAAGCGGAAGCCGCTTTGAGTGAAGGAAGTTTTATATACAATAACCAACAGATCAGTTTGCTATCAAACACAGAAAATTCAGAGGACTGGCAGTTTATGCGATACAGGCACGCAAAGACAAAGTGAAAGATTTTGGGAGCAACAGAAAGGAAGGCAGACAGATTAGCTGCATTTTAAAAGTTGCTGTTTTTCTGTCTAGCTAGTTAGCAATTTATACACCTGCATATTTTTCTCTATACCTGATCATATGATGTTTAAATCATCGATAAAAATCAGCTTTGTCAATGGCACTTTGTCTTTATCCTTTTTTAATCAAACAGACATAAAAATCCAGAATGTTGCCAGAATACAGGAGACACAAAGTGGAATTAATAAATGCATGTTGAGAGAAACAAGTTTGAGAAAACCCCAAAATAGGTTCTTAAATTCTTCGTGGCACACCTTCAGTTGGGTTCAAAATTGTCATAAGATATCATCATTTACATAAAAATTTAATCAACTTTAGCTTAAAGGAAAAGACATGTCATAATACGTAAAGATCTCAATAACAACTGTACGTATCATTAATAAATTTGCTGAAACGTTTAATACACGATAAGGAGAATTAAAACAATGCCAAGATACTATAATAGTGAAATACATCTTAACATGCTGCTGCTACAACATAAATACAAACAAAACAGCAGTAAATTACTCATTTGGGTGAACTGAAGCCACAAAAACCAACACTTGTAGCACATTTCTCTTCAGACAATAAAATACAACTTTAAGAACGAGAAACGTACACTGAAAACATAAAACTAATATTTAGAAAGTGAATGTTAAAAACCATACCCAACTTTAAAGTCACTTGACTTCATGTCAAAGCTTTTATCCTTTAAAATAAGAATTTTTTTCTCTATGAATTCTATCTGTTCTAAAATATAGTGTTCTCAAATCGCAGTGCACGTGTAAAATAATGATGTGCCGATACACTGGTTATTTCCTTGTTTCGAGGTATATAAAACCACCCACACTGATTTTAGTACAGGTGCAACTGTGTACAAGAGCAGCTGTATTTTCTCACCCAATTGTTGAATGTCAATCCTTAGCCTGACGTCTACTCCAAGTGTCGTTTTTTTCTTTAGGATTACACTGAAGTGTCTGCAAAATTTGGGTTTGTGAAGAAGAAAAAGAATTTTAAAAAAATTTGACCTCCAATTGTTTAACATTCATGCGTGAATCAGTTGTTATGTTAAATGCCGATCTCACAAGAACAAGTTTTTTGAAAGTATTCTCTGGTACCTGTTACTATCACCTTAAGTTTGTTTGTTTTCTATTAGAAAATTGGACCCATTTTTTCCCCGGTTTTTGTGATAGTGGAAAACTTAGGTGGTTTAAACTAGTTAACTGGGTACCGAAATTTTCAGAGACAAATGCGACATTTAAGTTAGTACGACAACTTTGTTCTGCAGTCAAAAAAGGTTGAAGTAGACCTGCGTTGACATTTAAATATGTGTTTTGAGTATCCAAATTTTACCTGTTTTTATGATGCTAATTTTTCGTTTGTAAATAATAGAAAACACTCTTGAATAACGATGTTGAAAAACCCCAGTACTAGTCAAGTTGGTATGTTTGTTTGAAACTACTACGGAATTTAATGTGTCACACACCCAATGGTTTTTCACAATGGCAGATTAGTATCATAGAAAAGAACTTTCACTCTCAACAACAAGAATTTACTAACGCTTTTTAAGTGAAGGAGTATTGTAGAGTGCGGTAATCCTCGATATGAAAAGGACACTTACTTCCCAAAGATATTCAAATTATTTCCCATGGGCATCGAACTAGTAATTTTGATGATTTTATTCAAGACATTCATAAAAAATTCTAGCATGCATTACTGAGTGCATTTATATTGGTATTCTCAACTGAACATTAAAAGTAATAAATTATGCAGGACTTTAAGTTTATTAGAAATCGCTGTTTCCGTAATAATGCTTGCGCTGGCATTGTAGCGGCGAGGCAAAGTTATCATATTTTCCTGTTGCCAATAGTTGTCTGATATCAAAGCTTTTTATTTCAATATTGCTGTCAATAAGAACTTGCTTAATCAGGAAAGACGATAGCACGAACTGAGAAAAATAATACTTGATTGTGATAAATGAAATTATCTAATAAAAGCAGATATGAAATGCGAGCAAGGGTATTATGTCAAATAAGAGGTAGCGTATCGGTGGGGAAAAATTAATTATCTTTGAATCAAATTAGATCTTTTTTTATATTGCAAGATGAAAAATAATGAGCAGTCCTATAAAATGTTTGTATATACACATCCATTCATTATCAAGCTATTTTGGAATGTAAAGCCTAAGGTTTGAGTTTTAAAGGATTGTTCCATTCTTCTATAGTACGTTTTATAGCAGGATGTGTAGCAGAGAAAAACATCTTTGGATTTTATCAAGTTTTTTTTTAAATAACTGCTCGAAAACATTAAAGATTTTCCACTTACGCTGACATTTCCTTCATTCGCAACAAGGTTAATTTATGAACTTCTTATGGAAAAAAAGAATTTTAACTACAATATTTTTTACTTCTCTTATCATTTCAACAATTTCTGTGGTAGAAAGACAGTAACCTCTTAGATAATGTGATTAGATGAATTTAGATAAAAAAAAGAGGATAACTAGTTTTGTTGGAAAAAGGCATGTCTTATTAAGATTTTAAAGGGATGATAGAAAAATAGGCGGAAATGATAGCAAATTAAAAGACTGTCTTAAATATGAAATATAGATGTATTTTGTATTTCTTCTTATTAACACACAGCTTATAACAAATTCATAGCAATTTAAACTTGAAAATACTAGTTACAAATGCGAGGTGAAAAACAATTTGAATATTTCCTTTCAGAGCATGGAAAAAGGAAAAGGTTTGGAATTTGACGGGTGAACTGTATAAACCTGCAAAAACAAGACCCAGAGTACGTAAGAACCTTTATCCAAATGCCACCCTAAATTTCAATGGATATAACACTGGGTTGTGAAATTAACCATTTCTCTTAGGCATGATAGATGAAAAGGAAAATTTTACTTGAGAAATGGTTTTGAATGCTCATTTTCAAGTAGTGGGTACAAAAAATCCAGAAACAAGTTCTTATGAGAGGTCAGGATATGAAAACGAGTCATTTACTCGCTCAGTAAATTGAAGAGAATTAGTACCCCAGCATGTCTGACTAGTTAGTCATGCAGGAAAGGATCCATAAGATAAGTCCTACCACCACTACTGAAGATCAAGGAGAGGAAATTGCCCTTCGACTGATCTTAGCCAAAAGGCTGAGAGCGACAGTGCTACACTCTTTAAAACAGAAAAATACAAGCAGGCCTAATTTGGTTTTTCAATGTGGGAATTTAATACCTCAACTCAATCAAATAATGTTTTTAACCATTTGTAAATTCAACACGAAAACAAATATTTTTTGACAGTCATATACTTAAATAAAGATTAAATAGAACTGCTTTTCGTGCTTTCTGACAACATAAATACTCAAGCACAGAGATTACTTCCACAATAGAGCTTTGCTTAATGGATTGCCAAAAGCTTGTTTGTATCGCTTACCATTATTGTTTTGAAAAAAAGTTACTCAGTTTGCTATAGGAGCCAGTTGGTAGTAAAATAATATCTGAGAAGAATAAACTATTGTGAAAAATAAGCAAAAAAACAGAATAAAATGTAAAATAAATACTTGGCTACGATTTAAAACTAGCGTATAATCAATTATCCTGACTGAGATTAGACTTTGAATACAAGTTCCCACAGTCCTTATAATTTATGTAAGTTAAACACGACAGTGGTACTTACAAAGACTTAATATTTGTTTATCTATGGGTTTTTTTGTATACTTATCCTAATAAATATTTATTTTTGTGATTTGTCAACATTGACTAATGTAAAAATGTATTTACGGTATTAATGTAAATACATACCGGTTTTCTGTGTACAATGCTCAGTTTGTTAAAGCGACCAGTTACAAGTTCTAGCCTATACTTGTAAAACTTGTTAAACTTGTAGGGAGTAAATCTACGAATAGTTAGTTTTTAATTGGCCCAATTCACTCTTTTATGAAAACAGAAAAATTCTCTTGTGTGGGTTTAAACATATTTAGAGAAATAAGTTTCTCATGTTATCTCTTCCGACTTGCAGACAAAGCATTAATGTTAGACGTGAAGACGCAGAAAAAGCCTGCAAGTGTTTAAAAAGCCCTAAGATTGGACTGAATTCTGTGATCCGAGCATATCGAAACGCTTAAATGAAGTTGGGCTGTAAAAATTTTCCATTTTTAAACCTTAGAGAATCAGCCAAGTAGGTCATACAATGAAATTGTAGGTAGACAAGATTTCTATGTTATAAAGGTGCTACATCATAAAATAGGAATGAATGAAGAAATGAATTTGGGTTAAGGAGATGTTATTTTGGTGTCCTTCTATCGCCTACATCAACAATAAAGGACAAACAATGAAGTAAAGAAGCAAGTTAAATGTGTCTTTTAGCACAGCAAGAACAAAGGGAATAGAAGAAAATCAGAATATCACTGATTCATCAGAACGCGAAGTAACATAAACAAAAAAGTACAACAAAGATAGAAAAAACAAACATAATTGCTAAGGTAAAATGGGAAAACTTTTTAAAGGAAAAAATATAAGAATATATCAATAAATTAGTTAATAGAATCCAAGGCACCTTAAGTAAAGACTAAAGAAAAAGATCGTTGGTTCTCATAGCATCTTACCTTGATACTTTGAAAAGATCAGTGAAATAATCACATGTCACTGATGAATCTCTAACACAGTTTTGTGATACAAAACATACACTCACCATAAACGAATCTGCTATAATCCATCAACATTGTTACTTTAATAAGACGAGCCAAAACGGAAAAAGTAGTGCTTATATTTGTCAATGCCACGATTAAGTATTTGAAGGTGGGATTTACTTTACAAGGTCCTATCAGAGTATTGACTTCCGTAGCTTTCGTCAATTAACTGAAACTTTGATATAGTTAAAGGGGATAATCCATTCACTTCAAATTGGACAAGGAAGTCTCTTTGAAAGTTATTAACATGTTTGGGTTAAGCTACCATTTTATTGCTTTAACATCATTCAGAATTTCTATGCATAGGTTGTATACATAATATTTGCATCTTGTGTCAATATAACATTAATTGGAGCATTTTATATATGGACAAATCCAACACAAAATTAACTAGAATGGTAGAAACATGTAACAGTTTCAGAAAATTACGATGGCTTGACAAGTTGCTCGTACATTCTGCTGTGATAGTGCCCCCGCCGCTTCTTCTATTGGTGACCTTGTATTCCATGATTCTAACCCAGGCCATTTCTGTAACATCATTCTGTTTTTGCGTAGTTGTTATTTAGAAAAGTCCATTCTTATGTTTTTTTCCCTTAAATCTATAGAACATTCCCGTATGCATATTTGCAGTTCTTGTCCAGAGAAAGGAAAACTACTATTATTTGCGCTATTACACCATTTTCATGTTTTTCCTTAAGGATGCCTTTAAAGATTACATAAAATTGGACTTTTTGTATGGTCAAAATATTAAATAAGGTCATTTGATTAGGTCCGGTGCTGACTATCTAAATTTTACCTTCAAACTTTTTCCAGATAAAAGTTAGAAAAATTTAATAAATCTTATTTTTTTAATATGTATTTTGAGAAATTTTGTATTGTGAATTTTCTCACCAGCAGTAAAAATAGCTGAAATAACTCTTTTTGTTGTGTTGTATTTAAAAATTATTATATTTTTTAAACGTCCTCATGACATAGCGATAAAAAATTTCCTGAATTTTCCAATTTCAAAAAGCAGGAAATTCAATTCAGCAGTAAAGATGGCCTAAATAAGATGTTCTTACTAACTTTTTATAAAGATAGTAAAGATGGATCTAAAAAATGGTGAAACAGAGGATCAGTTAAGAGGGAAGATTTATTCTCTTTGGCGATCTCTGACGACCGAGATCTGAACAAAGAAGCAAAATGTAATTTTTCAATCACCTCGCCTCCTCCCCCACAGTTCAGCTGATTACAAATTCCTTATATTAATAAGATGCGTGTTTGGGTGGTGAACAAGAATGAAAACAGCATTTGTACTTGAAATTGCAAATTCGAAAAATGGTATTTGCTGTAATCGGAAAAGAAGGTACAGTATATTCAACCTTATCAGAGTTGAAGGCAAAAGTAACAGGAACAGACAGAGACTGACATATTCAGAAAATAGTTGCTGAAAAACGCGAATGCAAAAATTAATTGACTAGTTATGACCAGCAACGTCTAAAATGACAGCATATAGAGGAGGAGACGTGTTAGACATTTTGAAGAGCAGAAATTTTAAACTTTGCCTGTGTTAACTGAACTTTCTTCTCTTTGTATTCCATGACTTGACCAAGGTAAAGGAAGAAAAAAACCTAATTCTAGAGTTACCCCACCAGCAAAAATAGAAATAAACAAACCAAAAAGCTGTAAAATCAAAGGTTACATACTAATTCATATTCTTTACAGAATGAAAGCAAAGATAAATGGAAACGTAGACCAAATAGGACATTTTAGGTTCAGCTCCTATTGAAACCCAAACCAATTTCCTTGCAGAAGGGATAAAATAAAAGTTCAGTTCGAATACCCCTTAATGCGGTGAGTACATGATGTACCTAAACTTTAAATACAAACTCAAAACAATTTTGTATTAATTTACAGGATTCCCGGGTTAATAAAAGTAGTACAATCTTAATACTCTTGCAAATAATCAAGTTATGGAGTTTGCTGAATATAGTAAACTGCTATTTTAGTTGATCATCATCGACATTGATTTTTTGCCAATGCTAAACACTTGCTATTTTTGTAGCAATAAAACTCACGATGACACAGCTTACGTGGCAGGCGATATATCGGTGCCTTAAATACAAAAATAAACAGTTATACATATTGATTAGTTGTTCTTTTCAGCTGACGAGAATTTACTGGAACGTAGATTCGACATTAAAAACAATTCTAAGACGGAGTCCAAAAATTTTATTTTTGTAGTTACAGAGGAAAGGTTCACCCTGATGCAGCCTGGTTGTTTGGGTATTGAAATCAAAATCAGTTATTTGATGTAGAAGAGAATCCCTTTCACAAGGTTGAACTCCTCTCCTACTGCAAAAGCAGTACTTCAATCATGAGTTCTTATCCTGATGTCCATACATTTTTCCAATAGGTGCATACCCTATTCTACTTTTTTCTCCATCAATAGCTTTCCCTAGTCTAGAAATTTGATTTGAGCCAAAGTAATCTCATCCTCAGATCTACCAGGTCCCCATAGACCTTAGTTTGAAGAAATATTGTGTCTTGGTGTACTTTTTGCCGTGAAACATCCTAACTAAGCAAAGAATGAAAATGATGTATTCTGGTGTTTTAAACTAAACTAATTTCGTTTTTTGTGGTCAAGTTAACCCCCCAAAGTAAAAGCATTTCTCGAAGTTTTCAACTTTGATTCAGATGTTGCTTTTTGTATCCTGTAGCCTCGTTATTCAAATTTTCACTCAATTCTGTAATCTAATCAATTTGGAAAAGTACTGATGAACAAGGACTTGGTTTTAATCACAGTTCACTTACATCTTTCATCCAAGTTAGAAGATATTAACCCTCTAAATTGGATGTAAGGCTGTAGGTTAATTCCAGGGTACCTGTTATTCTTTTCGCTTGGACACCACGTCTACAACAATTAAAAGAAGAATTTTTCTTTGAATTAGGGGTCGCTGGAACACTATTATCCATCTGTTTTGTGGGTTTTATAAGTATTAAATGCATTTTATCGATCTCATTTGTGTTCTTTCCTCTAATTGTCTTACTGTTAATGGTATGTATGATTTCATTCCTTTGATTCTATAGAAATATTTCCATGGGAAAAAGATATTGGAAATGGGGAAAAAAGGAAATAGAGAAATATAAAGAAAGATAGTTATGTTTTTTAATATATCAAAGAGTTGTAAAAATTTAGATGGGTTTCATTGCAATGCTAATATCCGTACTAATTTGATAGCGACAAAACACAATATCAAAGAAGTATTCCCTTGAATTAATATAGTAATTATTAACTTGTGCACATTTATCTTGCTGGTGTAATTTATGGTCTATTCATTCAAGAACAAAGTCATTTATACTTGTACCCTGAAAATGCTAACAATTAAACTCATTCTGTAATTTGTTGTTTTATTATAAAAGCCAATAATCTGATATTGTTATTCATAATTTTATGCTACATCTCGTTTTCTTTACAAGTGAGGTATTTTTTTGCCAAATATGTTGACACAGTATCATTATTACATTTGATAATGATACTATACTGAGATAACATGTTTCTGAGGAAATTAGCTACAAAAGCCTTGGATAACATGGCTACTATTTAATAACGTAAATAGAAAATTCTTATGGATGACATTATAATGAACTGCTTTTTACGATTAACAAATTAATAAATATTTCAAAGTAATATCAATAGTATGTACAATATATAAGTGTTATTGCGTTATTTCTGCAAATATTACTACTACTACTACTACTACTACTACTACTACTACTACTACTACCACTACTACTACTAATTTCATCAGAAATGCTCAACACTGCTGAAATTTCCAACTCTTTTAAAAACTTTATTTATCATCACAGTATTTAAATAAACATTGCTATTGAGTTTTTTCAATTTCTTGCTTCATATTTGGAATTTGTTTTTATCTAATGGTACAGATTCAGTTTTGTACAACACAATATATTTTAGTACAAAAAAGTCACATTTTTATCATGTTCTACGAAGGCTGCAAAGAGAACACAAGGCCCTAACAGGAAAAGTAGATGAAAAGAGAGCGAGTAGAAGGCAAAGGAAAATGCACTTAGATATTGTGTCTGAAAATATGGAGAGACGAAAAACAGAACTGTTGAAATTTACACAGGAGACAGAAGTGGCAGTGCATGACAGGTGACGTCTTCCTTCATGGGACGTAAATAGAGACACATTTTATAAAATAACGAATATAATATCTTTCACATCATTATGTATTGCAACACCTACATCCAGTGCAAAGGTAACAGGAAAACCTGTAAATAACTGTCCATAAACCATTTGATATCTATCTTAGCCTAAGTACCATCAGCCGGTAAATACAATTTTGTTATTAAATCATAGTTAATTTTACGTACAAACACTCTCTCATTTTCTAGCTTCTATGTCAGACTCACAGCAGTATAGTACTATGAATCACAGCGTTCTACGAAGAAAAGATATATTTATCATTTCCTTATCCTACTTCGTCAGAGTTGATATTCAAAGTCAATCATGGAATACAAAAACTTATGTATTGATATGACTGGCTGTGACTACCTAAAACCGGATACTAACTAAAAGGTAAAGTTATTTTAAGTTTTAGAATTAGAAGAGTAGGCCAAAGGGTAGTAGGTTGCAAAAACAAAATATGTTAGATATTTTCTTTGAATGATATTCTTACCTATTTCCATTGACTCTGAGCAGTGAATTCATTGCAGTGGGAGAAAAGCATAAAACACGAGGAAAACTATTTTTTCTTGATGATATGAAGGCAACTGGAGGCAAGTCCTTTTCTTACGGTACCCTTGAAAATTATTTAATAAAGAGAGTGAATTCTTGGTTTCTTTAAACAGGTTTACTTACGGTTTTCTTTTGTTCCGTTCTTTGTTTTCGAACAAAAGAGGAAAGCGGTACCATAGATTTTTCACTTAGTTTAAATGGTTTGAGCAGTGTGTCCCAAAAGAACTATTTCAAGGCCTACCACAATCTGGAAACATACAAGCTAGAGTTGGTACTTAGTTATCGGTACGTCTGCCTCCCTTAGTTAGAACATTTGCGAGCATAGTTATCAAAGTTTTTAAAGTAATATCTAAACTTAAAGTATTTGTTTTTAGGTAGATGTACGTCAGTGTGTTTATCTACAAATGATGGGGTCTTGGAGTACAGGGGTCTGGTCACGAATCAGACTACATGTCGCCAGAATTCCTTGAGATTTATTGAATTCTGCTCAAAATAAATATACGATATAATCTACGCCAGCCAGTTTTAAAGAATTCACAAATCCATCTTCTGAGGTATCCCTTACATTTAAACTACCGTTTTTGTATCTTGATGTGAATATGTTATTGAAAACAGGACAAAAGACTGAAATTAGCGTCAGTTTCCTAGACATTATACGCTCTTACTTTCGCCGAACCAGCTGCAGCATCCAAACTTAGGATTACATATAATCTGATCTACTCTAAATCTCCTGGGAAATATAATATCTTTTGCATCCTTTGCTAGAGAGAACTTAAGGCCCATAATTATTAATTAAAATTAGGGTAAAACATCAAACTGAATGAGGAATAAACATAATTCACATCAACTATTTTGCTAAATGTAAATAACTCAGACATTCGATGAAGAATTTGTTCCATACCTTTCAGGATCATCCTTTTTCTGGGAACATATGTTTGCTTGACATAGTCAATAAAATTTCCTCTAATATTCTATCTATTTCATCAAAGTAAAGCAGTCTGTCATTTATTCATGGGAAATAAAAGCTCTTTCATCAGTCCTTATTTCATATAAAATACAGTATTTTGAACAAAAAGAATGCTAACATCATATCAAGATTTGTAAAACAAATATAGTAATATTAACTTGGACAGTCTCCAAGAACAGAATTTTTAAATCTAAGATCTTTGGCTGGGAGATCAGACAAGGAGCAAAATTCTTTTTCTTCTTTGGGGAAAAAAGACCTTCTTGACTAATTATTTAAAGAATTTTGAATGGGAAAAAACAGTCATGGTTCTCATCCTAAACATCTGACGAAGTAAACACTGGTATTTTTATTTTCGATGCAAATTAAGTATTTCAAATAAATTAATAAATAAATAAAGGAATAAATAGATAAATTTTGTCGCTTAAATGTTCAAAATACAAACGTAAATATTCTAGGTCAAAAGTTGTCTTCCGGTTTCTAATTTCGATTTTTTGGATTATGTCAGATTTTTTTAATAATGGAGGACCAATACAAGGCCTAGAACGACTGAGTTTACGGAACTGTGAAGCGAAGGAAAAAGGGCAAAAATGGTGACAAGAGATAAGAGCTAGGACAAAAGATAAGAGTTGATCTTAGACTTCTAATCACTTAAATTATATGATGAAGGAAAGAACTTCGAAGCCAAAGAGTTCTACATCCTAGATGTCAGTGAAAAGAAACTACCTTCACAAAAACATATATTGCAACGAGGAGCAACAACTGCAAGAGGATTAAGACTTTAAGACAAGTGAGTCACAAGGGCTGCAATAAATTGTATAGTTGACAGCGAGGAAAGCTCTTTAAAGCATTTCCTATGATAATATCTGTAGAAAAGACTAAGACAAACCATATTTTGTCGACAAGACAAAAAATAAAGAGTAACAGCAAGACCAGGGCCTATTAAGTTACAAAAGTCTCTCTGAACTCTATTTTCGATGCAAAATGTATGACTGTCCTTAACTTCGATTATCAAAAGCAACAATTTTTTTATCGCAGTGACGTGTGAAAAACTAAACTAATGTCGCAAGTCTCTATGTACACTTCCCCCAAGTAAATTCAAGTTATTTGACGTAAATGTTTAATAATAACACAAAAAACAAGAGCAGTTCGTTTCACTACAGCGACACTTTTCGCTTGGATTTTATATAATATTGTGAAAATAATTGTGGAGCTTGCTACATGGAATCCTCTTTTTGTATAGGTGAAGTGAACAGATAGAACCACGAGTGTAATTATAATCCAAAATCCACATAGAGCTCAGCATCAAAAGAAGAAACCAGCAAAAATATAGAAATGAAGTATGTATGTTGCAGTTATACAATAGAATAATTTTTACATTTCGCATGAACCATCTATGTTCTTTGCCTGCTATGACTTCTATACTCAGAATTTTTAATTAAAGATTTCTAACTCGTCCAAGCCTTTGCAACAGTTCTAACTAGTTCCTACAGTTCTGCTGCAGAGTTCTTTACGTTATGGATTATTATGGATATAGATATAATCGAAGAATATAAGTTCTTGATGTAGCAGAAATAGAAATTCAAATGTGTAAATTCCATAGGTCATCGTTTAATGTCCTTCTGTAACGTTAATACTGTAGAAGTACGTTGTAAAGGTGAAATAGTTGACTGTTGTATCTGACAAGTTTATCTTCTCTTCAATCTTACAATTATAATAGCTGGCAAGTCATTATGGTCATACACATCAAAACCATTCACGCCCCTTCATTAATCCCTCATTTTCAAAGGCTAGATAGCACTGAACTTGCTTTGCAGTTTTAAAGAGATCTGTTGAAGAATGAGAATGTCCTGATTTGACCGAGTGACAAATAAAGAGGCATTGAAATTTGTTGGAGTTGCATAAGTACAAAAAGGGAGGGCCAATTGAGGATCCTTGGCCGAATTATAAGAGAAGATGGCCTGGAGAAAACTGTTGACAGGAAGAAAAACTGGAAGAAGAGCAACAGGAAGTCGAAGTACAAAACATATGGACAGACTATTGATGGGCATTGACAAAGCAGACAGGGGTCGTAAGTTAGTAAGAAAGACGAAGATTGGAAAGAGTGGTGAAATGTGCCAACGTCGAAAGAGACATGGTACTTTCATTAAGAAGAAGGTTGACTACTTATTGCAAAAACTTAAAAATATGCTCAAGATGGGTATTTGAATTAACACAAGAAAAAGGCTCCCAAACAGAATAATTCTTTTATTATTAATTATTTTTATTTTTTACTGTTCTTTATTAAAAAGTAAATCTAAATGAGAAAGTTTTATTGTAGAAAAAATATATTCTTATGTTTTGTATCCAATAGCTTCTTTCCATATGTTAAAAAATCTTTGGTAAGAGTTTTAGCAGAAAATGACCATTACATAAAAAAGTCTCCGGTATTTGGAAAAGTCCACTAATTAAAGTATTCATTAACTAGAGTTTCTGCAACTGATGTTCTTCTGTTCTACTGTATACACCGTACTTTTTGAATAGCAAGTAAAACAACAAAGAGGTTAATTAGAAGCAGGAAAAGCAACGAGACAAAAAGACAAATAAGAGGTCATAGTTCTTGCTTTTTAGGACCACATTAACGGCTGATATATCTAGCCATTCTTTCGACACAGAAACACATGCTTTGATACCTCTAATAACATCCAATATATTTTATTTAGATATCAATAAAAACAACTGCATTATTTGATTTGAATCATATGTCAAGATAGTTTCAATGACTAAGCGACCTTAAAGAATACTTTTAATTTATGTAAAGACCGTAACAGAATAAAGAGAAATCATTTATAAGCTAAAATGACCGCTTCAATTGAAATAAAATTCTCAAAATTTCTACAATAGTAAAAAAAGTAATTTCATCAAACCGAGGTCGCTATTTCTTATAAAATTCAAAATTATTCTGATTTCAAAATGTTTTATATGACTATCTTATGCTTTTGTTATAATGGTCTGCCCTCATATCTGTAAAGAATAGTTGATCTTTTTCAAGGACGCCAGTTTAGGTGAAATGACGACATTACTTTGTCTAGTGAATGTAACTTTCCTTGTAAAACTTCAAACTTACTTTCAGTGTCAGGCTTAGTACAAATTGGAAAAAATGGCCTAGAGAATTTTTGTACTGGATAATTCCACAAATTTTGCTTTGTTTTGTTAACAAATTCTTGATAGCTAGTTAGAAAAATACGTTTTATCTCTTTATTTATCTCATTTCCTGCATGCTACTCTGGAGTTTAAAATTGGTAACTCAAAGCACAACAGTGGAAAGAAACTAGTTTAAGACGTAGTACTTCCGCCAGGCATATGCTTCAGTACAACTTTATTGATTACCAAAAGATATTTTGAAAGCTGCACTTTTGAATTATTTTCCAAGAAATTTTTTACAAAAGAGTTTGTATATACCTTGGCTAAAATTTCAAATAAATATAATTTTTCATCTAAAACGTGTTAAGGGGACCATATTTTGCTACAACTGAATGTAGCAAACATTACTATTATTATTAACAAACTCCAATGGTTTCTTACTCTTGAGGCTTAAATATAAAAGAATGTTAATCCCAGATTTTGAAACAATTGGTGGTGAAATTGACTGACAAGTATTTTTTTCGGAGTTGTCGTGAACATATCTTTTTATCAAATTTCAATCTCCAACACCTAAAATTCAACCAACTATTGATTTTTCTTCTTAAAATAACTGCAGACATCGATCTAAACTACCGTTTCTTCGCTACGTCCTGAAGGTGGCGCTCCTAATTTGTTATGTATTCCCTAGTCATATTAATGAATTCTGTATCGAACTATCCTATTGTTGGTATAACCAAAAAATTTGAAAAAAGTACATTCCAATCAAAGGCAAAGATAGGGTAACAACATTTCAAAGATGATACTTGCCCTATTCAAATCGTCTCTAATTTTTGCAAGTAGACACTATTCGTTTAATTGTTGCTGTCGAGGTTTAATATTACCAGACCAAAGTCTAAAATATTTTCCATTTTAAAAACACCTCCTTTACTAATGGAAGCAGGTTTTTTTCCCTTTTTTTATATATGCGATACCAATTGTGAACAAAACCGTCTTATTTTTTTACATCTTTGAATTACCTAAGAGTTCGTTTATGCGGACTGCCTCGTTAGCTTTCAGTTAAAAAGGAAATTACTGCAAGTTTTAATAAATCTCTTATTTTCAACAAGAAGCAAAACTAACGAGGAAAAGTACATTAGTGAACGTATATATACTTTGTATGCATTTAATGCACGGAGGTTTTTTTAAGTCTTTCACCCCTAAGGAAGGCTTTTAAGTCACTTTGACAAAGATGATCACTTTTCTTTTCTTTTTTTCTTTATTCCTTGTAAGTTCTCGACCCCCCCCCCTTCCCAATTCTATCATGGAAAACGTGTACAAACTTCGTAGTATGTCACTTAAAACGGGGAAACAGATTGGGTTAAAGTAATTCAAGGGACTGGGGCGAGGTTCCAAGTGAGAATGGCTTGCATGGTAATCTGTTGATTTAACCACTCGGGTACTACTGCGCATACCCAAAAGATAAAAAAAATTAACCATGCACTGTAGTTTTCACTAATTTATGAAAGCAGAAATGTCAAGTATTTGGTTTCAAATTTTGTACTTTAAATATAAGTACTGAGTACAACTTCATTCGAAAGTTATTTAAAAATAATTTTAGTTAGCGTTGTAGTATGATGTAAACACCGAAGAAGTAAACAAAGAAGAGATTAATGGGAGGTAACACAAGCAACAATGAAATGAGTAGTAATATATTAACTTTATCTGAAATAACGAGACAAAAAGCAGTTTTCTGAGTTATTGCTAAATAAATTAGAGAACAAGGGAAAAAATAATAATGAAATCAACCAGATGACTGATGCTACAGATAAGTGATGTTCTTTTGTTGGTATAAGTTAATGATTTACTGAATAAAACGAATGTAGCCAAACTGGCGTGTCTTAATTACTATTTCTCCACCTACAACTAAAGAAATTTATCAGGTCAGACAAATTGGAGAGGGTGTAAATCTTTACAGATAATTAACATTTACTTGCTGTTTCAAGCATTTTCTCTCAGAAGGACAAAGGCAAATAAACGCTGGCTAAATCCATGGCTGATAAAGATCATTTATGACTATATTTAATTATATTTTCTTGCTTTTTGAAGACATCATGTTTTCACAAGTGCCAGCTGGGCCACGTCGTTCTTATTTCTAATATCAGATTTGCACTCTAAAGATAAAAATGAAAGACCTGAATGTTCAATGGTTGTTAATTGCACTTATTCGTCTAAATCAACATATCTCACTAAGTTAACTCAAAGAACAAGAAAATTTGTATTTTGGTATCTCATGAAAGAAAACTTAGGGAGATTTTTACCTTTGTTTCCAAGTATGTAATTAGCAGTCATTTAGTGTATCGAAAATGCAAGCTAAAATGGAAATTCTGATATTGCCACTGAAACTGCTTTTCACTAAGTAAAAGTTGTAACTTCTGAATCAGTTATTCGACAAACATTCTGAATTATGAAAGATTTGACTTACAATATATATGTATATATGTAGTTGTGTATATGTTCATGAGGGCATGTGTCCATATTAGTTATAGGCAGTGGTTAGAAACCAGCTCAATGCAAATACATTATTCACTTTTCTCTATTTCCCATTTCATTCTATCTATAATATAATATTTATCCAATTTCATTGTCCTCCATGTACTTTGGAACCGGTTAATCTGACAATTAGAGGAAAGTTATAGATGTAAGAGCTTTATCATGTCATGAGTCGTAAGCTTTTTCCGAGCTACGTTTCGAGAGAGACTTCTGCCAAGGTCAGGCTGTTTGACGATGGCAGAAGTCTCTCTCGAAACGTAGCTCGGAAAAAGCTCACGACTCATGACAATATAAAGCTCTTACATCTATGGCTTCCTCTGAGTCCATAAAGTTCAGAATTTTCAAGATTATTGGAGGAAAGTTATTGTTCTGTGGGAGGCTTAGCTCTATATAGGTGATTGCACTAAGATGTTTAAAGATAAGGACGTTGGGAAAAACGACAAACTTAAGTGGACTACATGGTAATACAAATTTGGTTAAGAACAAGGGTTTTATAGCTTAGTTGGTAGAGCATGCGGCTATGATAACCATAGATATTTGTCTAAGCCCAGTTCGGTGCAGATAAACGTTTTACTTTTCTAGATATGCTGTATTATAAAAAATTATGAAAGTTAATACATGTTTAGTCTACAAAATGGAAAGATTTACTAAAATTCATACATGGTATTACAATAAAATGCTTTTTATTTTTAGTATGGTTCTTGTAGCAAAAAACCACTCATATCAGAAATGTTTTAATGTTATACACGTATGCACACACAATATATATATTGTGTGTGCATATATATATATATATATATATATATATATATATATATATATATATATATATATATATATATATATATATATATGTTTGGTACTAATAACTGACATTTTTTTCGCTAATACATTTTACATACATATACCAGTGGGGTTTTTGCATTTTTGCTAACCAAATTGAAATGGTTTTACTGCAACCAGAATATGTAGCCTCTCAGTATCATGTTACATAAAATTGATAAATAAGGTTTTTGAATGCCTATTATACTTGGCGACTGAATTTTAAATTTTAGATTAAAATAACCCTTACNTATATATATATATATATATATATATATATATATATATATATATATATATATATATATATATATATATGTTTGGTACTAATAACTGACATTTTTTTCGCTAATACATTTTACATACATATACCAGTGGGGTTTTTGCATTTTTGCTAACCAAATTGAAATGGTTTTACTGCAACCAGAATATGTAGCCTCTCAGTATCATGTTACATAAAATTGATAAATAAGGTTTTTGAATGCCTATTATACTTGGCGACTGAATTTTAAATTTTAGATTAAAATAACCCTTACCAGCTAAATAATTTTAAAATATAAACGCCCAGGTATTAACTTGTCTATCCTATTAAAAGAAATTACAACAGAGAAATGCGTCAAAGCGAAATAGAATAAAAAAGTCAGACTATGGCATTAGAAGTAATTTACTTCTGTTTTGTAGAAACTATCGGATTGGATAATGTAAAGGTGCTTACATATCTCATTTATCTGCATAAATCAACAGATAAAAGAAAAATGAGGGAAATTATTCGTGATCTTATTTACTGCGTCTGTTATTGGCAAGATATTGCATTGATCTGACTGTCACCAGAGTTTACAGATTTGAATATCACGAGAGCGTTATAACTTTCCTTCTTTTAATGCCTTTTTACTTCGATAATGAATATTTTAAAGATAAGACTTGAGGGTTTTCTGTAAGGTAGTAAGGTATTATTTGCAGCAACTAAAGGTAATTTGTTTCGTAGGTAGTCAAATTTGAGAGAATTCATTGTGAACTACAGGGTGTAGTAAAAATTAAATATAAAGTTCTGCACTGTAGTTAAACCAAAGTATTAAAGGGCTTTATTCTGATGATTATCTTAACCAAAATATGAATCGAAAATAATAAATGAAATTTATTTTATTTCCTGTCTGTCATGAAGATTCTTGCAAAAAAACTATCGATAGAGCAAAGCACCCAACAGTTTCTTTTATGTAACTGAAGTAACAGAAGATCAAGTAGCCAAGATATTTCTCCCTGGTTGGCTGAAGCCAAACAATTATTCAAGATATCCTACAATAACCTGAGAAAATTGCAAGAAAATGACAAAAAAAAGCTTTAGAATAATTATAGATGAATAGCTATGGTATTTTAGTTAATCAGTTATAGAAAGGAAGGGTTGTAAGAAGGAGGAATGCCTTTTGTCAGTTTGTCATAATTTTTCAAAAAAATTAATAACGAAGTTACAAAGGTCATTAAAAATGGTGAGGCTTTCAGCCATGATAATCGATAGGGAAAAGCTCAAAATGCCTGCTGTAATGGCATTTCTACGTAAATAGATGATATTAGCCCATCCATTTTCCTGTTTTTAAGTGAGAAATTTTTTTTGGTGTGATTACCTTGGTGGCTAATAGCAATAAACCAATTTCTCATCCCTCTAAGACCCTAGGTGGTAAAAAATTTAATACAGTTCCGTGCCTTGATATGTCTAAGTAGACAAATGGACTATGTATTTGACAAACTAGCTGCTTTAGTTGTTATTAAAGGGATTGGTATCCTCAAGCGTAGTCTATTTAAAAACCTTTAGCCTGTTTGGAAAAATTGTTCCTGTCCCTTTATTCCGTGACTAAGAGAATTAAAATCTTTCCAGAAAGCTTTTAACAGTCAAAAAAGCCTTTAAAGCAAGGATGCAGGATAGGATGCAAGGGCAGAAAAAAAACGAAAGGTGTCAATGAATACCATGTGGATTTTACTTTTTGAAGTAGGTCATATAACAAGGTAAAAAAGGAGACTTACACTTTTCATCGATGTGTGATGATGTCTTTTGCCTCTCATCCTTCCCTTTAAATATACTAGAAGTGATAACATATTTGATCGAGAGAAAAAGCCATTGTAACATCTTTGAAAGTGAATATTTTCATGAGTACTTGCATAGCAAAGGCAAATGTTGCAGCACAATAAAACGGAAAAGTCTACTTTTTCACTTGATTTTAAGTCTTTCCTTTTTTTAGAATGATAACGGCCTATCTCCTTAGTAGAAAGATAAGTTTTCGGAAATCTTTTACTACTTCTTAAAATGAGTTGGCCACCAAAGACTCCAAATAGATAAACTGTCTTCCAAAATGCAAAACATAAGATTTAGCACCAAAATTTGAACGGTATATAATTTACGTGACCATTAGTGTTTCTTCGGACATTGAACAACAAGGTATTGCACTGCATTACGTATCTATATACCATTGTAAATCTGCTAAATTGAAATCAGAAGAATCATTAAGGGCTTTCAAAACTAACAATAGTGCAAGAGGAAGCAAGAATAAAGCTACACAATATCAATACAAATGGAATTAGGTAACTGCTTTGTTGAAACCTGGGCTCAGAGATCAGTCGGATTTTGCCTGTCTACCTCAGTTGTCTTTGGCTTAGCCATGACTTAGAGAGTGGATTTCCGATGAATTGTAAAATTCTACCCCACAGGTTAAAACGATGATTCAAGAATATACAACTTCACAGAAAACGTCTACTTCATGTAGGGATTCTAAATATTTGTGTTATACGCAGTATAGAATTCAAAGAACAAACCACTGTGTCAAAGCTTGCGATTTTCCTCTTCAGCTGCCCTTGGATTATTTCTGTACACAAACTGGTGCTTAGCTTAAGTTCGTTTAACGGGATATGGTGGCAGGTCGAAATATTTATGATTTTAGTGATTATTAGCTCTGTTACTTAATTAATTGCTTTTGCTTTAGATGAATATCACTTCAATGAGAATAAAATTACGGTTGAGTTTAATTTAAGACATATGCAGAGTATTCCTGAGTTTTTAAGTATATTTAGAATAGAGAGACTCTTTGTTATGTCAGATTTTCCACCATACAATGTGAGCAAGATATACGTAATCACCTGGCACAAATACACAGTTAGACTGTTGTTTTCAATGATTGCAATCTAATTTTCTACATACCAACGGTGCAATATCTTATGTTGAAAATCATCCAAATGATTTCCCCATGTTTATTAGACAGGAAATGATACTGGGGTACTGTGAAATAATTTATTATCAAAAGCCGAAGGTAAGTATCAACATTTTGCATCATATTTATAGGAAAGTAAATAGCGGAACGGTATTGGAATGCAGCCAATGTCTGACATTGGTTTTGGTCTCAGGATTGTCTCCAAACTACTTTACTCAAATATAAAAACACTACATAATAAGCTATTTAAATTCACTTTTTGCATCCACTACTGTCAAATAGTAGGAGGAGAAGTATAAGCAATATCAAAAATAGTAATAGTAATAGTAATAGTAATAGTAATAGTAATAGTAATAGTAATAGTAATAGTAATAGTAATAGTAATAGTAATAGTAATAGTAATAGTAATAGTAATAGTAATAGTAATAGTAATAGTAATAGTAATAGTAATAGTAATAGTAATAGTAATAGTAATAGTAATGCTTATATTAATATTGATCATTTTCTGTCTTTTTTTTGTATCTATTGGTTTCAAAGGTATCTTGTGATTAACAGACTCACAAAGTTTATTCAACCACTAAACTGAGTAATCTATTGTTACATTTGAATTCCTATGGATTTTGACATAATCGGCTGCAAATAATTTCGAAAAGCAAGAGCTGCAAGTTTGTGTATACATGTTAGCTTTGTAAAACTACGAGCTGGTCGTGTATTCTTAAACGTTGTTGGCATGATTTCAGAAATTGCGTAATAAAGAAAATTTGCAAGTTGCTCTTTTTCACACGAACCCTTCGAGTGCTACGTTGTTAAATTACATTAGTGTTTTGTATTAAACACTATATTAGTTAACGCTTAAATCATTGCACTGATTAAATGATTAACATGTCAAAGTGTTTAATACGTTTTAACAGCTTTTATTTTAACAAAACGAATTGATCATGATTCAGCCTAAGGGGTTGAATAACGATCGTACCATACATCAATTAGTGCAGAGAGAATATTATAAAACTACTTGTAAAAGCACTAAACATAAAGTAATAGCAAACAGCATACCAGTGTAAACTGGCTATAAACTTTTTAACATCAGTGAAAATCATTTTAACCAGTCAATTTTTGAATTCGTAAAATTGATTACTTTTTACCCACAGTTCAGCTGTTAGATTCTGGTCCTAATTACTGCTCTCATTACCGATGTTGTTATTAAGTATAGTAGCATTGATAGTAACAATTCTAATAATATAGAATTAAAGTCATGTAGATGTCTCAAGTACTGGAGATTTTCTAATAAAATTTGCATGTTTTCTTTTATGATGCATCTATGGCGTAAGCAAATTGCATTGTACTTTTTTTTCGTACTGTTCTGTTAAACAAAGAGAGTTGTTACTGGCCTTGAATATTCTTATTATTTTCATTATTATTACTATTATTATTATAAGTATTATTGTATTGTGTCGCATACTGTCATAGTGAAGCTTGGTGTCAACACGACTCCTCAAATTTTTTGCAACGCAATCTTGCCGTCGTTTAGACTCTCTTATGGTCATCATGTTTCACTCACTGACAATGTGATTTACTGTTTCATCTACCTGTCCTCGTTACTATATTTGCTTTCTCCCTGTGTGTTTTCAAGCTTGACCTTAAGAACATTGTATCTTATTTCTTTTCCTTCGGCTTCTAGAATTAACGATCAAGTTTCAGGTTTAATACTTTAGGCCACATCCAACATTCTTTTTCTGCTTTATCATCCGTTTGACGTAAAAACTAGCCATGAAGTGTTTTATCTTTCCATTTCTGTTGCCTTACAATTTTCTTCCAATCCTTAAAGTATATCACACTTTTTCTTGACAATCCTCCATTTGTCTTGCAGCCACCAGTAATCTTTCACAGCTATTTCTAACATAATTTTCCGATTCCAGCTTGCTAGATCAACATCATCCTATGTAAATTGGGATTCCTTGTAAAGTTATAATACCGACCTTGTCTTGTACAATTTTTGTGACATTAATATTAATATACCGTTAACGTCAACAGTGTGCTTGTCTTTATTTTAATAGCGTTTCAAAATCTTTAACCTAAAGTTGCAACATTTGAAGAATGAAACAGAGACCCTACTTGTGAATTTTTTGATGAATAAGACCACAGAAAGCATACAGCAAGTAAATGTATGGAGCTGTTAAAACGAAGTTAAGACAAGAGATAAGTGCTGACATTAGATTTCAAAATATTGGAATCAAATGAGGGCGGAAAGAAGTCAGAAGGGAAAAAGCTACATTCATTTTTTCAAAAACAGATTTACCAATAGATTTAACATGAGAGCCTTAACGAAAGATGTGAAAAAAAATGACACACCTCACTGACAAACGTTCCTGAGAGGAAGCAGCCACATCAGTGTTAATATAAAAAGGGTTTTCTATGAAAATTTGATGAATATAAGACTCAGCTTCCCACTGAAGGACGTAAATTCTGTTTTGCTACACATAAAGAAATCGCTCTTTCTTTACCATTCTCTAATAGCCTGAAGTTCAGATTCCAAATCTTCCACAAGTTTATTAGTACTATTATCAAACATATTCATTGTTCGTAAGTCCCAACCCTTCTTTTCCTGACCATGCAGCTCATCATTTAAAAAAATATTTACCTATCAGTCCATCTCTCTATCGAGCTATTTCTTTATCAACCTAATAATCGTTTAGTACGTATATATATATATATATATATATATATATATATATATATANAGTGTTAATATAAAAAGGGTTTTCTATGAAAATTTGATGAATATAAGACTCAGCTTCCCACTGAAGGACGTAAATTCTGTTTTGCTACACATAAAGAAATCGCTCTTTCTTTACCATTCTCTAATAGCCTGAAGTTCAGATTCCAAATCTTCCACAAGTTTATTAGTACTATTATCAAACATATTCATTGTTCGTAAGTCCCAACCCTTCTTTTCCTGACCATGCAGCTCATCATTTAAAAAAATATTTACCTATCAGTCCATCTCTCTATCGAGCTATTTCTTTATCAACCTAATAATCGTTTAGTACGTATATATATATATGAAGATAATATGCCCTTTTCATTATTTTTACCATATATTATATTATATACTTCTTACGTTACTATTTACCTTTGCTCTTCCTAATAAATGTTTATTTTATTTCGCAAAAATGATCAAATATTGACTCAAAACCCAATGGCTACTTTACCGTCGTAAATTTTTTGCATCTGACAGCAATAATCTAACTTTATATACTATATTAATTATAATTCATAGTGTATACTATTAATACGAATGAAATATATGAGAGACAATGGCATGTAACATTTTTAGTCTACCCTCTTCATTAATATAAGGGCTCAATATTTCAAGACTACTTAAATAATTATACATACACGTTTTCAGAAATATAGTTAGCAATAGGAATTAATTCAAACTCTCTTTGGTTACATACACTGCATATACCCATTTTTTCCCTGTGGAATTCTCTCTCCTTCAATACTAATTTCAAAATATACAGTTGTAGCATCATCACAAAAGTTCTGCATTGGTATTAAGAAACCATAAACACAATATCTGTAGAACCTTGTTTGATTTTGTCTTTTTATTTATTGGATCTTTATATAATCCTATCTCTACAATAATGACTACTTACCTCTGCTGGGAGGCAATTAGTTGTTGCATTCATCAATGACGGGAAATTGAAATTCCTCTTTGTTACTTTTCAGAACGATATAAGTAAATTGATAAAAATTGATTTGCTTTCCAAGGTACCTTTGCCCATACTACCATTATCCAATTTTTTTGGTGGTCAGAATATTTTCCTTGTCATAACAGGTGTAAATAACGGGATAAAAGCGGATAAGCTTAAAGAAACTGAGTTAAGATGAGGTGCTTTTTAGTCCTAACTGGTATTTGATAAACATGGCTATTCATAACGTTGTAGGAGGCCACCACAGTGAGTATATTAAATAACAGATCATCCACTTTTAGTTGAATAGCTTCATAATTCTGTAATAGGGTCATACTTGGCAAAAGAATACAGTTCATATGGTAATATCTTTTGAAACAAGTACTGACAACTAATATATTTTGAGAACTTTCAAATACCATCAAAAGTTACTCTATAGCCAATTGTCATGTGACGTCTGTGTCAGGAAGCTTTGGGTGTTGACATTGTAATGGGGTAAAATTTTTGTGAGGACTGTCTATTGAGCAAATATTATTGAGTGCTGTCAAATTTGTAGGGAGGGAGGGACAGGTAATTATAAAATATAAATTCGTGCAATAACAAACAAATTGGAAGATAATTAATCTATTGTTGTTTTTCAGCTTCAATGGCTATAATTGTTTTAGAAAGTGCTGTTTACTACCAATCTCAATGAGTGCTAAAAATCTTTTGTCTTAACAAATGGCAGAAGAAAAACATCATTATGGTAATCATAACATAATTCCTTTTCGGGGGCCATCGTTTGGTTAGCTATATTTATCATATCAAATCGCGTGCTGAATCAATGCCAACCATCTTGGCTGATTCTCATAGCATCTCAAGATCTTGCATAAGAAAAAAGAATAAGCTACGACAACAAAGTTGGAAAACCAGGGACTGTGTTTCAGGGGTGGGTGGGGGGAAAACAGGGGACAATCACTTACCAGTGATGAAATTTGATACCAGCAATAAAAATATGTAACGGTTATTCATATTGATCGACAGCACTTATAGCCAAATTGTTTACTTTGCGTTAATGATGCACTCCATTTACTCCTAGTTATCTTTCCTGATCTCCAATCGGTTTAAGTAGCTGTAGTGGCATAATACAACTCTTTACCTTGTTGATAAATAAATGATATGATCGGTACCAAGCATAAACATAACTGATTATATTGTGTGCGTGATGACTATGGTAATCCGGCTGTTTTATGAAGTAATTTACTTAACTTTTGCATGTGCTTCTATAAGCCGTAATAAAGAAAATCGGTCAGGGGACTAGAGCAACCAGATTGAAAATGTAATAAGTGAAAAAAGCAAATTTACTAAATGATAATGTCTTGGTCAGGAAAGAAGAAATGTTTGACTTTAAATTAATCGATCAAACAATCAGTAGGTTAGGAGGCGCTGACTGCAAAATTTAATCAAACTAAAGTATAAGCAGACACATACATGATTTTACCTGGTAAAAAAATTTCCATCGGTCTGTGTATCTAAACAAACATGTATCTATCAATGTATCTATTCATCTATCTTAACTGTCCATCTAGTACGACAAATCAGGGGTGTACAACTCTTTCTTTTTTCATGTTTTACCTTCTGTGCTATACTCTGCTATACGCTTTGCATGCATTTTATTATAAATATAAAACATGCAAAAGATGTTGGTTTTATATTAATAATGTCATAATTTATATATATATATATAATTTATATATATATATAATGTATAAAATAGTTAATGTAAGATACATATATATATACATAATATTTTGAATAATAAATAGATACATTATTTAAGACAGACAAAATTGACTCCATTTCAACAATCTTTTTTCATTGGTTTTTTTTTTTTCATTTTTGTCTCACAAAAACGATGCCACCCTTTTCACTTAAATTTTGTTTTATTCAATGTTATTGGATGAAATGCATTGAAGCTATTTATCGGTAGAGTATGAAATAATCTTCTTATTTATTTGAGATGTAGAAAGACTGGTATATAGGACATGAATAGCACCATCAATGGGAGAATTTGCTTAAAAAATGTTCCAGACAGCTCAAATTTAGTGCAAGTTACACTTTTTAATTCCACAAAAATTCTTAACTGGCAATGCCGGTAGCGTAGGGATGTCAATATAATATTTTAAAACGTGATTTAGAAATGTAGTTCAAGATTACATTAGATATGGAAGGTCAGATGGGTTGAAAGGGAATTACCAAGAACAACCATTTCCTCTTTTGAGATTATCGTTGAGGAAGTTGGTTTCGGTTTCATTACTTCTAATGAATTTCATATTCTTTAAGGTCTGTTGTCTTGTCCTGTCAGAAAAAGGCATCATAGAAATTACACCACCTGGTTAAGATGATAAAAATGCTCACAGCTAGTTCACGCAATCTTGATATCTGAATAATAGAAAGAGAATTCAAGGCATGCGTAAACTTTGGGTTTGGAATTTTCTAGTTTTGTTTCTATTCTGCTGGTCAGTTAATTCCCTTACACATGAAAAGAAAACACTAAATAAACACCAACGTGGAAGCTTGTGGTTTCTGTGTAAAGGAGCATTGTCAATCTCAAAACTAAAATTTTTACTAAACAAAATACGAACTAGTTGCTATATTTGTAATTTCAGGACTGATCAAGACAGGGAGATAAGAAAATTCAAACGTTAGATAGAAGGGGTGAAAAGAAAGGATGGAATGGCATTGTGCCAAAATTTTGGATGCTGCAGGCGCCGTATCAGGTGCTTTGGCGGGTCAGGTAAAAAAATAGGTGTGAATATACAGGTGAAATTCATTCAAATGGCTGCTTTGATAGGAGCAGCTAGAATATTGCAAAGAATTGTTTTTTATTTTAAGCAATGGAGACAGAGCTGAATGACTATTGTTGAGTTATTGACACCGGCTTGTATGGAAAACAAGTCTGAAACGTATTACAATTTGTTTTTGCTTACTTTTAATAACAATAGTCTGTACGAGCTGAGGAAAATAGCCTTGCTTGGTACGTTTAGAACAATATGGAGGAAATGATATCAGCAGTAAAAGTCCATGGTGATCTAAACACTGAAGAGGCGATTGACCCTAACCAGGAAAAGAGAGAACAGAAAGAAAAATTGAAAAGTAGCTGAAAGAATAAAGAATGCATGGAAAACTCATAAGGGAAAATCAACCTATCATTTGGGAAGAGTCTTGGCAGTGGTTAAAGAAAGGAGATCTTAAAGCAACAGCTGAGGCCTTGATATGTAGTACGAAGGAACAATCACTAAGAACCAGCTATATTAAGCACCACATAGACAAATCCATTGCATCTCCACTCTGTAGAATGTGTCCAGAAAGAGAAAAGAGTGTGAGCCATGTAGTTAGTGGATGTAACAAATTGGTCCAGCGTGAATATAAGAGGAGACACGAAAACCTGGCAAGGTATATACATTGAATGCTAAGCAGGCCAGGAAAAGTAGAGAGAGCTGATGAGTGGCATACCCATATAACAGACGGAGTTGTTGAAAATGAAGAATATAAGTTCTTGTGGGATATGAATATCCAGTGTGACTGAGTCATTGAAGCCAGAAGGCCTGATATTATGTTTATTAACAAAGCAGAAAAGAGTGCCCAGATCATAGATATTGCAATTCCTGGCGACTCGAGGGTGCATGAAAAGGAAATCGAAAAGATGGAAAAGTATCAAATGTTAAAGGACGAAATCAGTAGACTCAGGGGTCTGAAAAAAGTAATTATCATTCCTGTTGTAATTGGTGCATTAGGTCTTGTCTCATTAAAATGCAAGAAACATCTTGAGAAACTGCAAGGGAACATCAGAATAGAGGAAATCTAAAAGACAAACTTACTGGGTACAGCACGTATCCTCAGAAAACTGCTATCATTATGGAATGAAGGAGGGAGAACCATGGAAACCTTTGATAACTGGTTGTTATCTGCTTTTACGGGAATTCCGGGGTAAGATCAACCGTGATAAAGGAATTGAACATAATGATAATGATAATGATAATAGAAATATTGATAATACTACTAATAATAGGAACAGAAATAGAAATAATAATAAAGTTACTAAAAAACGAGGATCAAGTTAAAATGATGGCAAATGAAATGTAGAAGAACTTACTATGGAAAGGCAAGTCGATTATCAGAAAAGTGTTGTCTGGAATGTTGATTATTTTTGTTGAATAATTTATTACATAATAAAACTATTATGAAAATTATAATAATAATGATAATAATAACTGTGATGATGATGACAATGGTGAGGATCATTTTAGATTGGAATTTCTAAAGCTTTTGTTTTGCTTACATAAAGCTATCCCAAATTTTTCATAGTTTAACCATGGCCAAATCACAACATATTTTTCTAGGGTAATCAGAGTAATCAATAAAGGGGGGAGTGAGATGTACTTGAAATAGCTTCGAAACAAATTGAGTAAACTATTGGTGTATGTTTTTCACAGGTTTATAGTTGTTTATCTATCTACATATCTTTCAATCTGTCTATTTGTTTATAAATTAATCTATCCATTTATCAATCTATGCATAAATGTAACCAAATATCTATCTCCTAATCCATGCATCAAGTATTCGATACTTCTATTAAAGCCTCTTATTATTTACTTGCTTGATTATTTGTTTATTTGGATTTGAATGCAGTAGATGATCGTCAAGAACTATATTTTATAAAGTGGTTTTGCTTATCGATAACAGTTACTAGATAGGTTAGCAATGAGGTACACAACAGCATCTTGACCCGTAATCCACACTATGTAGAATAGCACTAGAATAGAAATGAACTTTTGACACAAATTGAACCCAGGCTGGTTACCAACTGTGTTTTGGAAGCAAGGATCACTAAAAAACGTTTTGGAAAAATGAAATGTAGTCAACTTTCAATTAATAAGCACGGTGTCCTTTTCAGTAATGCACACGATCTGAGTGTTTGGAATGAGTCATTGGTTGTTAAAATTTCTATGAGAAAGTTCAGGTTTGTTGATCTAAGTCCTTTTTCACCATTGAAATACATGAAAGATTTTTGAAAACATCAATAGCTAAGTTAAGAAGGTTTCCATTCTATAAAATTTTTACGGTTAAGGAATTGATTTATTAAATGTTATTGAGGTCCATCGTCTAATAAAAACAACTTGTTCTGATTTTACCTTGAACAGAGTTGCATCTTAAAACTTGTCTTACAAAATTACTTTTCCTTCAAATGCGTACTTATATAATTTCCTGTACTGACTTAAACTTAAACGCTCGACTTTTAAAACTCATTGTAAAGTTTAATGAGCACTAAATAGTTGTCATTCGTCCATTTCATAGTTGTTAGCTTATTTAACTAAAATAATATTATAAGTATCTATTTCAAAATATACAAATATCGATAGAGTGGACTCTGGCCTTAGAGAGACTGTGGTAAGAAACCCATAATTAAAAAGAAGATTCATGGAGGTTCACACTTTAGTCGGTATTGCTGACTTGGCACAGAGAATGCAAATTCCATTTACAAAAAAACAGCTGTGACGAAATAATACAGTAAGGCATTTTCAAAGGAACCTTTAAATCATGTTTGGAGTTAAGTGGAGTTAAGAAACTCCATCTAGTAAAACTATCGAATTATGGTGATATCGACGACTGAGATGATGATCTTACTAGTAAGAAGATACTTACTCTTCAGTGTATATTCATCTTTTCCATATCATTTCATCCTTCTGTTCCCCACACACCACCACTTTATCAAAATGATCAATCAGTCAATTTTCTCTTGCTGATCGTTGTTTTTAAATCAAACCCTAAATCGAATATTTCAACTGAAAATATACATTCAAAGTTCGCAATCTTTAGAGCATCATAGTTAATGCTAGCAAGCATATTTTGACGATTGTCTTTCTTTCCCCCCCATCTATGTTGTCAGGTATAAAGTCTTTGTCTTGTCTTTAATTTAGAATGTGTCCAACTGGCAGACAAACAAAGCAACCCCATAAGCATACAGTACCGATGACATAAACTGAGAAGCTCTTCTATAACTTGTTCATCTTTCTATAATCCTTACAAAGCCTAATAGTATTAATACAATTAGTCATTTTCCAGCATACATAGCCCGAGACTGTAATGTGAAATATTCTATAGGATACTCGAGACTTTGAATTTCTTTAACACTCACGTACTTTTCAGACGGAGACAATGATAAACAATGGAGTAATTTGTTTGCTCTAAGTTAAGCATGGAAGTTGTTATTGCGAGCGAGGTTCACATTTATTCGATAACGCACAATCAGAGCTTTAGTTTCTGTAGGATTATAGCATGATTCAGAAAAAAGGGTGAACGGTCCGTTGACACTGATGGTAAAGTAAAAGGAATTTGATCATATTCACCAAAGACTTATTGTTTAGACTGTCTTCTTAAATACAATATGTTGATTTCCTGTATCTGTTGAAAGAAAGAGTGTTTTACTAATCAATTTCTCTAGAGAATTCAAAGTTAAACGGGAAATGTAGAGGTTTGTCCTATAGGAAAGGGGATCAAATGCAATTACACTAAAGCAAATTTTTATTGTGTCACAGATGCCACGTTCAAATTCATCAAGCGCAAGTTTTATTCTTCTTAAATTGGACATAGCTCATTTTCTTTTTACCGTTCGTAAGAAATAAATGAGCCATGCTACTGTCTCTTATTAGGTCTCTTTTGTGATAAAACGGGCAAGAAAAGACTAGTTGCTGTATCTTTTATGTAAACTGAAGCAGTAAATATAAGCAATAGTTAAATTACTGCGAAGCTAAAGCTAATGTTTTTATTTCGACACGTTGACTAATCTGGCAAACAATTTTCAAACATGAAATCCCCTATTTTTGACCATGCTATGCTACATAGGCCTACGCTAGTGATGTAAGGTATTTGTCATGTCGTAAGTCGTAAACTTTTTCTCAGCTACATTTCGAGAGATACTTTTCCCATCGTCAGGCCCCTGACGATGGGAAAAGTATCTCCCGAGTTTGTCGTTTATTCTGGTGCTAAACCTGAATTTAAATGTCACACTTGTCGCAAATATAGGTTCTATTATCAGGTATAGTAGCCCTGGAATACTGTCCTCTCATTATTTGGTTGAAGCTGCTTTTGAGATCATCTGACGAATTTTACCATCTTCCAATCAAAGTACAAACAGTAAGAATTTGCTCAAATGCAATTTTAACTTGCATCTCACAACCTTTGTGAAATACCTGAATCTTACTATAAATTAACTCTTAAAACTGATTAAATGAATTATAAACAATTCAAAATTCTGTTTTTCTTTCTATGAATTAGAGACAGAAAGCAGAAAGTGAGATGAAATGGATGAAAGTGAAACGAAGGAAACGGAAGAAAGATACAGCCATTTTAAAAGTTTTAACGATTTCAAATTGAAATAAATATTATATTATTACTCCATTGTTAATACAAGATTGATTTCATTTTTCTAAAACATTCCAAATGAGATTTAAATATGTAATATCTCAATGTCCGTGTACCATTCAGGTTACTTTGTAGATTTCAAAATATCCTCTAGGTATAAAGCACAACCAGATTTTATTCTATTTTATACTTCAAGCAATGATGCATTCCTTACGTGATTCATCCGAAATAAAAAAAACCCAAATAGTCCAGTTATTATTGTCATGAATTTTCCCATAATAACCATTTACCCTCCAGTAAAGCAACACCTAAATTTGAGTCTAGTATTTCAAACAACAGTTTTTCCACCAGTTTTAAAGGAAATTTTAGAGAAGAATGTTAGCTATATAATCAAACTACATTTAATACACTTCTCTTACTAGAATATATTACATTTTCTCTTTTGTTTAAATTACCCCCTTTTTGTCTGTAACCGATTCCTTTTTGTCTGTTCTTCTCCCCTCCAACAGAACATCATACTCAACGTGCTAGCTTCGTTGAACGTTGCCATAATTTATGTAATAAAATGACCTTCCATAACAAGGAATGGTTCAAGAGTCTTACAAGGGCTACGCAAGACTAATTACATTTCCTTTAATATCATTACCGTCAAATAAGAGCAAGGAAATGTAATAAACTGTATTTATTAAGATCATCCTCTCCTTTACTTCTTAGACATTAGGATTTGTTATTGTACAGTTGGAAAGATATAGTGTAGGGTAACTAAAGGAGTTAACAGCTGAATTCAAGTAAATTATACGGAAAAGCTGTATTCAAAGCTATTTCCTTGAAGACGATGAAGCAATTCATGTAACATTGCCTTAAACACAAAATAAGATATTTCAGTGTACAATACGTGGCAATTATCTTGACAACCTGTGTGACAAAGGTAATGTTGGAGAGTAAATTATGGTAGTTGTTCTAATTAGAGATTTGTCATCAAAATGTGCTAACGAGCCCTCCTAGGCCATGTCTATTAAACAATGCTTTACTTTTGAAGCTCATTATAGACATAGATTCCAGTACACATGGTTTACTTTGAGCATTGCAAAAGGAATCTTGCCTTAAAACCGGGTGGTGGAAATCGGTGGAAATTTGACGAGTAGACATTTTGGTTGTTAAAAATATCTCTTTAATTATCTTGGCTGAATTAAACAATTGACATGCTGGCTGATAACGTTACACTTTTAACTTTTCATTGGTTTCATAGAGACCATAGAAAAGCTTAAGTTAAAGGTCTTACGCTTAAACCACAAGTGGCAATGAAATACTGCTGACTTTTTTCAGGCACGACCATAGCCTCGTTTCTAATCAAATAGGTATTTTTAGCCTGCAAAATAGTAGGGATTGGAAGGTTCTCAGCTTACAAGCTGACCGTAAAGGACTACAAGTTATACATATTGATGATATTATAATTTAATAACTTTAAACTTAAACTCTGTTTCTAGGGAAATTAGGAGAGTTAAGAAGAAATCGTCAGGCAAAAGTATAGATGGAAATGGAACAAAAAGATGAATATTAGAAAACTATTGCTTTACTTAATTTTTTCCCCACATTTTCTCTGTTCTCTGTTTGGTGCTCAAAAATCACTGGATTGCAAATTAATGTTTATCTGTGTTTGTGTATATATAATATATACATATATAATATATATAAATTATATACATATATTATATATATATATATATATATGTATAAGATTCACGCATAGTGTTAGAGTAACATTTTTCTGACTTTCGCTTGCTCATCTGTGAATTTTTTTTAATCCACCTGTCAAACAGCTACATCGTATTTAAGTTTGATTAAACCTAATTTATTCAATCTATATTTTACACCCATAGTAGAAATACTGACTATAAGGTCATCAATTAGGGCATTCTCGCCCTAAAGAAAGTCTTTTTTAAAACTAAACATATTTTTTTAATTTAATCGTCGTATCATCAACGTCTGGAGCTTCCCAAAGTAACCTGGCAACTTTAGTTCAGCAGTCACTTGGCATTAATACTCCTAATTCTAGAGATAGGCCGTTAACCAGTATGAAAACGGACATGTGGTCACAGTCAGTATCTGGACACCAATATGTCAATCTAAATTATGGAAATAAAAACCTTTAAAATTAGTTTTACTTACCAATAGTATATATTTTGCCACTGTCTTTTTCTTTTGATGCTTATTCAAAAAATTTACTGGTAACTATATCTTTAATTTCTAACCAGAGTCGTTCCCTAAAGACTTTGTTGACAATAATGATTAAGACTTTTTCCTCGTGCAAAATGAAATGTATGGCAAAAAGTTCATGATATTTATCCCTTTGGTTGCTACAAAATGCCTAAATACAAAAACTACCAATTCCAACAAATCAATAACATGCTTGATTAACCCTAATTCTAATGCAGATTAGAAAAATGAAGATTTTCTGATGTAATTAGTTTGCGGTAGAGATAACTAAGCAATCTCAAGTAACTTCAATTGGAAGGAGGCTTCTGTCTGGTTATGGCTTAATAACGCTCATTGGTTCAAAGAACCTGTCTGGCACCATCACCCCAGGGAGCCTCGACAAGAAGGATTCCAACGAATCCCCCTTTGTTGTATTTTATTCTTAAACAGCATACAAGAAGCATAGAATCAAACCTGCAAACCAGACAGAACGTATCACAGCATTATAATTTATTTTAGCTATAGTTAAAATATCTTAGAATAAAGAAATCATATATATATAATTCAGAATGGCAGAGACTCTCTCTTTTATAGTATAATTGCATGTATTGTGCTAACATTATGGTCTCCAACTTGATACTTAGTTAAGGAAACATATTGACCTCCTCCTCCTTCTTTCCTGTTAATAACCAATTAGCAAAGAAAGAAATAGAAAGACTTTTAATGATAATCCACAGGATTGTCTTAAATTAAAATTTAATAAAATAAAGGAAAGGAAAGAATGCTAATGTTGTGAAATTGGCTGTTGAATTCTTAGTTCGTTTGTATTTTGTATGGTGGACTCTAAGCTATTTTAGATAAACATCAGTAAACTCATCAGTTTACATGACGACTTCAATGATTATGTCAAAGAGGCAATAGACTTATAAAAGACAGCAAGCAATAATTTGATTACTCTTCTCCACTCATTCATTCTACTGGCAAGCACTTACAATTCAAATGTTAAAGATATTTGAAAGTCTGGAAAAAAAGATGTTCTTGAGAAAATAAATCTCATGCCAAGTTTGTGTTCATAAACAATCTGCAAACCACAAAGGCGTTTGAAAGACAGACAATGCAGTTCTACCTATTCTTTGTCTAATCTGACCTAACTTCCACGTACAGAGAATAAAGTTTTCTAAATGATTCCACAAAGATGACTTACTCACTAGCTGCGTGCTAAAAAGCATAACACCAGAGTCCCTCTTGGAGAGGCGTATTACAAATGCAACACAGGACTTTATATTGCATAACAAACATTTTACCTATGTCACAAAAGTGTCGTCCTTTTGCTCACATGGCAGAACCTATTAACTTATCAATAAAATAAAAGGTTTTTCAGGGTATTTGTATTGAGAAAAATTAACAGTCATCATGAGAGGATTGACTCTTAAATTTCTACAGCAAACTTACAAAAGAATTTAAAGAACAAGTTGGTATAGGGTCCATAATTGTACGAAAAATTCAGAAATAATTTGTAAGAAATCAAGACTCTAGACTTATTGAAAATAGGAGCGGAATAGTTCAAGTGTAGGTAATCAAATGATAAAATTAAAGGGAATGTAAAATTTCGCTGTTGGGTAGTCAAGTATCAACAAGGAATTTTTCCTTAGTTGGTGGTGTCTTATTAATCTTTTTTTTCTAACTAAAAATACATGTGTTTACAATCAGAGATCGCAACGTCACAAATTATGTTTCTTATCTAATTTTTTTCTTGTTTAATAAAGAATCAGCATTTTCTAAGACACAAAAAAAACTCAATGAACTATAACGGTTATCATACACTAATTATGTAGATATCTGTTTTTCATATTGATATATGTTAATTGACATGATAATGACAATAATAATAATAATAATAATAATAATAATAATAACCATATTGACAAATCAGCATAGTCACAGCTTTGTGGGATGTTTAAAGAAAAAGTGAAACTGACCATAACATTGTCAGCCTTTGCAAAAAAATGGCACAGAGAAAATATCATCCAAATATGACTACATTGTGAGGATGATGTATTGGCATCTATGCAAAAAATACAAACCAGAAAGAACAGGGAAAAAGTACGAGCATTTCCTTGAATGAGTATTGGATACTGAGAGGGCAAAGCTATGGTTGTGAATATGGAATGTGACAATTAACTGAGGCAAAGAGTCCTGGGATGTAGGTGTTGAGATTAAAGGCGAAAGGAAAATATTACAATTGACATTACTCTATCAGGTGATGGTAGCACTAATGACAAAGAAAAGAGGAAGTGAAGAAATATAAAGATTTAAAAAAGGGAAATCGAAAGGATTTGAAATATGTAAAGTGTGATAACTATACCTGTGTTGGTGGGCACGCCCAAAAACATAGCGAAGAAACTGGATAGTTGTTTATAAAAACTAGATATTGAAAACAGCACTATTACTGAAGGTAACATTAGATACAACTAGGGTATGGAGAAAAGTACTTGAGTACTAATACTAAATGATATTGACCCCAAGTGATGTTGAAAATTCATAATTTTATAGACTCATTGAAAACAAAAGATGTAAACTTTATCATAAATATATCATATCTATATCATACGTCAGAGGCCGTCCGTAAGTTTTTCTGAGCTAGGCTCCCAGTTGGTTACCTTTCGAAGGATACTTCTTACATCGTTAGGCTCAGGCTATTAGAAAAAAATCTCTCTAAACATAGCTTAGAAAAGGCTTCCGATTCATGACATAAGAAAGACCTCAAGGGGCCTTTTGTCATGGGTTTTGAGTATTTCCTTGTGACCTACATGCAGTTATAGGAACTACCAGAAGACGATTTGTTAAAACTGGCATTACAACACAAGAGAATCAAGAAAAAATATTCAGCGTCAAAAGAAGTCAGTAAGTTTATGCATAAATTAATGTACCAGCAGTGGTGAAGAAGAACCAGAGGCTAACTACAATATTTGCAACGTGGATCAAATGGGAGGCAAAGAAATGTAGTCTAAAGATGAAAGAAAAATTTGAAGACAAATCAATACATGGACAGTACGCCAACAGAGACATGAAAGCTGATGTGTAACAGGAGTCGGCGATGACTACAAGAGCAAGACTGAAAGCTGAAACAGTAGGATTCATAATAGCTGCAAAAGGGTTTTGTGACAACTGAGTGACAGTCAACTGGGCGACAAGGCAACTGGGCGACAGTCATATGGGCGAAAAGACAACGTGGCACTTATATAATTGAAAATATACTGAAAAATAAGCTGAAAAATAACGAATTAAAAAAGTAAAGAAAGCTTCTGGCTGTGAATTATGTTGAATTACTACAGGTACGTGCATTTTTAGTTATATTTATATAAGTCAACGAAGATCTGCTGTAAACATGATACTGCACTATTAAGTCATGTGGAATTAGCATAAGGTACAAATATATTTTCAATTATATAAGTACCACGTTGTCTTTTCGCCCATATAACTGTCGTCCAGTTCTTTTGTCGCCCAGCTGTCTGTAGCCCAGCTGATCCTGAAACTCACAAAAGAATGGTGTCTTCCTACAAGATTTTACCACCTTCCAATCATCAAAAGTGGAAAATTTTGGTTATAATTTATCAAGGTTCAATAAACAGAAAAATGATAATAACAATAATATTAATAATAATAATAATAATATGATAATGATAGTAATAGTAAGAAGGTATAATAATAATGAATATTATAAATATTACTATTATTATTGTTATTATTTCTGCTAAACTAATAGTTTAACTTGATATTTTGGAATTAACTGTAGTATCAATATCATTCAAGGAATGCTTGACTTGCAAAAGACCATTTCTTTTCGTAAAATAGAGATCAAAACTTGACTGGGACTTCCAAGTGTACATTTAGTAATAATTAATGTTATAGGTAACAATAAAGCAATAGAAAGAAGTAAAAATAATTGAATTTGTTTTGATTATTAAGCCAATCTTGCTTATGTTACTTTTAGTTTCTATTATGAATTGTTATTGTGTTTCTTGAAAAGAAATTGAACCATTTGTATCAGAAAGAACGAACCAATGACCCAACTTGCACACACCATTATCACGGTCTTAACATTTATGAAATAAAGGTTTTTATTTCAGGAAATACCATTTGATATAACACAATAATGATTGTATAACCCAGACACACTTTCGTCTAATCAGCCACTTTTTTGTTTCTTGAAATGACATTAGAATTTCACATTACTATAACATATTACAAGACAACCATTGTATCCTTGAAGATAACTAGCTTTGTGCAAATAAATTTTGGTTGAAGACAACGGTTACTAACTTATCCCATTAATATACGATGGATAACCATGTAACTGTTAGCTTTAGTTTTGATATTCACAGACCAATACGACAAGAGTGGGTACATAATGTGAATAGCTTATATTTCTATTTAATGTTCTGAACAGAATAATGTAGATGAGACTACTAATGTCTCTGTTTTAGGCCCCTGTTTTCCATCTCTATCCTTCTCCTCCTGTCTTCCTTTATTTATACATCTTTCGATCCATCCATCCATCTATCTATCCATCTATCTATCTATCTATCTATCTATCCACTGCTTTCTGTATCTATCTATATCTATATCTGTATCTATATCTATATCTGTATCTATATCTATTTCTATATCTATATCTATATCTATATCTTTATCTATATCTATATCTATATCTATATCTATATCTAGATATATATCTANATCTATATCTATATCTATATCTATATCTATATCTATATCTATATCTATATCTATATCTATATCTATATCTATATCTATATCTATATCTATATCTATATCTATATCTTTATATGATACAATATGACTTGTTTCTGTTTTATTGATATTATTTTATCTTTTTAGATATTATTTACATCTCTATTCAAAATAAAACACGCCTGGTTTTAGACTGTCTAGGTAACTTGAAAGGAATTCCTTTTTGTGTTTATTGAGTGGTAGTACTTTTGATAACGTCGAATTTACATCGGTATATTTTGCTACTGTAATATAAGCATTTGAAGCCAAAAAGGGTTAACCCTTTATGACAAATGTTAGGAATTAAATGTCAAAGAAAGAGACAAAAAGATATTTATCTGAAGTAACTTTGCAGTCGGTCCTGTTCAACAACCCATTCAAAAAAAAGTTAAATTGTGCTTGTAAGAGATAGTGGGGCGCTGTACACAGTATCCCTTTGTACATAGTATCCCTAAGACAATACACGTAAATATTCGATATCTGCATCGGAACCTCATATTGATATCGTTTTCTTTAGTTGTTAATTATTCTTTACTAGTACTTGCAGAACATGGATAAGACATAATGGACCTTGCTCCAACTTATTTCTTTAGAGAGCTTAAGAAATACAAAGTTCTAGCAAACCAACAATAAGGAGAAAAATTTTCGAGGAGATACAAATTTTCACGTCAATAGTCTGTTAAAAGTGACCAGCGAGAAAAACAACAAAACATCGAGAGGCCTGGTGAAAATTTTCGAGAATAGTTTACTCATTCAATTGGTAATCAGATATTAAAAATAAGAGGTGCACGACAAAATTCATGGATGAGAATATGTCTCAGCTTTGTACATTTCTTTAATACTAGTATTGAATCTTGAAAATTCTGAACTTTATGGGCTCAGAGAAAGCCAAGGATGCAAGAGCTTTATCATGTCTTGAGTAATAAGCTTTTTCTGAGCTACGTTTCAAGTGATACTCCTCCAATCGTCAGGATCCTCCTCAGGCTACTTCTCCCATCGTCACAGCCTGACGACGAGAGAAGTATCTCTCGAAACGTAGCTCAGAAAAAGCTTGCGACTTAAGACATGATAAAGCTCTTACATCTATGCCAGTATTGAATGATAGATTGTTTTTTCAAATTTCTAATTTTTGGGAGCTCTAGTCAGTCTAAATTATAATTATAATCATATGAAAAGGCAAGTACGAAGCAAATTGGTCCTAGAATTTTAGTTAAACTGTCTCTGAGGAGTTCCTATTGGAAAAATCTTGTTGGTAACAACTTTTGCATTTATAAATCTAGAGGGGAATTCCACATGGTTAGGTTCCTTAGTGTGCGAATAATTTTTCTATCAGTTTCGAGAAGATATTAAGCTACTAAAGACAGGTAACAAGTAACTAATAAAAATTCTCCGTATACTAACCTTAACTCCACCGCAGTTCAAAATCTGAGAAGAAGCTAGAAAATTACATTGCCCATTCTTATGGATTGAATTTTAAAGGGTTTCCCAAACAACAAATTTTGTCCAAGTACCAGCCTATTCCTAGTCATACAGATATAAAAAATAGTTAAAGTAACTTATTATGAATTGACGATACTGTTGAGTTATACATGTAATTCAACTTTAACTATGTTTAGGCCATGGACAATTTTCTGACTTCAAGTATAGAATCAGACTATCTCAAAGGAACCAGGGCTTGAGCACTAGCGCGCAATTGTGTGTGTGTGGTGTGAGAAGGACACCAGACCATGTTCTTACATGCAACGCTATCAATTTTCGACGGGAATTAAAATCTGTGGACGATGAACTCAGACCATGTCTGAAGTGTACGAGTGTGTCATCGTAGCTCTCACAAGTATTATTGAACTGTCATGTATTGCTCGTATGCATATATATGGTCTGAAAGTCGCTTATCCATTGTACAGTGCTCAATACATAAATGGAGAGCGTGATAAATAATAATACAATGAGGAGAAAAGAGTCAAAAGACTACAATTTCCATCCTCCCATCTCGATAAGTCTGGGTATTTTTAAAAAGTTAAAACACGAATCAGGTTTGTCGAGGAGGAAAGTGTAGTTTTTTGGCTCTTTTCTCTTTATTAAATTACATACATTTTTGACTGAACAGACCATCACAAGGAAAACAAGGAAAAAGCCGGACTGTACTAAGAAAAATTAGGAATACAATCTCCTACAAGCAGACCATAGGGTTAATTGTGATAGTGGTGGAAAAAGAATATATTTATTACTGAAACAGGGGGAAAAGGGACTATCCCAGTGCAAATACAAAGAGCTAACAAATGAAATGTGTAGTGGGTTCCACAGACTTAGACTCTGTAATGACATTAGGAATAGATTTAAATAGTAAGAATAGAAGTTAAGCGGAAGCTTACATTGATCAAAATGGGAGAGGATGTCCGAAGGAACAATTTAGACCCCCCAAATTCTCAAGAAGGGAAACGTAAAAAGACAGAAAGGAAGGTAGATTAAGAGACAATAGAGGTATAAAATTATTCTCTGTTAACACACGAGGGTCGAAAAGAAAAACAAAAAGTAAATAAAAAAGTCACAAGTTGAAATCAGCTCAAACAAGATCAGTCCCAACTAGTGTTTCATTTTGCCTTTTTCGTGAGCCTAATGTTCTATTTCTGGTCGAAATATTCGATGAATGTGACCTCAGATTACTGAAAAAAGCAAAATTATTTGTTCAATAGTCTTTACAATATAGTGCCATAATGGTGAGTTCTTTGAACATGAAGGAAAATAAAATGCTCTCTTTTAAAAGAGTGTAATAAAAAAGGAAGATAATTATTTAATTGTTAGTATGTCAACACCATAAGCTCCAATTATGTAAATAATGGAAACTTCTAAATTGGCATTTAGAAATAAACTGGCTTAAACTTAGCTTACATAGACACACGAGATCGACCATACAATCAAATTTCCAAACAATCGAAATACTGTTGGGATTTCTTGTGATCAACCTGACTTTTTTATTTATATCTAGTCCAATAAACATTTTATAGAGAAAAACCAGTGTAAAACAAATACACACCAAACCATGGATCAAACTAGCGTTTCCGACAGCTCAGACGGTACACCACGTGGCCATGATGTTCTACTTCAAATATCGATACTACATTCTAAAACAAACCATTTTGCTTTCTGATTTCTGCACTATAATTCCAAATCCTCTTTTTCATTATTATTTTTACAATAATAAATTATTGTCTTTTTAAACCTATATATCCAATTTACCATAGCAAATATTTGATTTTATGGACATGATAATTTCAAGCCGGGTAAAGTTTAACCATTTTATCGTTTTCCTTTTGTCGGTGTCCGTTCTTGTTATTTTTGTATTTAAAACAGACTTATAATTTCCTCTGAGAATTACTTATGCCTTGTGGTGAGATGATCTATTAATTTATTTCTCGTTTCTTGCCTTTCTGCATTCGATTGAGCCTGTTCATGATCCTTCGCTAGCTCATTGCAAGTGGCGTCCCATTTTGGGATGTACGATTTGCGATACCTCCTACAGACGGTGTTTTAAGCCAATTTTAAGAGTTGATATGAAAGGGAGTGTAGCAGGTGTTAGTATCAGTAATATCATTATTGTTACAATAATGAAGTCCTTAAAGAACCACATTAACATAACTTGAAGGTCTNCCGTTCTTGTTATTTTTGTATTTAAAACAGACTTATAATTTCCTCTGAGAATTACTTATTATTTGTTACAATAATGAAGTCCTTAAAGAACCACATTAACATAACTTAAAGGTCTTAAAAGATGGCCCTTTTATTTACTTTCAATGGTGTGCAAAGTCGCAACATAAATTTATAAAAAGGTATTTTTTAGATAATTCAAATAGTTTTAGAGTTTTTTAAAAAAAAGTTCATTCAAATGATTTCCACTACATTCTGAACTTTTTCATCCCTGTGACTTTTTATTAGAAATGAATCTTCTTTAATTTGTTGGAAAATCTGTAGAAATAGCTTCTTCCTTAATCTGTCCTGCAATGTTATACAAAGAGCATCAATTATCATATAGTAACATTAAAATCTTTAAATGATCAATTATCACAAAGTGAGACTTGAACAAGTATCAATAAAAGCATGATGAGGGGAAGATCACTCCCTAGGAAAAAAGGGTTACCCTAAATAAGGTAAGAGTAAGACTTGCCCAGGTTAAATACAACTACTTGATTCACCACCCTAACTGCTTTTATGGTGGAGTAAACCAGTGGATTGAGTACATATTGAAAGGAACCTTAGAGGTCCTACCAAGATTTCAGAGATGTAAATAGCACTTCCCAGGTATTAAATGGGCATTGGTGGGATAGACAACAATGATGGCTTAACCAACTGAGGAAGAAGTACTCAATTTTTGCCGTCGGTCGTTAAAAAAGCCTTGCTTGTTCCTGTATCTTCTTTGTAATACATTTTATTAAGACTTTACCGAAAAACTATTTCTTAACTTTTAGAATATTTTGACCAAGTTTTATTAGTAAATATTTTTTATAAGTTCCATATTTGGATAGATAAGAAATTAAACTCTTTATGGTGTATATTTTCCTTTCTAGAATTCAAAAAAGTGATCAGAAGTCCAATCTGTGTCATAAAGTCTAATATATAGCCTCAAGTATTATTTTGCAATAACAATCAATATCTAGCTACGTACATAGTCACATATTAGGTTAAATTAATGTTCAAAAGCCTCAGCAATTTATCATTTTCCTGTGAAATATATTTTCAAAATTTCAAATTTTCAGACATTTATGCGATTAGATTCTCGCAACATGGTTTCTTATAATAAACCATGTATCTTTATCTTGCCCGTTGTCTTATTTTCTGGGACACAACTCAAGATTTGGTTCCAACAGTTTGATATGGTTGCAAACCTCAATTCGTCCTGCATTTTGCCTCACCGTTGTTTACTATATCAAGACCTGCCTACCATCTTTACTTTTCTTTTCAAAGAATGCCAGTCTATTCTGAGCCCAAACTCAAAATTACATAGTAAAAAATAGTAACGTCCCAATAATTAGTTCACCAATAAATAAAATATAGATCTTATTGTTATTCTAAAATGCAAGAGAATGGTTCCAGTATTTTCTGTACAAGCTAGCAGAAATGGTAAAGCAGATTAGACATGTAAGATTTTATGGAGCATGTGATAAGAACAAAGTGTTCGGAAGATCTGGCAGCAACTGCAAAGGTCGGCGGGGAAAAAAAGGAAAGAAAGAAGAAGAAATTTTCGGATGAACAACTCAGAATGGATAGCTTGGAGGGAGAGTATAAATAAAAACCCTTGTTTTTTACTTTAGTTTATTTGGTTAAAGAATGAAGAGTACAATGCAATTGCGTTTCTACTTCAGATTAAGTTTAAGGACATTGAATCTTTAATAAATATTTACAGGGTGCCATGAAACAGTATTTAAAAGCGAACAAACTCTTATTTTTGTGTACGATGTATAAAAATAACATCCTTATTATCAACGAGTTCGTATGTTTAATCGGACTTGTTTTATGACAAAGTCTATTAGTTAGACTAAACTTTCTGTGCCGTTCGGTTGTTTGTAAACATAATTTGAATCTTGGTTTCTTGTAAAATATGGTATATTGCCTTTGATGATAATAGATAGATGAAGAATTTATCTTTGCAAGGCAGGGAAAAGAAGTTAAGAAGTAAATTATTAATTTTAATTTTAATACAATTTCTGAGTCGTTTGAATTTTTATTTCTATTTACATTGTAGACTCAAGTTGGGGGTACGATTAACTTTAGCAAATTTTAGTTATAATGACTCTTTAAGGGTCTTTTTACCAACATATATCTACCTATTAGAAGTGTTTGCTCAATTATGTATTAAAAATTTCTTAACACAAATGTCAAAACCAAAGAAGAGTCAACAGAGCTATTCACTGTGATGTCAAAGCTGCTCAAAATACTTCCTTATTAAGATTTAAATGATAACATTTTAAAATCTGGCAACACTTACAAAATCAACAAAGATTTAAAAATATTTGTTCTTCCTATTTGATCTGTAAGGAAAGGAAATCCCCAATATTTCCTTCGTTCTGCAAAGTTTTGGTTTCAAAAACAATCTTTACTTCTCCAGACAATTTTAAGTGGTATAACCAATGGAAACATTTAATTTCAAAGTTTTTTCACCTTAACAGAAACAAATTACACCAAAGTTAAGAAGCTTCATTAACTCTTATCTTTGTTCTCTCCTTCATTTCCTAACAGTATTAATGTGTGAAATCTTCCCTTTGCCGATGATATCCTGTAGCATGTTCACTTAGACAATTCCCTGAACCTTTAAGAATCAGCCTCGTTTCAGCAGATAGCTCAAAATATACATTATTATAAAACAATGTCCTCTTAGCTTCTTATAGCTTCATAGTTTGTTGGATACATTGTTGATATAGTACAGTGATATCTCCAAATGGTTGTGGAGTTGAGGTTCCCCGCAGTTATTTTGTGAGAGTGATACTGAAATTGTAGTCGAAAAATCGGAACTAAAAATCTTGTTATTGGTGTTATTTTTAACATTAGAATAAACAGGTTTCTCTTCATACTTAGCTATGTGTTTATCAAATAGACTGGTATGAAAAGTTTTATCACCACTATTGGTATAAACTTTAATTTACCTATATGATTTCTTCAAGTTTAGTTAAAGAGAATTCTCCTTTCTAGAGTACAAACGAGACTGTGATAATAATTACTATTTCCCCTAAAAAAGCTATAGATTCCCCCTAAAAAATCAAGTGAAAAGGACGTAGATTAAACTAATTCCATCATACGTTCTGTACAAAGTTATACTGATGAATATGACTTCATTTTATTCTTTCATATCATAAAACAAACAGATCAGTCGAATCATAAATTCGGATGAAATGTTGAAGGATGCATCGCGCTGCAATCAAATGAGAACCAAAATAAGTCATCTTGTTAAAATTACTGAAATACCGACATAATATAGCGGAAATGGTCTAAGAGAGAGAAAGGGTTGGATGACGAATTAATGAAACCCCATATCAATGCAATAAAAATGAGATTCCTCAGATGTTAGCTCAGGGCTATCTTTACTTTTGAAGCTGAACAAAGACCCCAGTTTGGAATGGTTCATCAAATACATTGAAAGTACGTCAGTGCACAGATCATATTCTCTGACTCGATTAATTTGGATTTCGAAACATCTACGATGACAAATTAATTCTTACAAATTTTATGGTGATAAATTCTTTCCCATTGACTTTAGTATTGGCTCATTTGGAAAAGTTAGGAATGCCGACAAAAACATGACAATGCCCATCCATTGCGGTAACGTACAGAGGTCGACTCCTATTTGTTTCAATACACTGTGGAATTGTTTTATAATTAGCCGGCAGTTTCTTTTCTCCAAAAATCTGCATATTGGAGCCCTTTTCTAGAAAGGAGTCATACCGAAAAGTCATGACATAGCTTTAATATTATATTTGTTCCAAGTTTTGTGAATATTTTGGATCAAAATAGTTTAGTGATTTTTTCCAGCATTCTAATATTCTTGCACAAAAACTCGCCATTCCAAAATGTCGTTTTTTTGCATTTACCTTTTAAATCATCCGTTTCATTTTTTCGTGATATTGTAAAAATCAGCTTGAAGAAATTCTTTGATAGAATTTTAGCGAAAGTGACATCTACTTTTTTTTCTATGCTTAAGGAAGCAAAGATGGCAGTATGGCAGAAATACAAAACAAAAACAATTGTATGGGATTGCATTCAAATTGATATGGAATTTATTTTGCACTATTTATTTACAATAGTAATTCTATCTCGAGTGGGTATTTCATAAACTAGGAGTTTACAGTTTTGTTTAATAGGGGGAAAAGTCAATGATTCCTAAGTTACTCAAGCAATCTTCATCTAGCTTTTTTCTAGAGTCAGAAAATACCGATAAAATTAGACTTTCTAACTTTTAAATTTACCAAGTTGACCAAGTTAAGTAAGTTGAAAACTAAATTAATGTTGTGGAAATAACTAGCAATATTCCTGCTCTAACAAATACTTATTCTTCTTTTTAGTAGGCTGAAGTTATTCATTTTCTTGCAAAACATGAGATTTAAAAGTTTCATCTAAGTTGAAAATGCCTGCTGAATTCTTTTGTCAAACTTTTACTGTAGTTATACGTAGCAGTTCCTTCCTTTTGATTCACAAAGTCCCTTCATCGTGTTTATTATTCTTGACTTTTATTAAAAACACCTTGTGTTTCTTTCTTTAACCACACCTTGTTTTTCTTTTGTCAATACGTACTTCTTCCCCTCCCCAACTTCTTTTCATAACAATTTTAATTCACTCTCCGGATTTCATAATTTCTACTCTATTATCTATTATTGTATTTTGGAATCAAGCAGTGTATACCTAATGTTCAACTTTCTTTCCCATGCGCAAAGCTTCGTATTTTTTCCCGTGTTCTTGTCTTATCTCTAATCCTGTCTTTCTTCTCATATTGTTTGCCCTTCACAAATTCGCTTTCCTTTCTTTCCAGCAGGTGACCTTTTCTCTTTGATCTCCTCTGGTTAATATTATTTTCTTTACTGTTTAATACCTAGTGGTATAATAAATCAATGCTTTTTCGGACAATATCAATAAATAAAACGCTTATATTGCATTTTCGAGTTGAGACTCCATCAGACAGTATGTTAACACAGACAATGTCATATGGCTCCGATTTGCAAGGAGATCAGTGTGAGGTAATCGTTAACAATAAAAATTACGTCATACATACAATACTTGTATTAAGGATTTATAATTTTTTACTCAGTAATAATTAAACTTCTTTATTGTCTACATACATTTAATTCTAATATCTTTCATGGAGTCATAAAGATTACTCATGTCTCCAAAATTGGATTGACATCACATAGTATTCATTTTACGTGAAAATAAAAACGTTTAAACTGTGATTCTTTCTGAGGCACCTTTAATAAGCTCTTTAATCACAAAGTAATATACAATGTTCAATGTTTGCAATGCCTGTAGAATTTTCAATGTAATATCCAAGAGTGTTATCCAAGGGTAAAAGCCTTTCTTAAACTGTTGTTACCACAAGTCTATCAAAACAGTGTGCTTTGTTATCAAATAAATTGAAACATTAGTATAAAATTTTTAAACCCATTAAAAGCATTTATACATTCTTTTAGATGGATATTAAAACGAGGAAGCTCATATATGTCTTCTGAAGTTGTTTTGACATCGTGAAGTTAGAAAATACATATTTAAATCGAAAAGTCAAGGAATATACTCAACTCATCTCTTCTCTTTGTCACTCATATTTGGCATTTTATAGGGCCTTTCTTTCTTCACAGTTAAGACCTCATTGTCATTCTGTTATAAGCCAGAACATCCCTTATCTTGACAGTAGGATTTAATAGCATTTTCCTTGTGTCTCTAATTGTTTATTTTGTATATTTTTCAGCATTTTTTGTATTTCAAATACATTTTTAACTAGAATTTTCTTGTCAGTATGTAGATCAATGATATTTAAGATACAATGGATTTCAGCTGCAGCACAATTTTGTTTTGATATTTTGATATAGAACTGCTGGTGTATCAGTATAATGAAGCCTAGTTTAAGCTCTTTGTTTATATGAAGTAATGGCTGAATGGTACATTTTTAGTTTACCCTGTGAAAGGGTTCTAGTTCGAATCCAGCCACCACACTAGTAATTCTGTCCTAATTTTTCTGTATAAAATAATAGAAAAGGTTATAAAGCTTTGGAACAAAATGAAGTACAATGTGACACTTTTTACTAATCCTTGTTAAGGCCCGATCTCGTAAATACATTTAATTACGCATACATTTATTCATGTACTGATATTATATTGACAGGATTAGGTAAAGGTACGTAAAAATATTTCGATTTGAAATAGCTCATCAGTGCAGCTTCTGACAATTTCGATTTTCGCACTCCTTAAAGAGATATCTCATCAGTTGTCATTAAGACCATCGTGGTGGAATGGCGGGCATGCATGCATTCACTAAAAATATAGTTGTCATTTGTCAGCATGCTTATATTCTCATAAGAGAAGCGAGGCCGCTATTTGTTAAAGAATAACGTCACCAACCTCAGAACATACTCAATAACCCAAAAGGTTTAAATTATTTTAAAATATGATAAAATATTCAGTCAAAGTAAATGTGTGTATTTAATGCTGGTCATACAGTGCTCAGAGGTTTTTCCTGCGGTGTTCTTTCTTACCTGTATCCCCTGTCACCAGAAAAGTATTTTTGGGAATGCTGATAAAAATATTCAGTACCTGTCTTTGCATTTTGTGGATTAACCAGGTTTACCCCGAGTATAGTGCTGCAGTCACCACAATGCTTATAATAATTTGACAAAAATCGTGTTTTTTCCAATTCTATTGAAGTTATTCTTTTACCTTTTCCAATGGTCAGTAATGAGGCTTCAGAGTAGACGAGCTTGTTAAACACTGAAGAAAAGCAAAGATCACTAGGCTATTTATATGCTAAGTAAAGTTTGGCATGCAATTCCATAAAAATGCATATAAGAGTATGTTTGGGGGAACACAGGGTTGATTGTAAAAGAAACGACAGCCTTATGTACTTGAGGACGACCGGTCTGCTTGGCTGATATGTGTTTCTCTTATCTGTGGAGGTTTAATTTGGGAATTCTAAAATCAAACGGTATTTTGCTATTGTTAATATAAAACAGTATCTGTAGTTGAAGTTAGCACCACCTTTATCATCATCACTATCATCATCATCATCATCATCATCATCATTATTATTATCATCATCATTATTATTATCATCATCATCATTATTATTATTGTTACTATTATTTATATCAACCAGCTGGAAAGGAATTAACCAAAACTCTGCTCCAAGATAGCAAGGGCAGAGTATTCAATACCTGTTATTTTAAATGGCAAATAGATATCATAAGACTCACACCAAAAGTTAAGGTTTCTATATATGTTGTTGACAGAAATGATTAAGCATTAAAAATTTCATATATCAAGTACAATTGTCATCTTATGATAAATACATGTTCCAAATTCTTTCGGTAATTTCAGGGAGTTCTCTTTCTCTGTCTCCCCCCCCTCTCTTTCTCCTTCTTTCTCCCTCTCTCTCACTCTCTTTCTCTCTGTGTGTATCCAGGGCTTGCGCTATACCTTTTCCTTAATTGTTGTTGGGCTCAGTGTTGAAAATAGGATAATCAGAACAATTGTTGTTGCTGCAATCAAACCAATATCTGTGCATCTGTTACAACTTTGTTTTCACCAACATAATTAAAATTGTCACTGTTCGTGTTAACATCACCAAACGTCTTTGAATAAAAGAGTTGCTTCACAGTATGTGTGTTGTAATGACAATTCATTTCTTTATGTTTTATTACATTTTAAAGAATTGCTGTTGGTGTAAATATATCTCCTTCAAACTTGCCCATCTCTCTTTTTATCTGTTAGGAAATATTTTTATGTCTCTTACCGATAACTTTCTTAAACATTAAACTTGAAGCCACATGCTTGTTTGACAATATAAATGTAAGCAAATAAAAAAATGGTATTTATTACACACAGATATTTCAGAGATTAATAACTGTTTGAATCTAAGAGAAGGACTGTAGATATTTCCATAATTAAGTAATGTATAGGTAGTAATAGGTACAACATTCTATACAGCATTGTCTGATGACTGCTGTGGGTTAATTTTCATATTTAATTGGGACTCAGGTCTCTAAACTTGTTTTCCTTTGAGTACTTAACACTACAGAAAATAACGCCTTACCTCCATTTTATTTTTCTGCCTTATTTCTGCAGTCAAAAATCTTCCATAACCTTAGCCGCTAGCCTTCTGTGGAAATGAAATCAAGCGTCACTTGGTGCAATTTGTCTGAAAATATTTTCTTTAAACAAGGTTTGTTTTAAGGTGGAGCTAATGACGCACGATAACATTGATTTGACAGATGCGTGTCAGATTGTCATACAAAGGTATCACATTTTGGAAATTTAAATAGGAAACAAAGATCTGCATTAAAAGTTTACGGTATATGAGTTGATCCAGATTATAGACTGTACTTCTTGAATGAGGTTTATTTACATTAGAGCTTGATATGAAATCCTTTTGTTAACTCAAAAGTCATGCGTGGAGACTATATATTTGAATTTGTCCCCGACGTTGTTGAATATCAGACCCTCACAAATAATGTTCAACAGAAAAGGATGTAATCAACTCATCAAAAAGGAGGTGTAGAAAATTAACAAACAGATAACATGTAGTATCTACAAAATAGAAATGTCTGGAGAAGTTAAAAGTAGAAGAAATTCCTATGGAAGTCTTTGGCTTTTGGATATTTTTTGTTCTCCTTAACTCCATACTACTAAATTAAAGAGCCAGACAGCAATAGTGAGCTTTGTCTAGATCTTCGTAGGCATTTAGAATTCCTCCAATCACTATGGAACTGTCAAATATTGTATCTTGCCCAAAATCTTAGTATAGCTTGCATCAATAAGAAAATATATATTAGTATACTATTCTATATTCGTTGAAACTATCAGTTCTTGATAAAAAATCCCATATTTTTAAAGCCCATTTTTCTGGTTTTAAACAACACTTTTCTCGAAGTATACTATACATTTTTTAGTTTCCCTCACTTTAGAGTTTTGATATTCCAATGTGCCTTCAAAGATCTTCTCTAAACTCTGTTCCCTACTTACTTTGATTAAGATACGTTTCTCCATCTTTTGATATCTTTCATTTATTAGCCAGTTATTAAGTTAACTTCCCGTCATTTCGTCAATGCTAAATTTGTTCTTCTGAGGTAACCTCCTATTCTTTACAGCAAAGAGTTTGTCTCACAGTCTTAACAAACATTAGTTTTTCATTTTCACAAACTCCATTTTCCTCTGTTGATTGTGGTAAACTGTTTACGCAAGTATAATGTTTACCAAATGAATAAAACACTGCTCCGTGGCGGAAAAATTGGACTTTTCAATCAGTAATAAAACTGATGCAAATCTATTTTATCACCCCCAAGAAGTTATCCAGTCAGTTGCATTGAAAACTAATTGTGAAGGTAAACATATATATATATATACATATACATATAGATATAGATATAGATATACATATACATATACATATACATATACATATACATATACATATACATATATATATATACATATACATATACATATACATATGCATATACATATACATATACATATACATATACATATACATATACATATACATATACATATACATATACATATACATATACATATACATATACATATACATTAGAAGAAAAAAGAAAGCAATGATATTTTCCTGCTTTTTATTCGCAACAGAAGACAAGCAGTCCGTAAAAAAATCTAGCTGAGAAGGAACATTTATTTAGTTGTCTTTAACTTAGCAAGTTCAAAGCCATTACTTCCAGTTCATTTGATATATATATATAAATTTTTCCAGTAAATTTTTCTCTTTGTTCATTCTTGCCCTAAAGTTTTAAATTTGAATTATGAGATTAAAATTCAGTATTGTTGTTTGAGCTGTTCTGATAAAGAAGCCAATAATAAGAATACCACCCTTTCGCATTTCTTATTCAATCTTTTATGTACGCTTAGCTCACTTAACAATTTTTCAAAGTTTTAAAGTCATAGATAAGACTAATTTTGCAAAAAATTGTTATCCTATCACAGTGGAGGAAAGGTTTGTTTCTGAAGTTACGACTTCGTGGATTTTAGGGAAATAAATTAATCAAAAAGATATTGACGAAATTTTGGCATCATTATTGGTTCTCTCATCAACAATGCCAGAAAAACAGTAGTATATTAGATTTATTTTAATACCATAAAACAGTATTTGTTATTTAAAACAAAGTCCAAGGATAAGCATATTTTGCTCTATAGTTGATGTATCCATTCATCTGCTGAATAAGCTACAAAATGTTAGAGACGATTTCTAATCGGTATTAAAAAATTTTTTAATTCATTCAAAGATCCCGATGTTGAATAGCTGGCCCTTAAATTCTTTCTACGTCAACATAAAATAAAATGGCTAAAATGACTTACAAGCTACCAGATTTTTCATTAGACCTCTATAAACAGTTGATAAATTAATTACTGATGAAAAACCAAAACTAACTGAGATTTCAGTATTTTTAAGAAAAGTTGTTTGACTCCGATCTAATTCCTTATACTAAGGCTACTACAGCACAAAGAAAGTTATAGTAGATTATTCATTAAAGAAAGCTGGAAGACAATCATTTTGCTTTGGTCAGCTCAGAGTACTTACATTTTGGCTCTAGCTACTTGGATATAAAAAGCATTATCTACTACATCTTTTAAATGTAGTTCTGGCATTAAGGATCTCTGTCTACTTTGCTCATAAATTGTTAATTAAGACCCAGAATATTACCTTGGTTTATTTTAAAAATGCAATTGTCAAGCTGAGCAATACATTGTTAGATAAATTTTCACACACCATTTAACTCCTATTGAAAAAACTCCTATAGAAACGAAAAACTTATTGCATGTTAAAAAAAGTTGCGTTAACCATAAAATTGCTTATAGACTGACTACTCTTGTTTTTAAAGGCAATAAAGTCCTTGTCATTCACGAACTAGAACATGGTTCTTATGATGACAGAAGTACAAATACGACGCAAAACATAGAAGGTGATTGGATATAGCTTAGAACGACATGCGGTGATGGTTAACAGAGCTGACTAAGACAATGATAGGGAAAGAAATATGGAAAGAGGCTGTACCTGAAATCGAGTAGACAGAGGAAGATGACAAAAAGAATAATCTCTCATCGTTGGGGTTGTTAGTCGAAAATGAGTTTGTATTGAAGCAGAAAGGAAAAGTAACTGTAACACTTGAGACATGTAGCTATAATTCTATGGAGAAACTGTAGTTTCAACCTCTTGTCCTTTTATAAAACCACGTTTTCTCTCATTATTTTCCTCTAGGTCAACAATCATTATTTCATCTCTACGATACTATGTACAAAATAGAAATAAAAGCATACAATGTAAACTAGATTGCAATAGCAGGAGTTACAAATTGCATTAGCACATAATCAGCCAATGAACTGGTAGATATAAAAGAATATAATGCAAGTGAAAACAGTTAACTTAAAAACAAAAGAAACCATGTAAGGAAACCAGTTTCAGGTGTTTAGGGTGTTCTTAACAGTTGGGGTCAGAAGTTTTCCTGAAAATATAATTGACTAGAGGGCTTTTTTCAAACAGGGGATAGAGTTTTTTAAAACCGTCATGAAACAATATGCCTTTGGATACTGTTCCCTTATAATATAAACTATTTCCAAAGAGTTTTGCACCAGAAGGTCCTTCAAAATCACAAAAATATCGAAAAAACAAAATTTTTTTAATACAAAATTTTTCAAATAAAATAAAAACGAAATTTTAAAAGGGATTTTTTAATCGTTATTTTTCAGTCTTTAAATGTTGAAAGCGCTTTTTCACAGCTCTAAGAGAAGCAATGAAATTTTGTTTAAACGCATTGAGAAGCGAAAAATGATTTGATATTTTAAAGGTAGATAACAGTAAACCAATGCTGTCGCGAAACATAGCTGTTAGAAGCTGTTTGTTGGATTTCGTCCTCGTCACCAGTAGCATTTGCTGCCTCTGCATCCTCACTGTCATCGTTATCGTCAGGAGATTTGTATTCAGAATTAGGCTCCTTCTTCGATAAATGTTCTCCGTCAGAGACAAGCAGGTCAAAATCTTCGTCGAATGGCAAGATTTACTATACGCTCTTGTTTCATTTTATATCTTCACAGTTATTCAGCTTATATTTTTCTACAGTTGACCTCCAAAGCTTTGACCTTTCCTTTAGCTAATGGCACCAGCTTTTCAGAAAAGAGGTAGTCTTCACTAGCATTCAAAGCATTTGTAATCAACAGTACTTTACAGCAATTAACCATCTGAATTTATGGAAAGTTAAAAGTTTCAACAAGCATTATCATCATATCATACGTTATTGGCTGGGGTAAGTTTTCCAAGTGAGTATTTAATTTGCCACCAATCATCAAATACTGTTCTAGTAGTTTTTATTAAGCTTTCAAACAGTGTCATTTAGGTGTATGACTACATCCACCCTTTCACATTTAAAAATAATGGCTTCAATGCTCTTTAGTACAGGTCTCTTAATTTCAGACATGATTTGGAGACAAAAATCTTCAAAACGTATGTAGCTTAGTTCTGAAGGGTAAAATGTTGAATCTTTGTGAGAAATTCGATATGGTAAAAAATATTTGTTCCAAAGGATACGAACATTTTGGAGACCAGTTATACTTGACACAATTTCGTGGGTTAAGAGTTGTTTTCAATCTTTTCCCTAAGAGCACAAACCCCGGTTAAGGATTACATATGGGTCGTTGCATACTTGTGTTAACACTGTAACTCTCTCAGAGGAGAGATTGTACTTCTCTTCAACTAAGTATCCATGCTTTAAAGTGTTTTTGTGCTGAACTTTTGTTCCTGTGTAGTGGTGTCTAATTTGCTGTTAATTGTTGGTGGATATATCCCGGCGTTATCTGTAAACTTGTTAGAGGCACCCCAACAGTTTTTTATATTCCCTATTTGATTTAAAAGCATTTATTAGGGTCTCTAAGTCCTACCCCTTACTTCTTCATAAAATTTCGTATCCAAACGTTCTAGAAGACATTCTGTATTTCCTCAAGATTTTCACCACCTCTAATACTAGCCATTGGTCTTAGAGCACTTTACAATGTACTGTAAATATTTTTCTTGGCAATCAGACTTTTAAATATCCGCGGACGTTTACAAACCATTTGAATGAGGCCTTTGAAATATCAAATATGGTTTTCTTTCTTCAACCACCTGGTCATCGATAGTGTGATCTCGATGGTCAAAACCAATCTGGCAGGTGCTTTCCATATTCATCATCTGTTCATAAAATCTTTTACCAAGGTTTATGACTAATTTAAGATTAAGATCATCTTGCTTGACGTCTTTCATGTAATGATAGAATTCTGGAAAAACATGAAAATGTGACCCACATGTTGGTCTTTTTTGGTGTTTTTTCATTTCCTCATTGTTATTTAGAGAGGTCATTAACTTGATTTTCAAACTAATCTTTAAATTTGTTTTTGCATAATTTTACCAAACATTTTCTTCTAATGAGTATTTCGTTTCCTCTCCACAAATTGATTTTTGATTACCCATGGTGAAAAACGGTTTAATTCAAGTACAATTAGGAAAAATCTATAAAGTTTTTTGTTTACATTTATCAAATAGAATATCACAAACACGTATTTTGATTGTTGATGTTTAGAGAAATGTTTCACAAAGTGGCGACGGTGTAATCAAAAGCGCTTTAAACAGTGGCGCCAAGGTGTAACAATATTAAATTTATGTCTTATGCACTAAAAATATTTTATGCAACATAAAAAACGATTTTTACATATTTAAATGCCTGCAGAAAGCAAGAGGTCATGGCTTTAACTTTATTTGTTTAAACGTTGCATTTTCTTAAACAGGAAATAAAAAATGTCAAAAATGGTAACGGTTTTCTGTACATTTTACATGAAATCAACAAGCGAGGTATCTCAATAAAGTTCTGAGAGATGGAAAAAATACAAAATTAAAAAAAAGAGTATCCTTTTTAAGCTGCCAATGTTATGCAATAAATTGGCCTGTGGATGTGGCATGTTTTGAAATGCTATTTGGCCAATTGTCTCAACTATTTCTGACAAAGTGAATTTTAGAGGCAGGTTTTATTAAAAACAATTAAAAAAAAAAAGTTCTAACGTCACTTTCCCCTAGCAGTTGAGGCTCAGACGGTGCCATTCAGAGGGACTTTGTTTTGGCAGTGAGAAATTTCTTGGCCGGATGCCCTTCATGAAGCTAACCAATGGCTGTCTCTTGTAAAATTCCAAATTCTCCACACCAGCTTGGGGAATCAAACCCGGAACCCCTTGGTTACTGTGCAACTGCACTAACCAATAAGTCACGGCTCCTCTTTATTATAAACAAATACTCACCGATTTTTTCTATTAATACAGCAAAATAATGGCAATATTGTATGTTACGCTTTGATAACAAGTTCAGCAATTTTGTCGAGCTTTTCGACATTCATAACCACAGTAATGTTCACTACATTTGATTTTCATATATTATTGCAACAAAGTAAAGCAATAGCATTGAACAGAATTCATCTTTTACTGTGTTAATAATTGTATCTAACTGTACTGAAACGAAAGAGAGTGAATTCAGAACACCATTAGAGCCACATTTAAAACAAGATTACTGTATCATGATTAAAACAATTTTGTCATTATATCTCTTAGTGCTGCTGTGAGTTCATCCCTACAAACATCTTTCACTTTAACAAAGAGTCAACGTAATTGTATCCACTGAAATCAAATCCTACTTTTAAATCCATAATTGACTATCAGTCCAAGTGATAGTTAATTATGTCATTATATCTTGAGACACGTTTCTCTTATTAACTGTCTATTGAACCAAGGAAAGTTATAAATAAAACAAGACGTTTCCGGACCTACTTATAGTCGAATCGAGAACCTCCTAGATCATCGATTTAATTTTGTTTTTGTCTTTAAAGCAGGTAACCTTATCGCAGATAGATATCATGAAAAAAAAATGGATTTGGTTTTAATCAGAAATGGTGAGAAGTTTGTTTGATTTGATGTAAATTTCAGTTCTGTTTACCAATTGTTTTTCTATGAAAGCTGTGTTTACATTTTTAACGATGGTAAGTTATTGTTTATGGTTATTGTTTTAACAGCTCTTATATGTCATTTGTAGGGTTACTAAATTGTTTTTATTCTCATGAAATTTACAGTGTGTATTATACATTGTGAAGTCGATAAGAATGTCGATATAAAAAAAAGCGTTGGTGTACATACATGAGGTCTTGTGATTCAAAAATTGGTTCAGTTTTCTTTGTAAAAATAGTCTTTTTGTACCCCGACGGAAGTTTGCATAAGGGTTCATTTGAATAAAACGTGCAGGAATAATTATGTAATTAGTAAAAGTATGCAAAGCAAATATTCAAATTATTTGCACTTTGAATCTGAGTACAAATATCGTTTGTTGTTTGGCTATTAGAATGACATAATTGCATTTTGTAGTATTCTGTCTTTCAAGCAAGAATGAAATATAACAATGAAATATAACAATCTAAATTACAATAGATGCTTGTAATTCAATAAATATAACATTTGCTTGTTTATCTTACACTGTAGCTTGCTAAGCTTTTTGTGCCTTTTCTTGTAAACAAGTCCTTTCTAGCACTACCGTAAAGATGCATTTTACCTGCCAATGCTATTTAAATATAAATACAGGACAGTGTTAGGTCTACAGTTACATTGCCTTTAGTTATTTCTGGATTTCGATTACAGTATATTCTTAGAACTCCTTTTTTATCATAAAATTTATCTGAGAAAGTAAATGGTATTATACACTTTATAATTCCAATTTTAATATAAAAAGACTGAAGACATAATTTTTTTAATCAAGAGAAAAGGCTGATCTTTTAACTAGTTGTTTTCCACCAATTCCTCTTAAAATGACAAAGGTTATTCTTCGCCAGAGGTCCCTCTGGAGACTGATCAGGCTTTGGACTCTGTCATTATAGATACAAGGCCGGTTTCAAAAAATATGTATGGGGTTTATCAATTTAAATATCTGACGCATGATTCAATCCTCTACTTGTACAAAAGTAAGATACACTCTAAGATGGAATTTTTTTTAGACATAATTTGATTGTAAAACACAAATATTTTATTGTTTTGAAAAATAGAAAAGAAACCAAATAGCCGCTTGACTTACCATCCCAGGTTTTCTGAAGGTCACGCAATATTTGTACCTTGCTTTATTTTTCGTAAAGATTGGTTTTCATGCAGACATAACTATTGACATACTTTAAACTTTAAAACCAGGAAAAGTGGCTAGGATAATATTCAAATCTTTATATCTATCACCATCCTAGATATTGTCATCTCGTAGATTAAGGCAAAAATTTAAGCAGGTGGTATGTATCAAATTCATATGGTTTGGAAGCACTGAGCAAAAACTCATAAATCAATAGTTTATTTGACTACAAGCTGGTAGTTTAAATGCAAGAGTCTAGATACTACGATTACCTGCAATACTCAATGCTCCTGAATGAATAAATTTGCAAAATACTCACTTGATTTATTGAAATTTCATTTGCCCCTGTTTCCTTTAGCATTGATCAGCAATTGCCCATAATTAAAATGTCATGCTTCTTTTTAAGGATTTTTGTAATAAATGTAATAAATCATTGTGACAGCCAATTTGTCATTGTCTACATGTATTTGTCAATGATAAAAATGACGTGTACTTTTCTTCTATTTGCAGAAAGAAGAACTGAAATGTAAGTGCTATATTCAAAATTACATCAATTAAATTCCCGATGACATAATAGTTAATCTTACCTCTACAAATGATTAACTGCATGAAAAGGATTGTCTACAGAACGGTTTAAGTCTTCATTAAACCGAAGAAGCGGCAAAAACGTCCGTTATCATGGACATTAAAAAAATAGGATTTGCACATCGCGGAATTTCTGATTATACATCACTGTCACCATGTTTAGTAGCATATAATTTTAAAAGGACTCAATATCCCTCTTTTTTGTTAACATGCAAAGAGCACCATTGTTATACTTTCATAATTCGGCGCCAGATCTACGTAAATTCCAATGCCATATTTGCAACCAACTCAATGAGAAAAATTAACCACAGGCTGTCAAATTTCCTTGGTATTTAAACCTATTTTTACTTTTACTTCGTCGGTTGAAATCACCATCTGTATAACAGGCTTGAAAATCATTAGCTGCTCTCTTCTAAGATAATTCGTTTACATTATGTTGTAGATTTGTGATCGATATTTTGCAGCATTAACACTGGTATGAACTATATAGTCAATCTTACTTGATGATTTTGGAGAGTTGTGGTTTAAGTTAAACCTCTGGCGCCATACTATATTTTGCGGGTTTATAGGCTTCCATATTCACCAGGGTGAGAAAACGATCATTTTGATATATGCAAATGTTGAAGCTGCTTACAGAGGTTTTAGTAAATTCATAGTGGTCAGGCGTTACTGACTAATCAATGTTATTAAGTTAAAAATTTTAATGAATGCTCTGAGTAATCGATTTATTTACTTCAATATGACAGAAGTAAATAATAAATAATTCTTGTGTTTAAAATTACATCGAAGGAAGAGATCGGTTGTTATAAATTATGATGAAACTTTATCTCAATTCGTCTGAATATGGTGATTTTTCTTATAGAATATTTCAAGCTTTACACGAATTAAACATACAGGTATATGTAAATGGTACCAAAATAAGTAAAAAATAAGAACTTTCTCAAAAAGAGTGAACTGAATATCAGCTGCAATCTCGTATCACCTTATGTACAGTAATATTTAATGGCCATGTTCTAAACCTATTAATTGCTTCAACGATTTAAATGAAAACTATGAATTTTTAATTGTCAAAACTTTGAATAGCGAAAAAATTTGTTTTTGACCAAGAAACTATTTACTTATCAAATTATTATCAGGACGATACATCATAGGCAAATCAGTATTTCGAATCAACCTTGAAAACTGAGTTGTTTAAACAAATTGTCATAAAAGCAGCGTTCCTTTGAATGACCCTGACAACAGCTGGTCGATGAATTAAAGCGTCACAGTATGATCCTCTAAGACCACAAGTGATCTATATTTACTACCTGCTAAAAGTTCTACATTTTATAAAGTGCAGAGAAAGAAGTGATTCACTTATAATGATTTTTTTAGGGGCCATAATGAAAATAAGGTCTTCATGATCTGTATTATGCTACCCCTGCCACCGTTTCTCTAGATTNGAATAAGAATAAGAATAAGAATAAGAATAAGAATAAGAATAAGAATAAGAATAAGAATAAGAATAAGAATAAGAATAAGAATAAGAATAAGAATAAGAATAAGAATAAGAATAAGAATAAGAATAAGAATAAGAATAAGAATAAGAATAAGAATAAGAATAAGAATAAGAATAAGAATAAGAATAAGAATAAGAATAAGAATAAGAATAAGAATAAGAATAAGAATAAGAATAAGAATAAGAATAAGAATAAGAATAAGAATAAGAATAAGAATAAGAATAAGAATAAGAATAAGAATAAGAATAAGAATAAGAATAAGAATAAGAATAAGAATAAGAATAAGAATAAGAATAAGAATAAGAATAAGAATAAGAATAAGAATAAGAATAAGAATAAGAATAAGAATAAGAATAAGAATAAGAATAAGAATAAGAATAAGAATAAGAATAAGAATAAGAATAAGAATAAGAATAAGAATAAGAATAAGAATAAGAATAAGAATAAGAATAAGAATAAGAATAAGAATAAGAATAAGAATAAGAATAAGAATAAGAATAAGAATAAGAATAAGAATAAGAATAAGAATAAGAATAAGAATAAGAATAAGAATAAGAATAAGAATAAGAATAAGAATAAGAATAAGAATAAGAATAAGAATAAGAATAAGAATAAGAATAAGAATAAGAATAAGAATAAGAATAAGAATAAGAATAAGAATAAGAATAAGAATAAGAATAAGAATAAGAATAAGAATAAGAATAAGAATAAGAATAAGAATAAGAATAAGAATAAGAATAAGAATAAGAATAAGAATAAGAATAAGAATAAGAATAAGAATAAGAATAAGAATAAGAATAAGAATAAGAATAAGAATAAGAATAAGAATAAGAATAAGAATAAGAATAAGAATAAGAATAAGAATAAGAATAAGAATAAGAATAAGAATAAGAATAAGAATAAGAATAAGAATAAGAATAAGAATAAGAATAAGAATAAGAATAAGAATAAGAATAAGAATAAGAATAAGAATAAGAATAAGAATAAGAATAAGAATAAGAATAAGAATAAGAATAAGAATAAGAATAAGAATAAGAATAAGAATAAGAATAAGAATAAGAATAAGAATAAGAATAAGAATAAGAATAAGAATAAGAATAAGAATAAGAATAAGAATAAGAATAAGAATAAGAATAAGAATAAGAATAAGAATAAGAATAAGAATAAGAATAAGAATAAGAATAAGAATAAGAATAAGAATAAGAATAAGAATAAGGATAAGATTTTTGCTTCTTTCGAATATTCTCCTTTAAAAAATGTTATATGTAAAATTTGAAATAGAGCTTTGAACTAAAAATGGAACTATTCAGAGTTTTGAAGGCTTTTCTAAGGTCTATAAGCAAGCCATCTTTAAGTTGACCCTTGTCCATGCCTGTACTTACAAAATCCATTACGTTGAAAACAGCGAAAGATGTTTAAAATTCCTTCTTAATCCAAACTGTTGACATGACAGGAATTTGTTGCTCTCTAGATATTTATAATTCCCATTACAAACAGTTCTTTCCTGAATGTTTTGAGGAACGGAAATTACTAACATTAGTCTGTATTTGTCGAATTTTCATTTCTACCCTGAAAGATGTAAACCCCTCTTACCAATTTCCATTCCCGAGGAATGATTGTCGATACAAAAAAATGTTAAGGAGAGAGTGGATTATTACGTTGCTACACTTTGCTATTACTTTACGGTTTTTGAAAGAATTTTTCTATTCGCTAAGACTGTAACCTTTTCGAAGATAAATTCGCCTTTTGTTATTTTCTCGACTTACCGTCTGTGATGATTAGTTAATTTTTCTTAGGTTTTATCCTGGGGTAGTGCTTAGTTTATAATTATGAGGTAGCGCATTAAAATGTCGTTGAAAAAATAAGATTCTTAAGCTCAGCATGCTGCCTCAAAGGTGTGACACACACTGTAAAAACGATATCCATAAGAGAGAAGCTGTCTTGATTTGTTGGAATTACCAAAATGGTGAAAAAAATTGTAATTTCATCGTTACCAATAATTTCAGTTTCTCTTAAACTTTGCATAACAGTAGGGTCACTATTAATATCTTATTCGCACTTTTGGGGGTTTTTGCATCAGTTTTGGGATAAAAATCCTGGTAATAGACATCCAGAAAAGAAAGGAAAGAGGGGGACATAGTTGCATTTGTTGTATCCTGCACCTTTTTTACGGGCTGTTATTGACTCTTAGGAACACTTCTCTATTAGATAGCTTATTAGTTTAATACTATCCAACTGACTTCATTCTAACAGTTATAAAATTAAAAAAAATGTTTTTACAGCATTTCTTCTATCTTTAAGTACTTTGCATATAAAATATTCTTATCATGTCTGTCTTTGTTCTGTGTATAAGCACAATATTTTAAAGTCTTTACAAAATATTGATCTTAGTCTGGCAAAGTTGAAAATTTTAAGCTGGTGAAAAAACGCCCCTTGTTTGTGCTAGACAAGTTGGAGATAAGATTATGAGCCAAATATCCATGCAAGGTACGCACACCTTACAAAACGCCGTTCCAAGGGCGGACTAAAGTACAATTTAAGTGAATAAAAGTTTCTCAGACTTCAACTTGACTAGAATTAATTGACTTTTTGCACAGATTGATTACTTCTATACGACAAACAGTATAGATTCTATAAAAGTTACATCAATTGAGTATAGACAACTTAAAGTCATCAAGCTAGGCAATACTATTCATATGGTCCAAGTCTCCCGATTCTTTCGGGAGTCTCCCGATTTTGGAGTTCAACTCCCGATCTCCCGATTCTCATTGAAATCTCCCGATTCTCAAAGAAATCTCCAGATTCCTTAAGAAATTGGTCAATTCGTCTTATTTTTTTATTTCTTCGCGTTGTTTCCATTAATCCATCTTGGTTTTGAAATCAGCCGAGATTACGTTCTTATATTCTGTTATCTAGACGCGGAATAACATGTCAGATACGTCTATCATTTTCTAGTTTTTGTTGTAAGATCAAAATATCAAACAAAATTATGAATTATATTATCAATTAATATTATTATTGATTATATAATCACTAATATCATTCTCTGTAAAGGTTGATTTTAAGCCGAAAAANAGTCTCCCGATTTTGGAGTTCAACTCCCGATCTCCCGATTCTCATTGAAATCTCCCGATTCTCAAAGAAATCTCCAGATTCCTTAAGAAATTGGTCAATTCGTCTTATTTTTTTATTTCTTCGCGTTGTTTCCATTAATCCATCTTGGTTTTGAAATCAGCCGAGATTACGTTCTTATATTCTGTTATCTAGACGCGGAATAACATGTCAGATACGTCTATCATTTTCTAGTTTTTGTTGTAAGATCAAAATATCAAACAAAATTATGAATTATATTATCAATTAATATTATTATTGATTATATAATCACTAATATCATTCTCTGTAAAGGTTGATTTTAAGCCGAAAAACTTCTTATTTCAGAGTGAAATCTGCAGAGCAAACCCCCAGTTGTATTTTGTTAAGTCTCCCGATTTTCAGACATTTGAACTTGGACAGTATGACTATTAGAATTTTCATAATGTACAGTATTCCTTGAAGTAAAGAATAACATTCTAATTTCCCGAGTGAATTCATAAACACCAACACTAAAGCTACTACCTGAAAATGACCTATGATGGGCATTGGGAATGTTGCCTGACTGGTTCTTAAATTACGTGGCGAATATTATCAAGTTCTGAATAATATGTTTCAATTTCATATTTAAGTATGTGAATGCTTTCCTGTAATAAAACTCTCATGACAGACAGGGATGTGAGAAATTTAATGAGAAAAACCGCACTGAATATAAGGGTACTTTATTCTTTTTTCTTCAATTACAGTGGCAAATTATGCTGTTTCTCTATATGGATAAAAACAAAAAGGCAACCAACTAAATATTGATATTACTAAAGGATAATGTTAGAGAGAAAACATTATAGCAAATAAGAAAGTACACAGGGAAAAGGAAAGAAAAAAATTATCATTGTGAAAAACGAAAGGGAGAATAAGTCCGGTTTTGGAAGGATACAGTTTGCTGGAAAACACTTCGTATTGTACGAAAAGAGCTCACTGTTTACCAAGATCAACAAAATATTGACAACATTAGGAGCACGATTAAGTGTAAAAGGATAGGAAAACTAAGGAAATCCTAAAAAAAAGCATTCGTAGATCATACACGCTAACTTCAAGCAGGCTATGGCATCATTAGGTGACGATCATTGTTTCTGTAATGAGATGCAGTGCTTAATATTTCCGTCTTGTTATTGCTCAGATTTAGTGTATTTGGACGGCTGATTACACAGTCATTCACGACATTTTCATGTTGGGTGATGTCTATACTGTCTTATCCTTTCTGCTGCCTGTGTCTGTTTCCATTAATATGTTTGTTTAGTAAAGTTTTGTTAGCCTTTTTATGGAATTGAAGTTGTTCAAAATTTTTCAATTTCTTATTTTAAAGATATGGTAACAGGCGGACATATCTGCTATTGTATGATAGTGAATGTAATAATAAAAACGTTTTATTTCCAGATACTTACCTTACCAAGGGTAATAGATGTAAAAGATAATGATATGCATGATAATTTACATTTTAAAGTTTTTGAAGTTTTACATTATTACATGTATTGACAAGCATTACAAAGCTACTTATCAAAACCATTTATTTACATTCTTCCAAAATGACCTGACAGACATCCTTACCTTTTCCCACGACAAAGATGAGAATAGTGCGTCACAATTGCACCCAGATGTCGATTCAATCATTATTATACCGTGCCAAGCAATCCACAACGGCGTTTATTTTATGCTTAGTTACTCTTTCTCTCTTCCATAGCATTGCTTTGGATGATAACTGCGGCATATTTCTATCATTTTATCTCTGCTATTTAATAATCAGACTCTCAGAAAACCCCCCGGTGTTTATTGTATTAAAACATTTCATCTTTTAAAATTATAAACATGATATTTCATAAGATTGTTTTTAATGTAATGTTTTCAAATCTTATATTACGAATTTTATATATATTTATATATTTATCGATAGAAAATTATTACCATGAAAGTGCTCGATGAAATTGAATCTTGAGGTAGTTATAAAACAGAAAGAAACTAGACTATTAATTTAGAAATCTGGTTTTCATGTTTTTACACTCATCAGCAAAATATAGTTGAAAAACCCTGCAAAAACATTATAAGTTTGGATTAGATTGACAAAATTCCAAGAGCCATCTTACAACGCAAAATAGAAAAGAGAGAGTCGGTAATTGAAGCTATTATCAGTCTTTATATTCGTAGTTGGGCAGTAAGAATTTATTCATTTAGCTACACTTCACTATTAATTCGATGTGTTTATTTAGAAGTTCATTGTTTTTATAAACAAATGAGACTATTGCTTGAACATTTTATTTAGCTTTTTACTTGTTTGATGATCGATCATTTAAACGACGGAATGACTTGTGATTGCTTTAAGGTCCCAAACATAGGATGATAAAGTAGTGCTTGTCTTGTACCTTTTATTATTGAAAGACTGTTTATAGTCATTCTATCTTGAGAAAACTCTTTTTCGGGAGTTTAGGTGACGTTACCTTGTAGTTGTAAATTAGGGATTATTTTCGACACTCTATACAAAGGCATTCGGTTTTCCTTCTACAATTTCATTTGGATGATTCTGGTCTTTGAGGCGATATGTTATCATTGTGGGCTTCGATACTAGATCCTATATTTTTGGTCCAGCTATAACGGGCTTTCTCAGGTGGCTGGATTGGAATTATTGTCAATTATTGATAGGAATTTCTCAAGTACGTTTGTGGACACGTTTCTCTTCTTTCTTGAAGATTCAGTTTCGAAAACTTCAGATTTTTATTTTTGTTTCCATTCCTCTTCATTTCTCCTTCATAGTATTTTTGTGCATTTTCGAAAGCGGCCATATTTGAGTAGTTTCTAGATAGGCGCTCAGGTATTGCTCGTGGAAATTGTTTTAGGATCTGCTGTGGTTAGNTTTCGACACTCTATACAAAGGCATTCGGTTTTCCTTCTACAATTTCATTTGGATGATTCTGGTCTTTGAGGCGATATGTTATCATTGTGGGCTTCGATACTAGATCCTATATTTTTGGTCCAGCTATAACGGGCTTTCTCAGGTGGCTGGATTGGAATTATTGTCAATTATTGATAGGAATTTCTCAAGTACGTTTGTGGACACGTTTCTCTTCTTTCTTGAAGATTCAGTTTCGAAAACTTCAGATTTTTATTTTTGTTTCCATTCCTCTTCATTTCTCCTTCATAGTATTTTTGTGCATTTTCGAAAGCGGCCATATTTGAGTAGTTTGAGAATGTGTGGACATAGAGCATGGAATCATTTAGTTTCTTATAGGGGCGGAAGGTGTTGTTTTCAGGTTAAGGATCAATTCAAGAAAGCTGACAGAATAGAGTCCTGTGATAATTTCGACCAGAAATCCTTGCGGTTTTAATAACTGTGTGAAGTTCTTTCTCAAGATTTCGGTTTTTCAACCTCTCATCTTCTGTAGAACTATTAGGCCGTCGTCGAAGGAAACGATGAGACCATACCCAGGACGTTTTCAAAAATACATACTGAGCAATCCAAGTAAACCGAACAGACATCGTCATTAAAGACCACAGAGCAAAATCTGCCTCCTTATTGATATGCACGTTTCACAGATAGAAAAATCTTTGTCAATGAATATCATAAGTTCTGAACCCAAGTACAAAGACCTTTAAAGTGGAATAGAAGGGATTTGGGATCTCAAAACATATAACTGTCATATCTGTCGTGGTTGGCTCCTTTTCGTGTGGTGACAAAGAGAGTTCAAAATCACCTGAAGAGCCAAATTTAGAAAAACAAAACGTAAAATAGTCCTTACCAGTACAGCACACACTTTCCTCAAAGGTTTGTCAAAATAAAGGAAAACTTTCAACTGAACATGGAACAGGAGATTGAAGTTAGAATGAGAATAAAAAACCTAGCAGGCAGCCAGATTGTAAATACCCTAAATTAAAAGAAAGTAGCAATTCATAAAAATAATAACTTTTAATCTGTCTAATTCTTTTTCTATTAAAAGTCTCCATATCTTCCTTCTGTCTGTGCAACTGATGTTGTGCTTCTGTAAGTGACACTGTTCTTGAAACAAAGGTCGATGGCTACTTTTATCTTTTTTCATTTGGATTCTGAGTATTTCCTTTTATATGTCTCCTTCCCCTAAATCTTGTTATTGAGGGTGTATTTGGTAGAATTAGGAAAGCTTGGAGACAAAAAATTTAGACAAGTTCTATTGTATTTAATTACTTCAATACTCACTGTAAAAACAGGTTGAATTATCCCCATCGAACTGACAGATCAGGAGAACTATTCTATAACGAATCATTGGCTTTTGATCTCTCACATATTTCTGATGGTCAAACTAGATTCTCTTATGCTAATATTGTTACACACTCTTTGTCTGAGCTCAGGCGTATTTTTGTTCTGAAACAGTTGAAGCAGCCCAATGGTTGTCGGGACTCATTTTGTTGGAAAAGCAATTGCTTCAAAGAAAGAATTTTGGTGGTAATAATTCTTGTCGTGGAAGAAATATATGCTTCAAATTTTTTACGTGCCTGCGAACTTTGTAATTGAGTCGATTTTATACTGTGAGTTTCTTATTATTTGCAAACATTGTATTTAAAGAATTCATCAACGCTAGTCTGATTAAATTTACTGTGATTTAGTTTCATTCAGTAAGCATCATTTTACTGCTGAACTCCCAATTCTTATCACTACTCTCAACGACAAATTTATAGAAATATCCGATGAAAATAGTGCTCTGGCGTTTGACATATCAGTGTTTCTATCATCTACCAGCACACACATAATAAATATAAGATCAGTTCACTTACAATGATGATGCTATGGACCTCAAGGGATTCATAAAAGCGGAAATTCTGTCCAAACTATAGTATCTTTACAGATGCTCCACTATACAACTTATTAAAACTTGGCACTCAAAAGAATTTCAGAATACATCAGAAGCAGTACAAGGTAGTGGAGGTAGTGTGGACCATGGTAGCTGTAGTATCTACATTAGTTGATATTACATAACTGTTTTAAATGTATTCAAATTTCTACCAGAAAAACTGTTTTTAAAGAGGTAAGGTAAGCCCAACTATCACATAATTTCCATTACTATGGTTGTGAGTAGAAATAGGTTTCACAATTGAGCATTTTTTTGTCAGGGAATTTTTGTTTCTTGATATGACGTTAGAAGTTCAGATTACTATAACATATTATAAGACAAACATTGTATGGTTGAAGATAACTAACTTTATGCATATAAGTTTTGGTTGAAGACAGCAGTTACTAACTTATCACACCAATATACGATGGATAACCATGTAACTATAAGCTATAGTTTTGATATTCACGGACCAATACGACAAGACTGGCTACATAATTTTGAACAGCTTATATTTCTATATACTGTTCTGAACAAAATAATGCAGATGATACTAATAATATCTCTGTCATTGGCCCCTGTTTTCCGTCTCTATTCTTCTTTTTCTCCCTTTCTTTATTTATACATCTATCCATCCATCCATCCAGTTATCTTTCTATGTATGTATGTATGTATGTATGTATGTATGTATGTATGTATGTATGTATGTATGTATGTTTGTATCTACTTATCTATCTATCTATCAATCAATCGGTCTCTCCATCTATCTATTTATCAAAGTGCCTTGTCTAAAACGTTGCCGATCATGGTCCTTTACTGCTTTCTGGTCTTTCCTTCGCATATTAAAATTTACATAATCCCTAAAATAAATCCATTGAAGTTCTTTTCTCCTTGCAGGCAAAACGTATTGTTAGGTAATACCGGTGAAAATTATCAAAGCTGTTTGACTACCAAAGAGGGACAGGAAAGAATTCAACTATGCTATACGCTTCTAACGTGAAATTCTAACTTGCAGATGGTGCATCTCTGCGAGAGATGCAAGTTAGAATTTCACAAACAGATAGCTGGTACAAATTCATTATATGATTTTAGGGCACCCTCGACATTTTATGTTTATAGTACAACTTTATTACGCAAGAAAATTCTTATTAAAGATAAATTATGTCTTATTTTGATGATTTCTAAGTACATTTTCTTAAGTTATGTAGTGAGTATTCTCATTTCTAATCCTGTCAAAGATTTTGAACTACGTTTGAATCGTTCTGACTTTTTATATATTTCCTAGAGGCTGGCTAATGTGCTAGCTTACCAATGTACTTATTATTGTTTTACTATTATTTAAAAAACTTTCTTACTTTATAGTTGTTTTCTTAAAAATATCATTGTTGAAACAATATATGAAGGGAAACATATAAACTTAATTCAAACAACAAATTCCTGCTTGTTTCAAGATTTACCTCTCGAAGTGTACGAAGGGAGGATTGAAGTTTATTTAAAGCTTCGTCTTACCTTTCATTTTCAACGACTTTCATCGCCTCATCTTCATAGCTGCTTCCGTTTTCTCGGCAAATTTTGAAACTGAAGACTTTTAAAACCAGATTAAAATGGCAATATTGGATACCTGATTCCAAGAAGATCTTACCAGTGAGAAAAGAAACTCTGGATGCAACAGCTTTCTTTTTGTATCAAAGGCACTTTGTAACAAACGTTTTTTATATTTTACCTTTGAGTAGCTTTTAATACAAAGACATATATGTAATTTGTTGTTCCCTATTTTGTAATAAAAAATATAGTTTTGTTGAAAAATAAAAGTGTAATATTGCAAGGAAAAGTGTCTGACTTATCTTGAGAGGTAATCTCGTACACAAAAAAATTTCAGTTTGATTACTTTAAAATTATTTCCGCTGATTTTAACAGTCTTTATTTGTTATTTTTTATCTGAAAAAAAAGTCATAATCTTTCTAAAATGCTGACTTTCAGAGTAAAGTTAAGATAAAATATTAGAATTACATTTTTGAATTAGATATCTTAAACTAATCTTAAACGAAATGCTACAGATACATTTCTTCTTTATCGACTAATTTTCTTTGCTGTTTTTTAACGCCTGTACGCCATCTGGCGTTTTCATAAAAGCATGGTTCTGTGATATACTAAGAACTTCGTTTAAGAAACCTTTTAAAACCTTATCTTTATTCTTTGAAAAAAATATCCGTTTGGTAAAATCAATAGTTATATTAAGTGTTCATCTCATCTCACCCTTAGTAGTTCCTTCGCTGTATCCCTAGATATACCTACTTGACGATAACTAGGAAAAATACGACTGGAAAGTATTTTTTGTTGTATGTAACTGTTAGTAGGACATAAAATCAAACATGGAACACCAGCCATGCCAGTTTCCACCATATTTCCATAGTTGAGGGAATCCGTCTGTTTCTAATCAACCATTACAGCTCATGACAAGATTACTTAGGAAACAGTTTAATCAGAATATTTCCGAAAATTCAGTAAATCATGTAATCAAGTCGGCCGTCCTCCATAAACAGACTGGTCAAAGACCGGAGGTCCTTGAAAAATATCGACGCATGTGAACACAGTACTTGCTACCATGGGCTTCCTCGTGGATAGAAAAATTTGCGCACTTGTTGCAATGGAGACAAAACAAAAAACAAGTCTCATTAAGATCTGAGTACATTCTATAGTATCTCTGACTGTGTCATTGAATAAGAAAAACCAAGTGTATAATATATAATATTTTACTTCATTGATAATAAGTAAAAAGTAACAATTTGTCTTTCTTTAACCGATCTGTAAGGTTAGGTATCCTTTCTACCCTTCAATGAAGTTATCCATTTGATCAATTGTCATATTCCATCCTCCAAGTAGAAAAGAGGCTTAGAACAATTTGACAAGTATAATGTTTTATGATTGAGAAAAGTTGAACCTATGAGGTAACAATATAGTGAAGAGTTACACTAACACCGTGTATTTCAGACTTGTTTTGTGCTTTTAATGTTTAACATCTTGATTTTATGTTTTGTTCTGTATTTTCATTTTTAACATTGTTTTCGTGTCGTATTCTGTAAGAGGTTCCTGAAATAACTAATTTACTTTGGTAATTAAGGTAATTAAACTTCAATTACCTATAACTATGAATTATCAATTTTTGTTACTAAAAAGGTCTGCTAACATAATGTATCAAAATGAGGTTGTTGCTGGCAGTAATTGTACCTTTTATATAACAAGATGCAATGTAACGGAAGATAGTACAACTATAGTATAGAAAAACAATTACGTCGTGGAAGTCATTTGAAGAATAGCGCATAGAGAACGTTATTAACAGCTTTTAGAGAGAGGATGTCGATAAAACCAAAAAACTGTAGTGATATGTGTTTTACAGGAAAAATAAATATTGAAACTATTAACATGCGAAAGTTAAATCGTTCACATATACTACTTATATTATTATTGTGTATTACAAAAATGAAACCTTAATGAGGAAAAAGCAGAAAAGAGCTTGATATTGATGACCCTTTGCCTATGAATAATTAATACAATTCAAATAGATTAACAAATTAAAGGATGAAAAAGTAAACAAATTTATTTCATTAACCAATAAAAGTAACAACTACGAATTAATTTGTCATATAGTTAAAAACAATTTTTTAATCTTGGTTGTACTTTTGATGGTACACTTCCCTGAGGATAAAAATTAATCACCTATTTATAAAAATAAAAACTTCTTTTAGATAGTTTTTTATGAGTATTAATATACTATATTAATTGATATATTTATTAATAAACATTTCATTCAAAACGACTACGTTGAAGTAGATATGCTTCGTTTAAAATGCTACCAAAGAACACAATAACTTTTACAAAATCTTCTTTTGATGATTTTACACAGTGAAACGTTAAATTTTTTTTGTCAGACGTAGATCTAACGTTAAAAGCTGGTTTAAATGTAAATAACATAAAATTCTCTTTCTTTATATTAAACCGCACCACAACTCTACCGCACATCTTTATTGAGATCATTTGAGAAAATTCCGTAGTTACTGCTATAACAATTTTGAAGCTTTATAATCCAGTTGGTTATTATTTTCACCCATTAAACGTGGTTTTAGTAATAAAGAAATGTCGTTGAATATTTGGATTTTCTGCCATTTTTTATTCAACAATTTACCGCTAATTTAGCATTATGGAGAAATACTATCAAACAATTAACAAAGATAGAGCTTTCTTGACTTTTAACACTTGAAAGAAGATTTTCATGAAAGTTCTAACTTCAAAGATCATATAATCCTTTTCATGTTGAATACTTGTTAGTGGCTAATCCAAATATCTGTCTTTATTGCACACTAACATTCGATAAGATTTACATTAATAGCTCAACTCATTGTATTTGTTTCTGCAAATAGAATTTATACACTTCATACAAATATCAAAAGTAAATCTTTTGTTTTAAAAGCGCAAAAGCTATGTACCAAAATACTCAGGTAAATTCTGCATTGAAATTTTTCTACTTCATATAAAAACTAAAGCTTTGAAGAGTAAGAGTAAGAGAAAAAGACATCAGAATTTGTAAAATTAGGAGTACTGGTACAAAACTAGGTAATTAAAAAAGTTTTACCAATAGAATAGTACTTACTGACGGCAAATTTTCACCCAAGACTGCTCTTTTGTACCATTCCAGATAAAGCCAGCGTACTGCCGTTCTTCGCATAGCTGATAATTTGTCATTGCATGAACGACATCCATTTGAATACAGCAATCGTTCACTTAATACATTGACAGGATGATCTCTTCTTCTGTCCTCCATAATTTTTCTTATTTTACTGGTTTCTTGAAGGAATCACCAACTAAAATCAAGAAGACAAATAAAATGACATACAGAACAAACAGTCCTACAAAGAAGAACATGAGTGACAATGTTGTAAAGCAAGGACTCTCGACCTACCTACTTAATGTTATGACATCAGAAATATTAAACAATGATCTGATTTAAGCCGTAGTGAATAAATAATTGATAGAAAACATTAACGCTGGCAGCTTGAGATCGACCTTAACATTAACCAATATTTGTTATTACAAAATATAGTCTTTTTATTATTGTGTTGTAAATTAAAATATTTTTCTTCGGTACACTATTATCAAAAGTTATTTTATTCTTTCATCCCTTTGCTGAGAAATACATGTAGAAATTCACTGGCATTATTTTATTTCGGAGACAGCACACCGAAAGATAATTTTGACACTGATATAATCAAATTAAATACTTTATCATAAAAAAGGTTGCATGAGTTAATAGTTTTATTAAAATCAGTTTTCATCTTTGTTTACAAGATAATACCTTTATACTTTTTAAAGGTTAAAAGTGGTAATTTCCCATGAGTTTGAACACACACACACACACACACATATATATATATATACATATGAATTATCAGCTAAAGTTTATTTTTATGCCTGCAAAGATGCTCAATTTTTTAGAGGGTTTCATAAACTTTGACCGGTATAAAGATATTTGTAAATAATTATCAAATAAGAAAAAAAATTGAAACGAGTGTCTGTTGTATATATTCAACTTAACGCCAAAGGTATAAATTTAGACAAAATACGAAAAAATTATAGTTATTAAAATAGATAATTAATTTTCGATAAAGAACTGGCTTCGATTAAGAATTGGTAGCTATAAAAAACTTTTTTGACTTAGGATTTTGAAGCCAATCTTTCTATTTCTATTTTCCAACCTAACGTTTCCTACCTAATTTGTATTACTATTGTTTCATTTGAAGGAAAGTGAAGTTATCATTATTGGAAGCTCAATCTTCTATGCGTAAAATGACATGAACTTATCAAAGGTAAAGGTCTGGGAAAAGAATGGTGAAGGCAGGTGAAGGAAAGACGTCTTACTGAGAACTCAGGTTCTTTCAGCACTCAGGTGGTAGAACAGATGGTTATGAATGTATAAAGTTCTTTCAACTGTTAATATATCTGCAACGAAAGTATAAAGCTTGAAATTGACAAACAAACTTCATTTAAACAAAGCCTGGTAATACTAGTATATAGTGCTGTTATTCTTTTCAGGAATACAAATGATATATAGCATGGAATTTAAAAAAATCTGGGTTAAATCTGGGTTTGACCACTGAACATGATATTAATTGCAAATAAACTTTGTATAAACCAACCAAAAGGTTAGACTGCAATAAGGACAGATTATTTAGAGAACATATTTCTTCCATTCTACCTTATCCTTAATTTAATTTCTACTTCAACAAATATATAAAAAATGCTACAGTTGTTATTTATTTACTGCCTGAATAACTCTCAACTTACTGTAAATTGGGATTTAATAAAAATTAACAGCTATCTGTGTTTTGTCAACCTCTCTTAATGTTCCAACTAAAAATGCCCTATCATTCTTAATCCTCCATTATTTCTAATACTGATGTAGATATTCAATTGACATAGAAATCACACTGTTAAAAATACCTAAAAAAACTTTGCAATGGCCTTGCGATTGAAACTCCAAGGAAAACACTTCGACAAAATCGCCAAGTAAAACAATCTGGTCTTATGCCAAATTGATCTAACACTAACCACATATTAACTATTCGGCTACTTAATGGAAAAATCGAGATCTATTCACAGCATTCATTGACCTCAAAGCTGCTTTCCACTTTTTTAATCGCCACTGCCTGAGACTTGTACGGAAAAAACTGGTCTCACAGACAATCCTACTAATCTCTTCACAAAAATATATAACTGATCTGAAAGTTATGTGTTAACTAGACTCCAGTTACTTTAGGAAAAATAGAGCTAAACGAAAAAGCTGGGACTGGCTCCAGATCTGTTCAATACCCTTTTAACTTTCTCTTTTTTAAAAGGGACAGAGATGTTATTGGTGTACCTTTGGGTTGCAATAAATTGATAGCCTATAGCAGGCAGAGCAGAGGAATGTAATCACAAACAACGTGGATGACATAATCAAAGTATTCATCCTTTTGAACAGGCTGCTTGATAGCTAAGTCTTTAAACCTGCTGAATTAAAACAAAATTAATGTATTTGTAAGCCAACTAACATTCATAATATTTGAAAAGACATCCAATTTGTTGAGTTACTTGATTTATCTATCTCTAAATTCATATCTATATCTATAAATTCATATCTATATCTATATCTATATCTATATCTATATCTTTATCTATATCTATATCTATATCTATATCTATATCTATATCTATATCTATATCTNTAGATCCAAAAGACTCTGCCAAATCGGATTAGTTCTTCTTAAAATAGTCTAACAAAAGGTAGCAAATTCCTCACAGATTGTAGCTATGAGGTACGAAACAATATGAAAACAACCTGAATCTGTTTTCAAAACAAGTTAAAAGACAAGAAACGTTTTCAATTGGAGTTAGGATTAAGAACATAAACCCATTTTTGACTACACTTTGTATGTAAATATATATGTATATATATATGTATATGCAAAAATTATTAAAATCAAATTACAATTATTGATAATTCTTTCAGATCTTTAGTACGTTAATAATATTTACTATAAAAATTTCTTCAAAATATTTTATATATTTAATGTATCGTTATCAATCTATTTATCTATCTGTCTATCTATCTAGACATATATCTGTATCTGTATCTATATCTATATCTATATCTATATCTACATCTATATCTATATCTATATCTATATCTATATCTATATCTATATCTATATCTATATCTATATCTATATCTATATCTATATCTATATCTATATCTATATCTATATCTAAAGAAAACAGCCTATGGACCATGAATAAGCTGATATTGACCAGTTGGGAGATTACACTAGCAGAGAAGCAGACGATTTACCTACATGGATCACCTGCAGGGCAAGGTGGAAGGAAAGAACCATGGAATGTCAAAATCTCTTGACTAGGTAAATAGAATTATATTAGCTTTACATTTCATCAGTTATTTAAGTCAGTTGTTAAAAATTGTTACTTATTTAGTCAAAAAATTCCATACATTTATATTTTTCATTTGATTTATGCAATATAGTTTCTAAACCAGTAGAATTAACTTGAAAAGGATAATGTTGATTCAGTGAAGGGTTTTTGGTACAAATCTTGTTAAAAGACAATAAAAATATAGGTAGATTCTTAAACCTTAAAATATTTATCCTTTTCTTAGTTACACTATTTTTCCTGTCGAATGCAATGTCTTTAAATATTCTTATTCCTATGCTAATATTATTCTACTTATAAACCATATTGTATGACATTGGCGGCTAGTTTATGTCAATCTTCTCTGCTTACCACATTTTCAATCAGTTACAACATTGATTTCCCACTTATTTCTGCAATTTGTTCGAGATATGTGATCCTCTGCCTTCCTTGTGCTCCTTTTACTTCTATTTTTTTCCTAAATGTTGACTTTTCTTTTATGTCATTTTTCATGTAGTGTCCGAGGAACTGTAACTGTTGTTCTTTATTCTCTTCGTCACTTTTATTTCATTGCCTACTTTAACTAAAAATTTATTTGTTGTATAACTTGACCGTCTTGTACTCAATATTCTCAGCAGGAACCACACCTCTACTGCGTTGATGTTTATTTCAATTTCTTCAGGTACACTCCATGTCTCATTGGCATATTTTAGAATTGGTAATACATAACATTTTAACACCCTTAATCTTATTAGTAAGGTAATCTTTGGATTGCACAGCATTGTTTTTTATTTTTCTGACCAATGCAGTTCTTCCTTTGATCTCCATTTCGCACCTACTATTTGATAAATCCAAGCTTCCCAAATAACTAAACTGATTCTCTTGCTTTATTTTTGTGCTAAGAACTCAAGTGTTACAGGTTGGAATATTCTTCTCTTTAGTTACTACCATACTCGCCGTCTATTTTGTGTTGGTACATAAACCTTTCTGTGCTCTCTCTAAAAATGTCTTAACTACTAATCTTTGGAGTTGCTCTATTAATGTTGCTAAGAGAATCGTGCCATTTGCTTAGCAGAGGTTATTAATACTTTTTTCTACGACAACAAACCCTGGTACATCTCTCATAACATTTTATCACTGCAGAAGTTCAATAGGACAGGTGACAACACACAGTTTTGCATTACCTTTTCTTTATTTCTTCATCTTTACCTACTAGACTTTTCAGTATAGGTTCCTTACAATTGCAAAATCTTTACCATCTGTCTTGATATTCTTTAGCATTTAAAAAAGTCGTTCGTGATAGACATTTTTGAAAGTCTTGATGTAGTGTATAAAGCAAAAGAAAAGGTTATTTTGCATCTCAGTAGCTCTTTTTGGTAACATCATGATCATAAATATTGCACTTCATGAACCATTTTTCTCTACAACGCCACAATGCACTTTTGATATTTTAGGTCTAGTTTTGTTTCTTGCTCTGACCATCAGTGTGATGCTCGGCACAGTCTCCAAGTATCCCTTTATCAAGCCGTACTGCGTTTACTTGGGGACAATCACCAGGGCTACAAAATGCTTGTTGGGTAGATCATTCATGTGGCTGCATGCTGCTTTTGGTTGTATTTGATAGAGTATTTGTAGCTTGTTATCCCTTTGTAGATATTTTGCAAGGCAGTGTTTTTCATGCTATGGGGTTGTGAGAGGTCGGTTTATTTTGTTTCAAGCGATTCATCGTATTTTAGAGTTTCACTGTCCTGCTATGGGAAAAGATTCATGCTGCCCTCTGCCTACAAAAGTTTAGTGTTTTTATGTAGGCATAAGCTGGGTGAAACATGATCAGCACTATCTGCATGAGCTGCTGACAAACACAGAACAACGAAACAGTGAAATTAATATTGTGATAATGTAATGATATCATTTTCACAAGAAGCTAGTTTTTTTATTGGCTGTAAGGATCCCGTAGAAGGAGATAGAGGTATGTAAACTCATTGTCTGTCTGATAAACTTATTCTATTTTTGTGTACATGATGACACTGTTATTACTAAATTTAATGATTTGTGTCGGATTGGAGTCTATGATATTGAGGAGTTTACAATTACATTGTGACTTGTATTATTCTATGTATTGGACCTGCCTAACTGTATTAATCTTAGAATCACTTTTATGTGAGTGTATTTTTTATCTTTTTTAAGTATTTATTTGGAGTTCTTACAGTTTTTACAGAAATAGTAAAAGTGAATCCTTTCACAAAATATTGTTTCATTGAATCCGTCTGTAAACACTGTGCTACAAGGGACCCAGGCATTACAGCCCGTACCCTTAATAATATTTCAATAGATGACTAATTATGCTAATCGTCCTGCGTAGTTCATATTTTGCCAGAGCTAGCATTTATGATAGTGTCGTAAAGATGGATTTTACTGGGATATGAAGGTATATATTGGGATTTAAAAATCTCATTAAGCACTTCCGTTTCTTCATCAATGCCAAAGTCATCTCTACTTTAATTAGCCCTACAGCTATCTCATCCAGACCCACTGTCTTGGTTTTTTTTATGTTACTAACTGCTGCTTGAACTTTAGACTGTAAAAATTATGGACTTCTCATTTTATTTGCTAAAGTTGGCTTGTCTCCTCCTTTATCATGAAATATCTAAAATGTACCCTGTCCACCTCTTTATTCTTTCCCCTTTTTCTAGGACAATATTTCCATCCTTTGCCTTCAAATATCCATTTGGCGTACAGAACTTTTTCTTGGTAATAACACTGACATTTGTATACATTTCCTTGGGATTTTCTGTTTTAGATGTCTCAACTTCTACACATTTGTTATCTAACCATCCCTTTTTGCTTCAAAACATATTTTTGTTTACCATGTTGTTTATATTATTGTATTTCGTTTCATCTTTTTATGGACATTTTCCTTTCTTCCGTTACTTCAATGGTCCTCTCATTCATACATTTTTATTGCTTCTTTGGTGGAATCACTTCCTTAATTGTTTCAACAATTGTTTATTTAAATAGATTTTCTACTTGAATTTCTCATCCTCTTCTTCAAGAATCTCATATAGCTACTCACTTGTATTGCATATTCTGACTTCATTCCTTAATCATCAGTCAGTGCTGTGTAATCAAGAAGTTGATGCTGTTTTGGCTCTTGTATAGTTTTCAACTAGGTCTTCAGGATTGATAGGGCAGAAATATGACCAGTAGCACCTCCAGAATAGGTTTAAGCTTGTTTTACCTCATGTCTATGTCTTTTCTTGCTATCATTGTAATTTATTCGTACTCTATCTTCTCGGCTCTTCCATCTGTGTTTTTTTCTTGCTGGTTTTTGAAGAAAGAGTTTGCTATGGTTATTTCCTGTGGACAGCACTATTCTATCTACCTTTCTCATCTTTTAATCTTTTCTCCAAAACCATCTGGGCCTAAAACATCAAATACTCTTTCATGCCCTAACTTTGTATTAAGATCTCCCATTACTATCAATATTTCTTTTGACTAGCATTGTTTAGTTGCTGTCTCTATCTCTTCATAAAATTCCTTAAGCTTATAATCTTAACAGTCATTTGGTTAACACATGTACTTGCATTAATACCGAATTGGAAATTTCTGCATTCAGTTGATTATCAGCACTCTGTCTAACAAATACCAGCAACATGATAAGCATTTGAGACATTTTCATCCAAGACAATTTTTATTCCTTTTTCATGTCTGCACCCCAGTGAAAATATTATGTTCTTTGTATCTGATTTAAACATTCCGGTATCTTTCCACCAAGTCTCGCCAGCTCCTCCACCTGGAATAACTATGGTTCGTCCGCCTTCATCACCCAGATGACGACGAATATGTAGTTGGCCATCTCTCGTAGTCCTAAATAGGTACACATACCAGCTTCTACCACCTGGGTGAACTGGACCTGCGAGTTGCAAAAGAGCAAGTGCGACCACTACCTGGCAGGGACACCTCTCGTGTTATTCTTGCTTACCGGTACATACACGATATCTTATTATTACTGTTTATATTAATTAATTTGTTTCGTCAATAATGAGCAGTCCTGAATACCCTTATTGTGAGCTAATAAATTGTATTAGGCTTCAGGTGTCTTCATTTATGAAATCTCGCAAGTGCAGTATAACATTAAAATGCATTCAGGGTCAAGGCTAGCTGCTATCTATGTTTTCCTTGTGTACCTTTATACAAAGATCTCTGTGATAACTCAAAACGACAACTATGTTTTGGCTGTTAGTAACGTAGACATTTAGTTTTAACAATAACTTAGTACTCAGTTTAAGAAGGAATGGAGTTTTTTAGTTAAAGTGGTTAAATTGTCCTTTTATCTGGACACAATTTGTACCCATCCTCTGTATGTTGCACTCCAAACCGATTTCAGAAATCTAGATGATGATTTTTAAATAAATAAATAAATATATATATATATATATATATATATATATTTATATATATATATNCAAAGATCTCTGTGATAACTCAAAACGACAACTATGTTTTGGCTGTTAGTAACGTAGACATTTAGTTTTAACAATAACTTAGTACTCAGTTTAAGAAGGAATGGGGTTTTTTAGTTAAAGTGGTTAAATTGTCCTTTTATCTGGACACAATTTGTACCCATCCTCTGTATGTTGCACTCCAAACCGATTTCAGAAATCTAGATGATGATTTTTAAATAAATAAATAAATAAATAAATAAATATATATATATATATATTTATATATATATATATATATATATATATATATATATATATATATATATGGTGAACGACAAAAAAACTTAACAAAACTTAGTTTAGAACTTTCAGTTTCATGTTTTTACAATCGTCAGCTAAACATAATAAACATATTTCTCTAGCGTGTCTAGTTATAACTAGAACAAATTACAAAAGATGTAAAATTACCCTCATGGGATTGAAAAAATATGCAGTAATAAAAAGATCTTTTAATTGCTTTATCACACTTAGTCCTTTGATTTATAATTAGCTAACAGGAATTTATTAAGTGTCTAATTTTGCAATGAGTTCACTACGCTTGTTCATCAGTTCCTCATTGTAATAAAAATATTTTCAAAATATTTTTATTACTTCAAAAATAGTGTATGTAATTCATCAAATGGATATGATGCAAAACGAACGTCCATTTTTTCCTCTTTATCTCATCAAAATTTTTAATTCTTTATTCTTTAATTACAATGAATAACATACTTTATACAGCATATTATACATAATACCAAGCACGATATACTAAATACCACATAATATACATTATATACCGCATAATATTTCCTACATACCATGCAATAAACACTTTACATCACCTATTATACACTAATGTACAAAATATTCCACAAACTATTTACGACATACCTAATACCTCCCACTGTACACATTATACATAGTCTGTAGGATGTACTGTATACGTTATAATGTACAATTTAATGAAGCTGTTACTCAATATGTGCTATCTAACAATAAGTATTTCAGTTTCACTCTTTACTTTTTACTTTTCCTAATCCACAATTCGTTTCCTTTTACAGTATTTTTTACAGTTTACTTCTGTACTACATGCACTATTGGAGATCTAGCTTGGCTTGCTAAAGACTGTATTAGTTGTAGATGGCCTTGGCGTTATTATTAGTTAAACATGAATTGTATTTTTAACTGCATAGATTTCCAATTTTTAAACTTAGAAAAGTTTATAGGTATGACATTGTAAGAAGTTTTTTGTAAGCCGCACGAAGATCTCCTAAACAAAAATTTTTGTTTCATTGGCTTGCTTTAAACTCATAGCTTTTTGGCACTCTCGAATAAATTTAGTATAGCAAAGTTATTAATTCTTTATTTTCTTATTTTCATGCAGCTATTGACGTGATTATTGAAGCCCAATATTGATCACAATTAAGAAGGACAAAGTGACTTAAATAATTTTTAAATGTGTCATATTCCTTTTAGATCTGTCTAATTCTCTTCCAACTGGCTTTCTTTCAATTACAAAATTCTTTACTTGATACTTGATTATGGCAAAGTGGTTTTAGAAAAAACACTGTTGGAACTATAACGCAAAATATCATCCACTTGGGTACATTTTCTGTTATTATTACACTAATTCTGCACTTTCTAAAGTAGTATCTGTAGTTCTTTTAGTAGGTTGACGTAAAATCTTTTTCCAGATTGCCCCCCTGTATTGCCCAAACTTTGTAATTATTCCCATTTCTGAAATTTGCAAATAAATCAACTAATGAATTTGGTGACTTGGAAATAAACTTTCAGTAATAATAATATGTACAAGCCAGTCCATTGGATTCTAGTAAAGTAAAAATTGGAGATGGTTTAAGGATCTTACTGGATGCAACGATTTTCTTTCAAAAATTTGTTAGCAGAGAAAAAAGTTTACTGAAATCTTGTCTCTTAAATCATTGCTCTGTAAAAAATATTATTGATAATTAGGATCATTTTAAGTCAATATGATTGTGAACTTTATTTTTTGTGCTACTTTATGAAGAATTGTGGAAAAGACTATCTTCAATGCCTTTATTTTTTGCAAACAATATGGTTATTGTAAATTAAGGCAAATAAATTTCCTCAAAATTTTTATTGCTTGCGAGAATAGCTTTGCGGTTTGAGGATTTTGTTCCTTCTGCTTGCAAACTATACACTAAAATGTGTTATCTAAGAGAAAACTATTAGCAACCTAAAAGGCTTCCTGTACCATCAGAAAAATCCGCAAGCAGGTTATAATAATAAACACCGATAAAATATCAATCTTGGTTTCCAGGAGCATTTGATCAGTTCTCCTGGAGAGCAAAAAAGATTCATAACTTTATTGTTGTTAAATGTTGCATATTTATCCATCCAACTATCCACCTTTCTATCTATCTATCTATCTATCTATCTATCTATCTATCTATCTATCTACCTATCCATCTACGTATCTATCTACCAATCTATCTGTCCATCTATACATCAATCTTTTTATCCATCTGCCTATTTTCCCTATCCATGTGTCTTATTATCCATCCATCCAATTCTTATTTTCTATTTATGTTTTAAAGTATTTTATTTTATGTTTTAACTATATAGAAAGTTAGATTTATTAGCCCATTTGACTACATATAAACATTGTCCGGTTAGAATTGGTATTAGAAAATATTTCGGAATGGGATGGCACATTCTTCCTAATTATATATAAACCTTTATTATAACTATATTTTCATCCACATACAAAAACAAAGATTTTAGAATATGTGACATAACACCTGCCAGGTTCTGATAGTAGAACTCAAGAAATCGCAGACTTATTTCTGAATCTTTGCTAACGAAAACTGAAATAAAAAAGAAATTTGTGCACTGTTGTTAATGCATGAAAACAAGGAAAATAGATATAATATAAAAACGAAGACTAACAAGTCAGCTGATATCCATCAAATTTTTTTACACGTAGAAACCTTCTTATTGTATGATTCAAATAGTAGAGAAACAAACTAAACTACAGACCTGAAACTCGACGAATTGCACACTCGGCTGTTGAAAATTGCTGAAAATTTTAACTTATGATCTGTTATAAATATATCAGTAGAAAATACATTTTAATGAAAATGCATATACAGATATGCTTTGACTGTGTCATAGAAAAGTCTACTGGAGATAGAAATACAAATATGATCTGATTCATCAAGTACCCCTCTGTAAATCTTCACTGAAAAACAAAATGCTTAGTTAACCTGTAAATATGTATTTCGCATTGTCCCAGGTGTGGAGAAAGCAGTGAGGTTATAATATCTTCTTCAGAATGGAATGACACCATTCGAAATAAATTCTAGGTCAATGCTAGGCAATGTAACAAATGAGACAATTTTTAAGGTCATCGATAAAACACCACTCGATTATTCTTACAAAGTCCTGCATTTAAGAGACAAAGGCATTTTACACACCATTTTTCTTATAAAAATAAAATGAACTTTTATTTGATATGCTGATAAATCTCAAATTTTTTACTGTAAGAGTAGAGTAAATTGCTGCAAAATACTGGAAGGATGGTGAAAAAAACGACGTCAGGTAAAGCTAATGCTATCGAGCTTAATTTAGAAGGACACACATGAACAGAATGATGATATTTACATTTTACTTGACTTGGGGATAAATATAAGTTTGCTGGGTTCTCAAAGTTTGTTTGTAGGTATAGAAAACTATCTGCGAAAAATATAGGTATTTTTGTCGAAGATTCAAATTATCATTTCGATGCTATTAGAAACAGTTGCCAAAATCCATGCACTTAAGCTTGCCCTGAAAACAAGTGAAGTGAAATTAACAAGTTTTTACTCATTACATTGTTGTATTAAATTCACAGTAACAATAATTTTTTCACTAACAATCGAGGAATGACTCTTTCAGGAAAACCTTTTTGTCTATATAGGTGGTTAATTTTACTCCCATTAATCTACTCGATTTTTTTAAAATGCAAGTATTAGGTATTCTCCCTAGAGTTTTCTGACAAGTCAGTTAAATCTACTTCATATTAAATTTTACTTGAAAGGTTTGAAATATATGTAATATGATTTGATTTCTTGCTAGGAGACTATATAATCCCAGGTTGTGTTGCTAAATCACAGAACACTTCAGCTCACAATTCGGCTTTGTCGTCAACTAAGCTATTCGGAGAGCCAAAGCAACTTCATTCTGTACATCAGTAATCTACGCTGGATTTGTGATGGGTATGCACAGATTGATTGAAAACTGAGGCACTTTGACTTATCCCATGGAGAATAAATCTTAATAACTGAATAAAGCAAACATTTGGGCTTTAATTACAAGTAGAAAAAACCATGATAATTGTGTACACTACTGGGTTTACATTCTATATCTTCCCTGCGCTGAAACTTTTCTTGTATTTATGAAGCTCTTTTCTCATTACTTTTATGTTCTAGGCGGTGCTATAATAGATCTGTTGCCTAAGAAAGTAATCTTTTACAGGTGTGACCCCCCATTTGCTCAAACAGTGCCAGGTAGACAGGATGTCTCCAAAGCCAGCATGAGACAGACATAAACAAGGAATCAGAAACCACAATACTAGGCAATATACGTTCTTCATTCTTTATTACTATTTTACTTCTTTGCTATTACTGTGTCTATGATAGATTACTTTAACGTAATGAAACAATTCAGCCTGCTTCTTTCATTGACCCATCTCACGTTCTGATAATACTATGGCTACTGGATCTAATGATAGGCTGTTTAAATAGTACTATAAAAAATGGGTTTAGGAATGGTAACAACTACTTTATAAGGTGTTAAAGATAGTAGTAATTGCAATAGGTGAATTATGGAGAACGTAATTTGCGTTAAGAAGAAGAGGCAAGTTTTATAAAGTGACTTGGCAATATGTCAGAGCTCCGGTAGTTCGTCAAGTAGGAAGGCCGCTGACCGCCATTTTCACATTATACAAGTGACTACTTTTGTGCAAAAATATTATTATGCACATGCTCTCTTGGGGACCCAGTCAACAAGGTAATATCTCTCAACTGGCATGGTACTCCAGAAGGACCTATGGTCTCCACTGTGGTCGCACGATGTTACAAAGTACCTTTCTGCTTGCTATACCGAATGAAGGGATCTTTTTCTGTTTATTTCTTCGTTTCTTCGTCTTTCACACTAAACAAGGCTGAAAGCTACTTCAATGTAATGATTTCTATTCTTATTTAATTTTTTATTTTGTACTTTGATTTTTTCACTTCCCGCTGTCCACCGTCTCCCAATTTTGAATTCCCAAAACATTTACAGACTAAGTAGTTTAACCGAAAAGTTAATTAGGCACAGGACTTCTAGGTATGTGGCTGAGGCTCGAACCGAAAGCCTGTGTCAAGGTAAGCTGTTGAATTCACCATTCGGCCCCCATTGAATTAAAACTTTGTCAACTTGACTTACAAAGCTATGAATAATTGTTGTTATTTTACTGTGCAAAATTTTATAACATATTTTGGCCTGACAAAAAATTACCGAAAGTTGAAATTTTCTTCATCAATTTTGTCTCATTATAGCATTCCCGCAACCATACATCATTGTAACAAATCTAGGTTGGCTTTAAAAAGACGTTTTGACAAATACGTTAATTTGTTGTCTTCTTTGTAAAGCTATTTATCTTTCAGTTAAAAGAAGAGCGGCTTTGAAATACAATTCAATCACTAAGGTGCCATTTCTCGGGTACTATTTTTACAAAAATATTCGAAACATGAAATCATGAAAATTCATAAAAATCAGAAAAAAGTATAAACACAATATTCAACAGCTTACAAAAATGTTCTTTAGCCAAAAATAGACTGCCATAGCTGTACGCAGGTCTCAGACGACAGCTATTTCTATTTTAAGAGAATTACGAAGCTCCTGATCTTATTACTGTAATTCAAATATGAAGAACAGGTTGGCCAAATGGAATTAAATCAAATGATATAGAATTAAATAGAGTTTATTTAAATTTAACTCTACGTATAGTAAGGTTGAAAGGCAAGATAAAACCAGAGTTAGAATCCAGAATTGAAGAAAAGATCTAAAGGAAGGAGAAAACCACAAATGCGGTACAAGGTAAAGGAAGGAAGGTCCAAGAGACTATTTGAAATCATGCTCAGCCGACATGAAGTTTTAAAGGGACTTGAATCTTCCTTAATGCATATCGCAATAAAATTAGAGTTTAGAGGACTTTGCTAAGGTTTAAAGTCTAATCAAGATACGTGTCTTTTAAAGAAAGTAAGTCAGTTAAAAATAAAGACATGTTACCAGAGAGCTGAGAATATAAAAGAAATCATCAATAACTATTATCTAAGGGTGTTTAGTAGATAATTTTCTAATCATAATTTATTAGTATTTAAATATTTTATCACTATAGATACGCATATCCCTGCGTTGTACAAACCAAGTTATTCTTCAGATATCTTTTAGATAAACAACGCAATGATTTGCTCTTGTTCTACCTACAATCAAAGCATATCCCTGATTGACAATGACTAAATACAGAAAACTAAAGACCGATTTCAAATCATGAAGACTAAGAGTGGAGTCATTAAATATTGAAATAGATAAGAAAACAAATGTACCACTACCAATTAGCAAAGGATCATTAGACATGTTACGCTGTATGAAAGTAATTAGACTCTTTAAAGTAATAAAGTATAATTATTCTAGAGTAATACTCTCATCAAATTAAATGCATTAGTGACCTCTATTACAGTGCGGATTGGTAAACAAACTTTACCAAGATATTAGCTCAAAGTGGTAGAACAAGTGAACTTCTAGTGTGATTCTTATTCAATTGGTTGAGAGCTTTTTTTTCGGATGTAATATTAATATCCTCTTTAGTTTTTATGGAAAATTTGACGGGAAGCCTATTTTAACTTCTTGTTTTCGTAATTTGGCAAATTTTCGCCTTTTCTAATGATACAAATTAAACGTTCAAAATATAATCGTATTCTACAGTAAAGAAGGCCAAGCAGATCAGATGTCTACACAGTATCTAATTAATATTTGTATTATGATTTGACCTTTCAATCATAAGGTTCCACAATAAAGGTCCATAAATCCGTAACAATTTCAGAAAATAAATTTTCAAAATTTAAGTATTAACTTTTATCTTGTTTTAATCAAATGAAACGTGCCTTACTGCTACTTCATTAGTATTATCATAAATTTATAAATTGATGACTTCATGGACTTTCAGAGTTTTCGTTTTACGTCAGATTTTCCGCCAGGACAAACAACGGCAGAAGTAAGTCTCGAAACGTAGTTCTTAAAAGGGTTACGACTCATGATATGATAAATCTGCCATGTCAATTAACATAATTGATTGATTTCATACTTTTAAACTTAAGATCAGATGTTGAATCTTGACTGACGGCTCCTGCTTTGGTTTAGTGTTTCAGTTTCTTTACAGACTCACTATCAATTTTTCAATGTACTGGCTCTATTCAATCGAACTGGAAGTCCCCTCTCTTGTTATAGGGCTATGGCAGTGTTTATTTGTTTGTTTGATAGCGATTATCATTTGACATCTCTATGTTCCATGTTTTTCTTGTAGATGGTTTTCTAAATGTCTGACAATACTTCTTCTACTTACCAGAGGTGATTTAATCGAAATACATAAATATGAAGTAAACAAATTAATGAAAACAATGAAAACAATAGCTATTGTTGTTATTTGACTAGACATTTTATCTTTTTATTTCAGACATATCTGTCAAAAGTCATGCAATTATAAATTTAGAGTCTGGTAATAACTCAAGAAGAGATTCAATGATAAGCTTTAATGACAAAACAGACTTCAAATGAAAGCAGATTCCCCACATTAAACATTGGATTACAATCAGCCAATAAGTATATAAATGATTGTAATATTCTATATCTGGTCAGCAATTCAAACGTCAACAATACTATATCACCGAAACAAGTCATCGTCTTAAAATTAGTACTAGAGTGAAATTATTGCAGGCAGGCATTGTAAATAGAATGTCATATTATATATACAGTAGGTACATCCACAAGAGTAATTGCGAATATCAAGTTCATCTAAAATTATTCATGGTTTAACTAAGTATTTTAAGTATTCTTAGCATTAACAAACATCAGGACTCTTGGCCAGCATCACACTGCCCTCTGGCATAAAAATCATATTTCTGGCTATGATAAACACCTTTTCATCACTAATGGCGCCTAAAAATGGCAAACGTAAAATTTAATTGTACTCCTCTGTTAAAACCTAACAACCAACGCGAATTAAGGCCCTTATGGCCCATATGTCAAATGAAATGAACCAAAAATCCATTAATGAATAGCTGACTTTTGATAATCATTTAGGAGTAAATAGGATGGTAATAGAAAGAGTATTGATTGTTATATGCTAAGATTAAGTATTACGGTATGTTATCTATGTTGCTATTGTTTATCCAGCCTATAACATTTGCCAGGTAATTGATAGAATTTTACAGGAAAAAAGTTTAGCATTTTCCTGCTTTAGTAGTTATACGAGTTTTTTAACGAGAAGCCGTTGTCTCTGGTAAAAATAGAGCATACCATAGTTTAGTACTTCAACAACAGTAATAAATATGTACCACATAAGCACAGTTTTTCAGACAAAAAAACTGAGTACCAAAGGAAGCTGTTTTGATGGATAATTTCTGAGGTTTTGGACTTTAGACTGGCTAGCCCAACGTTTCGATATTGAAATCTGTCCATTCTGACCTTTTTGTAACAAGCCCATTAATAAATAGAAAAATTCTCCTCATTAAGACTAAAACGTATCATTTAAATTTCTTAATCAACGTGTTGATCTAAATTTAGACTAAAATAAAATAAAATTATATGCTATCCTAAACCTTATCTCACTTATCTCAGCTTATCTCACTCTCGTCAATTTTAATACACTGAAAAAAAGAAATTAATTATAGTAAGTAACTCACAACTAAGTTTAAACGTTTTTGCTCAGCAAAAAATACAAAAAAGACCGAAACTAATAAATGTTTTGACGAATTCTTCATAATTGACCTGGCCATCGCCATCAATATCAGCTTCTCGTATCATTTCATCGACTTCTTTATCAGTGAGTTTTTCACCCAAATTTGTCATGACATGTCTTGAAAAAGGGGTAGTATCAACACTATGTACAAACACGAAAAAGAGATTTTTAACGTTGGGGAATATTGTCTGTAACGTTAAGTTTAATAAATATTTGTCTAACTTTCCAGATAACTCTTGAGCAAAAGATACATGAGATATTTCAAAGAGTCACTCATTAAAAAGTTCCTACTTTTAATCCACCCACTCCTAATTTAACAATGCCACTGTAAAATTATTCCAAGGTGTTGTTTCACTGTACCCTCCCATATTATTGATGCTTCTTTGAAATCTTCAGAACTTAAATTGGTCACGAAAAATACTCTTTTATTTTGCATCTCTTTGAACTGATTTAAGTGGGCAATGCTTGTTCGGGTATAATTTTATAACTAGGCTTAGTGATTCCTTCTGTTGAATTCAACTATTAATATAATGCTTCTTAGAATTGGGCTGTGTTATCACGAGTGATCAGCAGGAGCTACGTTTGTTTGTGTATTGGCCACATTGCTTAATAACGCATTGTTTTTCATGAAAAGAGAATTTTGTTTACTTATTAATTTGTAGGACTAATTACCTTGTTACCATTACGGTGATTAGTTTGAATTATTTCTTTTATCATTAGTAGGTAATCTTCGGAGCAAATTTTAACCAAGGATATCTTATGATACAAGAAATTCAGGTAAAAAATTAATTAAAAAAATTGATAACAGCATGAAATACATGTGTATTTTTTTAAAAGCCATCACTTTCGTAATAGGGTGTCTGTATACCTGTGGGTTTTAACATTTTTGATATCGAATAATTTTGAATCAAACACATATTTTTTTCTCTTTAACGGAGATAATATTTCTTCAGCATAGCACCAGAGCAGAAATGAATTATCTTGGATTGTTTTCATAATATATGATTAGATAAAACTAAAAACTGCTGTCTGAATCTTTATTGCTGACTAACTTAAATTAATTGGGAACTTGATGTCACAGTTCATACCAGAATACAAAAATCATTTAATAATTAAACCGGTTTCTGTATCCTATATTTTATAACTGTGGTTATATGCTTCCTAATGACATCAAAATGATGCTTATGATAATATATATATATATATATATATATATATATATATATATATATATATATATAAGCTAGAGAGAGACTAGTTTTCAAAATGTATTTGTTTAGCACTCCCAGGGGCAATTTTGTTCCTTTGATTTCACACTTTATCTCTATTCCGTTGTAATGTGGTCTTATTATAATGTCTTTAGGTTCACTTCTTTTTTTTGGTTTTAATGTCATTTTCCCCCAGTAACTGGGGCTCAGACGGTGCCCTTCAGAGGGACTTGGATCTGGCAATGAGGAATTTCTTGGCAGGATGCCCTTTCTGACGCCAACCAATGGTTTCTCCTTTTGTGAATTTCCAACGTCGCCGGCTCGGGGGTATCGAATCCGGAATTATTGGTTACGGTGCAGTTGCACTAACCATTAAGCCAGGCTCCTCCTTTGAATTCACTTCTAAAGTTTATATTTTGAAGGAAATGTTCACTTAATCTCCAGTTTTTACATGTAGCCTCAGATACCAAGTACTTTTCTTTTCTTTTCAATTCTTGTGTAAATTTTTTTAGTGCTCAGAATAAACATAAGACCTTGAATATCGAAATTGGGTGTAATATATAATATATAATATATAATATATAATATATAATATATAATATATAATATATAATATATAATATATAATATATAATATATAATATATAATATATAATATATAATATATAATATATAATATATAATATATAATATGTAATATATAAATATAATGTAATACACTTAAGTTTTATAAACTTTTAACCATTCGAAACACTTCAAAAATACCAGACAGCTTGTATTTTTTTATTCACATTTAAAGACATTTGATGATATCCTCGGAAGTCTGTGATTTTGGTCCTGCTACACCTCAATACAAGTACCAATTTCTGTTAAATAAGTTTGATCGGAGTTTACTGTCATGGTATATGTTACTGTCTATTTTCGGTTAATATTTTGACTTTTCATGATTATCAGAGCAGCCTAAAAATGTGTCAAACCATATTTACAAAATAAGTCTAGAAGTACTCTAAAAGTAATACATTTAATCAGTAGTAACAATAATAATAATAATAATAATATCAGTAACAATATTTGTGATTATTTGTAATAACAAGATATCATCAAGAAATCAATTGATATTTGTGTACTGTTGGTAAAAGTAAAAACAATTAAAATTTGCAATAAGCTGCTGGTGCAATATCTTCACCTTATTGCAACTAAAATTATCGGAATTCATTAAATAAAAAGTGAACAGCAGTGTCAACATACCCTTGGAAATACACAATGAAGGTAACAACTCTTACTACATTCTTTTAACAAAAAGGAAAAATATTTCCTCCAAATTGGAAACCATAAACACTTCTTATCTGGATGATCTGAGCGTGTCAGAGAGTATGTACCACAAAGAAGTTAAAAAAATAACCAAATTCATTTTCCGGGCAAAAGGATATACTTAAGGACAGGCATTTCTCTTGGAAAAGTAAATTACACTTATTATTACCTCTGTAATTGTGTGTGGTTAAGAAAGTTGGATAATTTCATCAGTAATGAACCAAAGATTAAGTAAAGCTAAAATGTGCTTTTATCACTAATTACTTTGAATGTCATGGACATGTCACATCAACAACAAATGGAAATTGAAAAGTGCAAGTGTGAAAAGGAATCATAGTGGAAGCTATCAAAATTTAGCAAAAACAGAACAAGAACTTTTTTGACAAACAATTTCATCAATGTTTTTACAAAAAATGCAATTTGCGATGTTCGGAATTTGCCACGAGCCCTAAAAATGCCAGTGGCTAGGCAGATCAAGTCATGAGTGAGAAACATATTTTAGCTTTTTAAGGCAAAATAACTGTAAGATAAACTCCATACAACAAAAAGTTAAAAGGAAAATTGCTGGAAAACATTTTACTTGGAATATTTAATACAACTTAAAATCTAGGAAGAGAAACGAAAAGCAAACATTTGTTTTGACATTTCAGTTCAATTCTTGGCTTCCTGATATTAATAAAACTGACAGAGCACATAAATCACAGCATTAGCATTAAATAAACTTACAGTTTACTTGTCTTTTTCTATTTTTTCCAAAGCGCCTTCTTCAACTTTACTTAAGTGAATAGACAATAGAAAAAAAACCCTGCAATATTTGACAACAGCAATGGTTGTAGTGAGTGACCTGGATTGTGTTCAGAAAAGAGATGAATTTTCAGGAATGCAATGTATTGATGGCTCGTCTCCGACAGCAGATGGCCATTATATACGACTAGCATCAATAACAGCTTTCACCGATGGTTCATGTGTGCAGATGGTGACTACAAACAAGAGGTATTTTATTAGACGTTTGATGTATTCTTGTAAAACAAACTTAAAACAAGCCAGTGGAGGATCTTTGAATATAGACTGTGTCACTTGAGATAAATTCACGGCTAATATTCATCAGTAATACAAAAATAATATTTACTGTATTTCATATAATAAAGTAATTTTCAGATTCAACAACAGCTCTTCAGTTGTAACATTGAACAGAGAGACGAAGCTTGCTATTTAATTGGCAGTAAATCTGACAAGTTGCAGATAGTGAAGGGGATACTCAAGTGTTGTGAATTTAAGATAAGTAGGACATAAACTGCTGATCAGTAGCTAGTCAATGATTTGCCTTAACAACCAAGTCAGCTAACATTACCATAGTGCTTATTACCAAGCAAACAGACACAAATTGTGATTTAGTACTTTTATGTAAAAGGCTTGTTTCATGAAATGTGCTCTATTATCATTACTAATCTGACAATTGTAAAAAGTCATAATATTGACTGTAATATTCATAATGACAATAAACCCTGGCCAAACATATTTGATAAAAATGAGTATTTTTATGTTTAAATACAGAATTGAAATATTAAGGACTTCCGAAGATGTCTTTAAGGGTCTCTAATTGCAAATAAAACATTATTGCTGCCTGTCTTCTAGTTTAATGGATGTCCCCCTAATTATGATTACGAGTTCATAAATTGTCCAGTTTGCACTACATAGGTAAAATTCTTGTTATTATGAACATAGCTTCTAAATATATTCATATGTTTTGAAAGAGAAATGTCAACGTAACCTCTCTCTATTTTACCACTCTCAGCTATCACAGCTGCCTTTGCAAATTAAAGGACCAAAATAATAAATATTATAGGTTGAGTTTAAGGATTATTAAGTTAAAACAATTATTAAGCTACCCATATTAACTGTGACTGATTACGTAGAAAAAAAGCTTAATAAATAAGAGGTAAAAACTATATTTTAATAAAAGAAGGTATTGACCCTTAGATCATAACATCTCTTTGGTTATCATACTCAAACTACACTAAATTTCAGTACACATACATTTGTAGACATAGGGGCTGTACAAATACTAAATGCCATTTTAAGACAGGTATAAAAATAATTAGAATTATAAGTTAAAATTGTTTTCAAGGACATCTAATAATGGCAAGAAATATTTCAAACTTGCTAAGCATCCTGACTGATTGATAAAATTTATTAAGCTTAAATATATCCATAATAAAACTGCAAACCTGAAACATTGAAATGTACAATTGTATATATATTTGTTGTATTTTAAGTCTGATCTGCAAAGGTCAAAGTGAGCCCTACATATTTAAATAAGATCAGAAAAAAAGAAGAGAAAATCAAAGGGGACAAAATCAAGGGATATGTAATAAATGAATAAAACGGGTACCATAAGGGGAATATATTCACAAAATGAATAACACCTATTTTCCTCAGCCAACGAAAGAAAAAGTATAGGCACAAAGAGGAAAAAGTAGAAATAAATGTAACAAAAGAACAAAGAACACCTATGACGTGCTTGTATCGATTGTGAAAAGTAAAGTAACGGAGGAGACATAAGAATTTATGTGTTAATTTGGAGATAGCCTCAACGAGACACTATACGTAAACCTCAAATAGCAAAAAATTATGTGAAATAACGATAAATTTTGACTTGATCCTTCGAGTACAATAAGGCAATAGACAAATGTCAAATCGAAATGTTTCTGGAAAAATTAAATCTTGCTGATAAGGTTTGCAAGGTTAAAGTTGAAGATCTTCAGAATTAGGTAACGGTGTGTCCGCATTGTCATGACTTGAGCTCCTTTGGCCTTTTGGTTAATATTCCCTGAAGCTTTGCACTTAAGAGAATTTATTACTTCTTTATAACCCAGGTTTTTGCTCTGGTATCTCCTGACTGTAAGTGGGGATGATTTGAAAATTTACAAATTTAACAGTACACTCTAGAGTAAACTAATATGTTTCAAAAGTCCTCTTTTTGTCAGTGTGGGCTGGATAGAAATTGTACGTTACTTTAAAGGCCAAAAGTCTGAAAATTTTTGGATGTTTACAAAGTCGATGAAGGACATTGAATTAATTAAAATTCTTATCTTCAGTGTACTAAGTTTGTTAGGGAAAACTCCACTTACCTCTATCGCATGTCATTTAAATCATACTCTTGGTTTTAAGAACGAATATTTTCTTATTTATTTTTATTGCTCCACTTGCAAGTAAAATTCCAGTGTTGTTGCGAGATCTGTCCTTGTTACGTGATTAAATGTAATTTATTATTTAATCTAATTAAAATATGATTAAGTACATTAATATTTGCAGCTGATATTTTGCCTAAGAGTACATACTTCTTTGAGGTCCATAGTTCTCTTTCTTTCACTGTCTCTTTACTTTTTGACTTATTACAAAAGAGATAGAGAAGAAACCCACCTAAGATTAATATCAATAGCATTCCAATTTCTTAAAGCTATAACCAAAAGTAATATACTATAACATCAGTAGATTAAAATAATAATCATTATCAGGAACGGATAGCTTAATTCCGAGCAGCCGTGGCCCTCTTCACCAGCCCTCTCTAGTTGTTCGGGTCTTGGGCAACTCTTATTGCTTCTGCCATTGTCAATCCACAAAGGTCTTTGATGTTATCACTCAGTCTAGTCTTTTGTCTGTTTCTGCCTCTCTTTACAATAACCATACCCGTAAGAAGAGTTTTTTCAAGACTATCATGCCTCAAGATGTGACCAATGAAGGATAGCTGGCGTGCTTGTATTGTGTTTAACAAACGATCTTCGCAGTTGATCATTTGCAATACCGACTCCTTAGTTACCCTGTATGTTCAACTGATACGAAGAATTCTGCGATAACACCACAGTTCAGAGCTTTCCAGCCGTTTTCTCTCTGATGTCTTTAGGACCCAACCTTTATCATTCAACAATAATAATCACAGAGAAAAAAGGACTGTTTTAATCATAGGTGAAAAAGTTAGTTCTTCTTTATAAATCACACCGAATTGGGTTCACTCAGTTTCCATTCTTCAAAGTTGATATTTACCCAATGATTTTATGACGAAATTCTTACTAGTTCGAAGAATAGTGCCTAGATTTTGGTTAGAGATCTAATAAATATACTATAATTTAAACATCTAGGAATTTAAATTTGATTACCACTCGAAAAATAAGTTTTAATACATGTCTTAATACCCAACCATGTTTTCTAAAACAATTTTTTTGTGTTAGTGTTCTTATTTCGGTATCCTTTCTTATTATTTGGTCTCTGATAGTGATGCCGTATTATTTCCATAGAAATAAGAAAGAATGATCGTAGTCATTAACATTTTTTTTGGAAATAAAATGTGATCCACTGCAACAAGTATTTTGAATTGTTCTCCATATAATTTTAGATATGTTTCTGTTCTATTAGTAACCATGCGTATAAGACCTGTTATCTCCGAATTGTAGAAACTACATTCTTTAATCAATTAGCAGTTATTAACCACTTGCTCTCGTAGGTTAGAAAAAATAGCTTATCAACTATATGGAGCTTCTGCAATTATATTCATTAAATTGTGCAATTTTCCCCCTCAGATGGTTTAATTTCAATGCCCGAAAAAACTGTTTATTTGATAAATTGTTTCGGACAGCAGCAAAGTAATTATTGGCATGGAACGATATTTAAATAAAGGAAACAAAATAATTATAACCAGTTTAAACAGAAAAACTTCCCTCTAACAGGCCAAGTAATGTTAAATTTTCAGATTTATAGCTAGAAATTATGACTATAGGTGTCAAATATGAACCCGAGTTACTATGTGTTTTGCAGAAGAGCTAAAAAAATCCCCCAAATCTCCTAATTTGCTAAATTTATCAAAGTACCTGCTACCATCTAAACTAAATCCATTAAATAACATAGCTCAATATCGGATCAAGCCTCTTCTGTTGATTCCCTACACAGGTCAGCTTGTTCATTGAAAGATATTCAATCATAGGTGTGTGATATTTCTATCTTAAAACTGCATACATATCATTGGTTACTTTATGTAGCTATAGATTCTATGAGTTACGAGACGTTAGAACAATGGCTAACTTTCTATAAGATAGCAAACAATTCTCTTATAACTAAGTACATTCGAACTGCGCCTAGGTAGTACATAGTAGCACATATATAGCAGAAAATGGTGGAATATTAAATTGTACCAGTTTAATGTTAAATATTAAACCAGGTACCAAATATTTATGTGTAAGGAAACATTATTTATTAATTAACTTTTCATTAAGTAATTATTAGTACTACCATCCATTGCTCATTTGCATTAAGCAAGGATAGCAACACAGTAGGCCTTTAGTACTTGACAGTACACACACACGTACACACATACACACATACACACATACACACACCAATAAATACCCCTCTTTTGTGCTAATACTTACTGTTATTAGAGATTGAAGGTTAGAAATTCCAGTTAACGTTTAACCATACTAAGCTGTATAAATACTATTTCACTTTTAGCCTTCCATTTTAAAAGTTTATTTACAAACTGAGTGTGTATGCTGAGTGATTATTGATTTGACAAACCATACAGTACGAAACAAGATGCTAAAAGCAAGAGTGCCTAAAGGAAGAAAATGTAGAGTAATAAGTAGAATTCAAAGAGTGCAGAAATTTTCCCTTCAAATTCCACTGTATGGTATTCTTCAAACAACAATAAAAATGATTTAAAAGACCATTAAAGATACAAACACCTTACTCTATATTCCTTCACAATATTTTACTTAGAACTTTTTCTTTTAGGTAAGACTTTGATGATAGGTCTGATCTGTTGTTTATCAAATTTTGGTTATCTGAGCTACTAAGAGCAAGTTTATTTTTTAAACAAAGATAGCAAAATTATTTCCAAACTTTTTCATCATTGTCCTTTAGTAAATATGTTTTGTGTCTCAATGAAGTTTCTACTTATTAGCTTTAACCTCCAAACATATTTTGACAGTTCCATTTCAATAAAAAATGGTCAGTGCTCAAGACAGCTTACAAACACAAACTTGTCAATAGTTGTCAATAGTCTCAATAAAGTTTCAGGATGCAGTGCTTTTTTTTCAGAATGCTGGGTTACGAAGAATGAAGAGAAAACAAATGATCTGGAAAATAGGTGCTACAAAAGATTGCTGAGAGTTAACTGAATTGAAATAATGAGAATATGGTTGAACAAATGCTACCTACTAAACATCTATCTGTAAAAGATAAGAAAAAAAGTAATATATCTTTATATAGTAAAAAGAAACAGAATTAAAAAGAATTTGATGGATGGAATGATTAATAAAAAATGAATACCCGGTAGACAAGAGATATAGTGAATAAATAGAATCTGCCTTTCACAAGGGGAATATTTTAATTTCTACACTACTTGCTCAAGATCCTGTTGTATATACAGAAGATGAAAAAGGAAAAATAAGGGTTTAATTTTATCTCATAGTTTCACATTAGTTCGAATTTGCCTGATGGTCGAAATATAGTAAAACTACAAGTTGCAATTATGTCTCTTATTTTTCGTTTTTCTGCTTTTGTATAATGCTCTGCAATACGAATTCAGCACTTTCTTGTACTTAATATACGGAGTTACACAAAATACATACAACATATTTATGTTTCATGTTTTTACGACAAAAAAATCAACAAAACTTAGTTCAGAACTGTCAGTTTCATGTTTTCACAATCGTCAGCTAAACAATATATATATATTGTTTAGCTGACATATATATATCATATGGTGAACGACAAAAAAATCAACAAAACTTAGTTTAAAACTGGCAGTTTCATGTTTTCGCAATCGTCAGCTAAACAATATATATATATATATATTGTTTAGCTGACGATTGTGAAAACATGAAACTGCCAGTTTTAAACTAAGTTTTGTTGATTTTTTTGTCGTTCACCATATGATAGCTCTAATATTCTGATATTATTGAATACTGTCGATAGCTAATAATTACTTCGATACTGGTATAATATATGTTTATATATATATATATATATATATATATATATATATATATATAAACTTTCGAGGCACATTTGTTTAAAACATTCTAGGTTATACAACCTTTGACATTAGTAGTATAAGGGGAGCTTGGGATGACTTATTCTTGCAACAGAAAAAAACTGTGATGTGCCAAATATATTTTGACAAACCACCATAGTTTATACGTTTAAGACATAAATTGGATATTTTTATCTTAAGACCTTTTCGTCTTTGGTTTAATGCTGATATCCTCTAAAACACAAAGATTTTGTATGACTAATTTTGGGCTTTTTTGTTTCCATCCAACTCATGACTAAAAGAATTTTTAATAAGTGGCTGATCAATTGTTGATAGACTTGCCTTCATATATTGTTGTTAAATTTGCTTGTGTTCAACAATTAATAGGGATGTAATTATTGATACCAATGTGGAGGACTTATCAGATAAATGGCAAAAACTTGTCAGTCTAAAGTAAAAATCATCTCATTAGAAGAATTAAATACCAATCTAACTTATCTCCTAGACAGCTGACTTTTCTTAAGGGCGAAGGTAAGCACATTAAAAGCTCTACCTACAGCCTTGACAATCATTTCATAATAGTGAGATTTAGCGGATCAAAAATAAAATAATTACAACTCGGCGCCACTGACTAAAAAATTGTTTGAGCCTGACACAGCTCTGATTCAATGGCAAAGCTCATCTGTTTGACTATTTTGTTTAAAAATGGCAATCAAAGGTCCAGTATTGTGTAACTAGAAATATCTTTTTAATATGTGAGGTGATTCAGATGAAGGCCTCTCTATAAACAACAAAGATTTAACAAAATTTTACCTTGATTATCTTCTGGTGATTTCCTTTAACTAGAAAACTGATGCTTTGAAAATAGAGAGAGAAATTCTTTTTTTTGTCTTTTTGAGACTATTGGTGTTATTTCTAGAATAAAAATTTAAACGGAGGTAGTGGTTATACGTTAAAAGGAAATATTAGATGAAAAGGCTTCAATGAACATATGCCTTAGCCAAAGTGATCATTGTAAAATTCTGTTAAAGTAGCCAGAGTTTCGAGGTTAATACATTCTAATTTGTTTATTTTTTCATTAGTTGAGAGCCATGCAAGGCCTAATGCCACTACGTTTATGGGACTGTGAAGAAATGAAAACAGAAAAAGGAAAAGAAAGAAAAAAATTAAGCCAGAAGATGAGTTAACATTCGACAAAATGGCAGTTTGAAACTAAGATTGAGATAAAAGGAGAATTGACAGGACCATTATAAATAGGAGATAAGTGCCTGGAATAATAATAATAATAATAATAATAATAATAATAACACTTTTCCATTAAAACGCAAGCTAGCTGGTATGAACATCATCCAGCACCTGTAACTGAAAGTAAGGATATTACAATTTTGTGGGATTTTCCCATACAAACGGATCGTACCATACAAGCAAACCGCCCAGACATTGTCACCAAGAACAGGAAAGAGAATACTTGCCTTTTGATAGACATGAGTGTCCCTTCGGACAGGAATGTCTCTGCTAAGACTTTTGAAAAGCTTGCTAAATATAAGGATTTAGAGATAGAGGTGGAAAAGATGTGGCATCTAAAAACAAAGACAATACCTGTTATTGTGGGTGCACTAGGCCTCATCAAGAAAGGAACAGATAGCTTTTTGAAACAAATCCCAGGGGAACCTTCTTTGCAAGAAGTACAGAAAATTGTTTTGAACGGAACTGCTCATTTGCTTAGACGAGCTCTCTCTATTTAATTTTATTACCAAAACTTCCTTCACCCTAGGTCACTGGTAGTGA
>RDPX01000117.1:1859924-1891831 GCA_003991215.1 Morbakka virulenta | reverse complement strand
TTTATTATTTTTATACTCAAATCGAAACTAATTGTCTATAATAGCAGACATTGTTTCTTATTGTTTCTTTTCAGTCCATTCCATGTGGTCGGATATGTATCATTACAAGATAAGGTAAGTACGGCAACAGTTCTCACTTAGTTCGATGAATCCAGACTACTGCTAATTCAATATCATAAATAATGCATGATTTAACAGTAAATAGCAGGTTTTTCTGTAAAACAACATAGTTTTTAAAATAAGACCGTTGCTTTTTCCTTTTTTTATAAAAAAAATGAGAATATATGAACGTCAAAAGAATAAAAAAATCCTTCAAGGGGAGATGTATATACAACGCAACTTTTTCTAGACATTATTTAACTTAAGTAAATAAAAGAAAGGCAGTGCATTGAAGCACAACTTAAGCAGGCTTTGATAAAAAAAATTGTCGATCAGGTAAAATTGAATTTTGGAATATGTAGCAAACAAATTGTGCTTAGTATGTGCAAGCAACAAAAAAGATCTGGACCACTTTTTGTGCCTGAGTTCACATTTTACAAAGAATCCTACCCTTCCCTTGCTTATACTTATTTTTCAAATTTAATTCTTAAATTTTTCACACATAACATAGACTGGAAGAAAAAGGAACCATCTCATACAAATACAGTACCAGATGTATGAAAACTAACATCCGAAATGCATTGCTATGCTCGAAATAATTTCATAATTTAATAGAATCCTGTAGTTCTTTTGGAAGGCAGATTCGTTTAAAGAAAGGCTTAAGTCTGTATAGGAAAAGCCTGAGCAGAAAAATTCCCAAAACCTCTAAACTTGAGATAATTAGGGGGTCTGGGAATGAAAATTCATATCAGGTTTTAAAAAGATCTATTTGACCAATCAAGGGCGAACAATGCTAAAAACAAGGGAATATATATCTAAATGGAGCAATAACCTTACTGGACACCCGAGGCAAAAACTAAATTTTGTTCCTTTTACTTAAAGTTTCATGTTCATTACACAGCTTTAACTACACCATATCTTCTAGCAGTATACATGAAATTAAACACACTTTACAAACAGGAAAAAAGGATAAAGATAAGATTTTTGTTTTATGTAAATTCTTCTTCCTATAGTTTTACTCTAAAACGCTAATATAAACAATAGAAAGGAATCAAGTATAATTCATTAAGGGTCAGTAGACATGTATTACATAACTCATAGAGCAAATGTTCAGTATATTTAATCGAAATTACAGTTTCGTGATTGTCAATAATAATCACAACAGTAATAATATTATTATTTTTATCCTTAATACACTTATAGTAACAGTAGTAGTAGTAGTAGTAGTAGTAGTAATAATAATAATAATAATAATAAAAGTAGTAGTAGTGGTAGTAATAGTCGTACTAGCAATAACGAGATTGACAGTAATAGTTTTAGCAGCACCAAGAAGATTACAAACAGCAAGACGAACAGTAAAAGTAGGATCGCTTCATGCAGCCATGTTTATGGTATTACTGAAGGTGGTAATGGTGGTGGTGTTGATAAGACAAATAATGACAGCGTGCAATAATTAAATAGTTTTATTCTGTTCAGATATTGTAGATAGAATTTTTCCTGTTCTCCCGCTTCTCTGCTGTAATACTATATTTGTTGTTTGACTGTTATTATTACTAATTATTGTTTCAATTTTTTAGCTACCCGTATTGACGGTAACATAACAAACTAACACGAGGCCCAAAGACAGAAGAGTTCATCAAGGTGCCGTATTTGAAAATCAAAAATGGCATTAAAATTGACTCAAAACTGGCAGAAATATTAAAGACGTGAATACGTTATCGCTGAAAGGGTCTTCAACTCTCGAATTACAAAGTAAGAGGGAAGTTAAGAAGCTTACGGTTTGAAGTTTGTTGGAACAGGCCACCGAATGGATATCATTTTTATTTAACCACATGTTCATTGCCGGGCTATAACCAGGTGGTATGATATTAATACCAAGCTCAAAACAGAATGGCTTCGTGCAGCCATAACGATTATCTTTAATTCTATTAATTATCCAGTTTTGGTTGTGAGTCGGCTAATAGAGAGAGCGAAAAAGCATTTTATTGAGAATTTTTAATTCCATGCATTAGAGTAAGCAATTAGCCACAGGCAAGTACATTGGTCTGACCAAATGCTCTAGAATACAGTAGCTCTTATATAGCAATAAAGTTTAATTTAAGCAGTTTAGTATAACATTTTACAAACAAAACCTTGTGATTTTTACTTGGTAGGGTGCCTTTATACCTGTCCAAATTGGGAAGTTATTTTTACTTTATACTATCCTGTTATTTAATTATATTTAATTTCCTATTTGTAAGAACAGTTTGATGTCATCCACAGATAAAAATATATATTAAAAAAACATAGTGTTTGTTTGGAAACAATTCAATAATTTGAATATATAGACGTCAAAGCAGGAGTGGTGAAAATCATAATCAAACCACAATATTCAGAAAATTCGCAATAATTTGTTCCTATGTCTTTTACCTAAAAAATCATTAATGCCAATAATTGGTGTCAAAAGAACCATTTAAATTATTTGGCTTAATTTTTACTAGGTAAGCTCTCTGGATAAGAAAATAAGTCAAAGTTAAAATAAGGCAAATTTGAGGGTGCAGTATAAAGTGTCAATTTAGCAATTTGACATCATTTCCCCTCTTTGTTTAGAGATATAAGGAGTAATCTTAAGCAATTTTTGATTGAGTTTTAAAATGGACTGAATGGACTTGTAGATATGACCACAAACATTTTCCAGACCGGACACAAAATATTCATTACAAAATTTCATGTAGCGTGTCTCTTGTAAACCAGGCTGAAACCATCGGAAATTGGAGTCAAAAAAAGCAGTTAGTTGAATTATGTTTTATTGATATCGACTGGCTAAATAATCTCTATGACAAAATTAATTTAATCCTGGCAAAAGTGCCTTCACGTGACAAATGGAATAAATTTCTAGCCAAAGCAAAGCAGACCACTTTAGTAATTAGAGATGATTTGTAGCAAGCTCAAACATTTTTTTACCACTCATAATGACTTCCCTTGTAAAAATGGGGGGGTTTTACTGAATATTCCAGTTAAAAGCACGACTGTCGGATGGCCTAAGGCCAAATATACCAAATTTTGTTTGAAAATTTGCCAAAATTTCTCAAAAACTGCCAAATCACTTTTTTTGCACGAATACAAGATTAATTGATCTCTTACACACACTTACTATATAATAAGTTAGCAACACCTTAAATCAAGGCCAGCAGTCAATCTGTTCAAAGGCATGTCAAGCAATGAATCCATGCGCAAACATTTAAATACAATAAAATATTTTTAAATAGCATGCAGAATAGGTAAAATGAATATCAAATAAACATATGTCGTTAAGTCATGAAATGATCAACATCTGTTACAATTAGCTTGTAATTGTTGGAGAAGCTAAAGAGTTCAATCACCTTTGAAGTTGCAAGAGAATTCTTACAGAACCTTCCTTCAAACTTCAAATGCCATCTGATCCTAAAGACGGATTCCAACAGTCTGGAGCTCATCTTTTGCGTGGCTTTGTCGTCATACCTGTCACCAACAAAATAAACATTTGCTCCACTATTGCGTTCCTGACAGGAGTTGCAAGGTGTGATAATGCATATTTTCAAGGACCTAATAAGGTTTCTCTCTAATGAAATATGTACTTTCAGCTCCTCCTAATCAAAATAAATTAGCCAAGCATAAAAGGACCAATGTATATAGACTGATCAAACAATATGCAAAACTTTTGTACACTCATATCCTAACATACGTTTTCGTAAAAGGCTAATGTGATGAGGCTATTCATGAAACTAGTACATTTTGTTCTATTCAGTTTCACCTCCGCCAATTTACTGCTTGTATCTTGCCAGACAATGATTTTAACGAGGTGAAAATTTGCCAGTATAACAAAATGACATGTTAGAGATACCCGCCATAAATATCTATAACTCCTTCACCGCCTCATCTTCCCTTTCAAGCCCATATGTATTTCACTTACCCGTGATTTTCGCTGTACCCTTGAATGCCTCGCACTTTTATGGTGTTGTATCAAGCTTGCTCATCTTGGCCCGGTATTTATTTTCCAAGTGATACAGAACACATCATTGTATCCATCCATTACCTTTTTCGTGATAGGCTCTTTCACATTCGTTACCTTTTGACGACTTGCTTAAACTTATTTGGATCTATTATCAGTGAACTTAGTCAAAACAATGATTGCAAATTTGGTACTGGTAAATAAGTGTGATTTCTGATGTAGAATTTCAAATTACTATACGTTTTAACAAAGAAATACAATATAATATCCATTCAATATTATATATTTACATATACCTTTTTGATTGTTAGTTAATCAGAAATTTTTGCTAAAAGAAATTATCACGTTTGGGCTGTACTCATTCGTAAAATATTATTTCCTATTAGCAATAATATCATATCACGAACAAAGGTGGATCACATGAGCATACACCATTAGCATTAAATATTTAAAATACGTATTCCAATGTTATCCAATCAGAGCTGATGACAGAAATTAGGTAATTTCTTTGTCTAATTTTATGTCATCTGAAGACAGTAGAGATTTAATTTTGACTTGGAGTCAAAATTAAGTAGTTAATGATTGCCAATTATCAACAACTAATCAGCTGGCACTAAAATTTTCCCATCATTTANTTTATTATTTTTATACTCAAATCGAAACTAATTGTCTATAATAGCAGACATTGTTTCTTATTGTTTCTTTTCAGTCCATTCCATGTGGTCGGATATGTATCATTACAAGATAAGGTAAGTACGGCAACAGTTCTCACTTAGTTCGATGAATCCAGACTACTGCTAATTCAATATCATAAATAATGCATGATTTAACAGTAAATAGCAGGTTTTTCTGTAAAACAACATAGTTTTTAAAATAAGACCGTTGCTTTTTCCTTTTTTTATAAAAAAAATGAGAATATATGAACGTCAAAAGAATAAAAAAATCCTTCAAGGGGAGATGTATATACAACGCAACTTTTTCTAGACATTATTTAACTTAAGTAAATAAAAGAAAGGCAGTGCATTGAAGCACAACTTAAGCAGGCTTTGATAAAAAAAATTGTCGATCAGGTAAAATTGAATTTTGGAATATGTAGCAAACAAATTGTGCTTAGTATGTTCAAGCAACAAAAAAGATCTGGACCACTTTTTGTGCCTGAGTTCACATTTTACAAAGAATCCTACCCTTCCCTTGCTTATACTTATTTTTCAAATTTAATTCTTAAATTTTTCACACATAACATAGACTGGAAGAAAAAGGAACCATCTCATACAAATACAGTACCAGATGTATGAAAACTAACATCCGAAATGCATTGCTATGCTCGAAATAATTTCATAATTTAATAGAATCCTGTAGTTCTTTTGGAAGGCAGATTCGTTTAAAGAAAGGCTTAAGTCTGTATAGGAAAAGCCTGAGCAGAAAAATTCCCAAAACATCTAACCTTGGGATAATTAGGGGGTCTGGGAATGAAAATTCATATCAGGTTTTAAAAAGATCTATTTGACCAATCAAGGGCAGTTAAAAGCACGACTGTCGGATGGCCTAAGGCCAAATATACCAAATTTTGTTTGAAAATTTGCCAAAATTTCTCAAAAACTGCCAAATCACTTTTTTTGCACGAATACAAGATTAATTGATCTCTTACACACACTTACTATATAATAAGTTAGCAACACCTTAAATCAAGGCCAGCAGTCAATCTGTTCAAAGGCATGTCAAGCAATGAATCCATGCGCAAACATTTAAATACAATAAAATATTTTTAAATAGCATGCAGAATAGGTAAAATGAATATCAAATAAACATATGTCGTTAAGTCATGAAATGATCAACATCTGTTACAATTAGCTTGTAATTGTTGGAGAAGCTAAAGAGTTCAATCACCTTTGAAGTTGCAAGAGAATTCTTACAGAACCTTCCTTCAAACTTCAAATGCCATCTGATCCTAAAGACGGATTCCAACAGTCTGGAGCTCATCTTTTGCGTGGCTTTGTCGTCATACCTGTCACCAACAAAATAAACATTTGCTCCACTATTGCGTTCCTGACAGGAGTTGCAAGGTGTGATAATGCATATTTTCAAGGACCTAATAAGGTTTCTCTCTAATGAAATATGTACTTTCAGCTCCTCCTAATCAAAATAAATTAGCCAAGCATAAAAGGACCAATGTATATAGACTGATCAAACAATATGCAAAACTTTTGTACACTCATATCCTAACATACGTTTTCGTAAAAGGCTAATGTGATGAGGCTATTCATGAAACTAGTACATTTTGTTCTATTCAGTTTCACCTCCGCCAATTTACTGCTTGTATCTTGCCAGACAATGATTTTAACGAGGTGAAAATTTGCCAGTATAACAAAATGACATGTTAGAGATACCCGCCATAAATATCTATAACTCCTTCACCGCCTCATCTTCCCTTTCAAGCCCATATGTATTTCACTTACCCGTGATTTTCGCTGTACCCTTGAATGCCTCGCACTTTTATGGTGTTGTATCAAGCTTGCTCATCTTGGCCCGGTATTTATTTTCCAAGTGATACAGAACACATCATTGTATCCATCCATTACCTTTTTCGTGATAGGCTCTTTCACATTCGTTACCTTTTGACGACTTGCTTAAACTTATTTGGATCTATTATCAGTGAACTTAGTCAAAACAATGATTGCAAATTTGGTACTGGTAAATAAGTGTGATTTCTGATGTAGAATTTCAAATTACTATACGTTTTAACAAAGAAATACAATATAATATCCATTCAATATTATATATTTACATATACCTTTTTGATTGTTAGTTAATCAGAAATTTTTGCTAAAAGAAATTATCACGTTTGGGCTGTACTCATTCGTAAAATATTATTTCCTATTAGCAATAATATCATATCACGAACAAAGGTGGATCACATGAGCATACACCATTAGCATTAAATATTTAAAATACGTATTCCAATGTTATCCAATCAGAGCTGATGACAGAAATTAGGTAATTTCTTTGTCTAATTTTATGTCATCTGAAGACAGTAGAGATTTAATTTTGACTTGGAGTCAAAATTAAGTAGTTAATGATTGCCAATTATCAACAACTAATCAGCTGGCACTAAAATTTTCCCATCATTTACTGTTGTCCATCATAACTGTCCAATATCGACAAACTTAACACTTGGCCATAAACAAAGTTGCTTCAGAGGAACACATTCAAACATTTGCTGCTCTGTGTGTGTGTGTGTGTAAGCTGCTGGAGGTAGATTTGAAGACCACCCCGGTGAGTTCGATCCGGCCTCATGAAACGGGAAACAAACCTCCCCTCACCGCCAAAAGGCAGATCGGTTTGGAAAGAAACCAGAAACAAAAAACTTTCACTTACTACCAGGGGCGGCACAAGTTCAAAAAATTTACTCCAAATCGACGACGAACCAGATTCAAAATCACATGAACGACGAAATCGATTCCTTCCATGGTACTGGAAAAACAGCTTAAAACGAAGGCTATTCGTTACCAACCAGTCAGGATAACCTAGCTAATCAGTATCCAGGCGTCACCACGTGGAGGTTGCCTTCTTGGACGCAACTCTCTATTCTGCTCTCTATTTGGTAACGCGAGTCAATAGGAAGTGTTTGGAAGACTTTGGGGAATTACAAAAGAAAACCACACAGGATGACCATAACAGACTGCTCCCAATATTGTAATGAAATTATTTTAAACAATATTTTAATCTCAATATTTATTAATATGAATAACATTTTGAGGAAATTTCACAAATTGGCCAAAAAGTTGCCAAACTTTAAACAGTTCTCAAGTTTATGGTTGCCAACAGGCACGCAATAAATCTCTTTTTCCCTGCACACATAAAAGCCTATTTCGAACTAACATAGCTTTGTTGGACTTCTTGTCAATTGCTATTAGTGATTTGTAAAAATTTTTGTCTCTACTTGATACAGAGATTGAGACAGGCAATGTACTTTGAAATCGTATCGTTCACTAGCTTAGCCTAGAATACTCCAGAGAACACTTTCAAGTTTTTTAGGCTCTTTGATCCTAGCTAGCTTATACCCACAAGAAGTTTTCTGATAAGAAGTTGAAAAAACATTAGGAATAATTTTTGGTCAACCAGGAAAAATTCACATTCCAGAAAACGTGTCGGATTTCCTAGATGAAAATTCAATGATTTCCAAGACGTTTTCTAATAGTTTTCTTTCTTTTGACTTTGTTATTTGGACTTTAGTTTCAGAAATATATAGTGATCCTTTTTATGAGGTTTGAGTTCTGTGAAATTTTGAGTTAAAAGTTTAAATGGTTTGCTAAGACAAAAAATGTATGTTTCGAAGGCTTAGTTTCCTGTGCTCCATTCCATATTTTTTCTATCGGGCCCTTTCAGCTGATTTGCCTCCTTGGATTGTGCGTTGTGATGATATTTACAGCGTTTTACTTTGTTGTTCTTTAAACTATAATATAAAGAACTATTCTTGTTAAAATAGTTGAAAAGGGATGTGATTGACCTTCAATGAAAGGAAAACCATTTTGAGTTTTTCTAGTCCTATCATTTTGACTTATTAAAATTAATAAAAATAACAGGCTGGAGAACGATGGTGTTACCTGCCGAAATTTTGACTAACAACTATTATATATGCCTGATGTTAGTTGTTTATAATCGATAAAAGTTCTTTTCACTGGTTTACATCCGTGGAATATATAGCTAAAGACCGAATTTGCCCATAATTTCATAAAGTCCTATAAACTCCACATTTAAGCTATTTTATATAGAAATTCTATATTTTGCACCTTTGATCTCATATTTTGCCTCATTTTCGATCAAACCCCCATATTTTGGGACTTGTTTGGAACAAAGAAGTATATTTTCTCATTCTTTCTGCGCTATAGGTACTTATCACGTGACTGTCCTAACAAGAACACTTGTCTTTGTATGAACAATAGATTGATAAATAGAAAAATAATAGGAAATACTGACGTCAGGAAACTTGTTTGTTATTGCTGTCGAAATTGTTGTCGTGGTAAACATTTGTATGTGAGTTGGTGCAAGTTATATTTCTTACAAACCTGTATCAGTAACGCTATATAGAAGTCAGAAGCAGATTACAATTATTAGCAGATGGTTAATTGCCATTAAGATAAAACACCAAAATATACAACATAAATGAGATATTGTAAAGAATTTACTTGCAAGACTACGGAGAGTAAAGTGTTATTTTGCATTATCTGTAATAAGCAAGTTTGAGTACACGGCAGGAACAAACTCTTCATTACACAAAGGGTTCAAAATCATGAATCTATGCAAAGTGCCCNTGTGTGTGTGTGTGTGTAAGCTGCTGGAGGTAGATTTGAAGACCACCCCGGTGAGTTCGATCCGGCCTCATGAAACAGGAAACAAACCTCCCCTCACCGCCAAAAGGCAGATCGGTTTGGAAAGAAACCAGAAACAAAAAACTTTCACTTACCACCAGGGGCGGCACAAGTTCAAAAAATTTACTCCAAATCGACGACGAACCAGATTCAAAATCACATGAACGACGAAATCGATTCCTTCCATGGTACTGGAAAAACAGCTTAAAACGAAGGCTATTCGTTACCAACCAGTCAGGATAACCTAGCTAATCAGTATCCAGGCGTCACCACGTGGAGGTTGCCTTCTTGGACGCAACTCTCTATTCTGCTCTCTATTTGGTAACGCGAGTCAATAGGAAGTGTTTGGAAGACTTTGGGGAATTACAAAAGAAAACCACACAGGATGACCATAACAGACTGCTCCCAATATTGTAATGAAATTATTTTAAACAATATTTTAATCTCAATATTTATTAATATGAATAACATTTTGAGGAAATTTCACAAAATGGCCAAAAAGTTGCCAAACTTTAAACAGTTCTCAAGTTTATGGTTGCCAACAGGCACGCAATAAATCTCTTTTTCCCTGCACACATAAAAGCATATTTCGAACTAACATAGCTTTGTTGGACTTCTTGTCAATTGCTATTAGTGATTTGTAAAAATTTTAGTCTCTACTTGATACAGAGATTGAGACAGGCAATGTACTTTGAAATCGTATCGTTCACTAGCTTAGCCTAGAATACTCCAGAGAACACTTTCAAGTTTTTTAGGCTCTTTGATCCTAGCTAGCTTATACCCACAAGACGTTTTCTGATAAGAAGTTGAAAAAACATTAGGAATAATTTTTGGTCAACCAGGAAAAATTCACATTCCAGAAAACGTGTCGGATTTCCTAGATGAAAATTCAATGATTTCCAAGACGTTTTCGAATAGTTTTCTTTCTTTTGACTTTGTTATTTGGACTTTAGTTTCAGAAATATATAGTGATCCTTTTTATGAGGTTTGAGTTCTGTGAAATTTTGAGTTAAAAGTTTAAATGGTTTGCTAAGACAAAAAATGTATGTTTCGAAGGCTTAGTTTCCTGTGCTCCATTCCATATTTTTTCTATCGGGCCCTTTCAGCTGATTTGCCTCCTTGGATTGTGCGTTGTGATGATATTTACAGCGTTTTACTTTGTTGTTCTTTAAACTATAATATAAAGAACTATTCTTGTTAAAATAGTTGAAAAGGGATGTGATTGACCTTCAATGAAAGGAAAACCATTTTGAGTTTTTCTAGTCCTATCATTTTGACTTATTAAAATTAATAAAAATAACAGGCTGGAGAACGATGGTGTTACCTGCCGAAATTTTGACTAACAACTATTATATATGCCTGATGTTAGTTGTTTATAATCGATAAAAGTTCTTTTCACTGGTTTACATCCGTGGAATATATAGCTAAAGACCGAATTTGCCCATAATTTCATAAAGTCCTATAAACTCCACATTTAAGCTATTTTATATAGAAATTCTATATTTTGCACCTTTGATCTCATATTTTGCCTCATTTTCGATCAAACCCCCATATTTTGGGACTTGTTTGGAACAAAGAAGTATATTTTCTCATTCTTTCTGCGCTATAGGTACTTATCACGTGACTGTCCTAACAAGAACACTTGTCTTTGTATGAACAATAGATTGATAAATAGAAAAATAATAGGAAATACTGACGTCAGGAAACTTGTTTGTTATTGCTGTCGAAATTGTTGTCGTGGTAAACATTTGTATGTGAGTTGGTGCAAGTTATATTTCTTACAAACCTGTATCAGTAACGCTATATAGAAGTCAGAAGCAGATTACAATTATTAGCAGATGGTTAATTGCCATTAAGATAAAACACCAAAATATACAACATAAATGAGATATTGTAAAGAATTTACTTGCAAGACTACGGAGAGTAAAGTGTTATTTTGCATTATCTGTAATAAGCAAGTTTGAGTACACGGCAGGAACAAACTCTTCATTACACAAAGGGTTCAAAATCATGAATCTATGCAAAGTGCCCAAAACATAATTTTTTTGCATAACTGTACAAGATTATCAATTCTTTTATAATCATAATTTAGATAAAGGTCTTTGTGTTGCAAATATTCAGTTTTCAAAACTTGAGAATGAAGGATTTAGTGCATTTCTGAATAAATATAAGGGGAAAATAACTCTACTGGCTTAAGATAATGAAAATGATGATAAAATGGGTACTTTCAAAACTGGGTTGTGAAAACCCCCATTTTTGGTGTAGCATACATGAATCTACTGACTGTCACGGTCGATATGTTTGCAACTGGCTCATAGGACATTTTGACGATGCTCACTTTTGACGTCTTACTTGGTAAATTGTGGATAGTACTACAGTTGCGGGCTTTCCTTTGAATACCATTCGAATGATGGATGTGGAGTATAACAATCTACTTTCTAAAATATCAAGCGGAGCTGCTTACAGGTAAAAAGCTTTTGAGGATATTGTTATTTTATAGCCAAAACTATTTATATCTCCTATTTAGCCCATAGTATGAGCTGTGTTTGTAAGGCTGTGCGGTATGGGGATATTAATAGTGTTATTAATAGGGATATTAATAGTGTTATTTCAATGGGGAAGAAAGTTTTTTAAATGGTACTTAAGAGAAGCAAAAACCTGTGTGCTGAAGTGATCCACTTATTTCCTGAACATTTTCTAACCTTTTAATCTTTTAAAATTTGTGAAAACCTCCCACAATTGTAATGTTCAGTCTATTGGTAGCGTAGTCTATTGGTAAAAATGCAATGAAAATTTCGGACATTTACGTACGGTTCGGAACTATATACAACAAATATGTACATGTTGTCACACTTATACATTAAAAATATTGCTTGGCAATAATGCAAGACTAAAGAGGGTTCTTAAGCTGTGTACAGAGCAGTATTCAGAAATTACATCTTTGTTTGAATGAACAGTAATATCAGTTGATGTGTAAAGACGTTTTCCCACGTAAAAGCGACCATTCAGCAATAAACAAACACACTATTCTGAAGGAAGCTTACAAATGCGATTAAAATCTATTGCGTCGATTATTTTTGGTATAAATATTGTTACAACTTTCATGAAAACCTTGCATTTGGTATACATATCTATGCATACTCATTTCAGTATATTGTCATCGAGTTTCGAAAGCACTAAACTGTATTTTTGCTGTGCAAATCGTTGACGTTTTTAATTAAACTACTGTGATGTTCAACAGAGAATGCGTGTACGTTTTGTTTTGCGTTCTCTCTATAAATGAATATTTGAAAGCCCTTATTTTTTCTATATTTCTACAAAATTCCATATTTTTCTATCATATTTTATTTTATTCTGCTTTCCAAAACCTCATATTTCGGCCAAAAATATCCCATAAAAATCTGCTCTTTATTTATAACAATGTGAATATATGACTTAAGTACACTGCCCCAAAAGGGAGCTTAAGGTTTTGAGGAATACAAAAATTATATTTTATTGAGATAATAACTGGCAAAAATCAAAATGAAAGATGATCAACATACAGTATTGCTTTCTTATCAACAACTCCATAATTATGTAGCTCAGACAAAACCACATAACGTCAGGACCACAAAAAAAATTGTTGCTAGGATGGAGTGAAAATATTGTGAGCCAGAAAATACATTGAATACCACTATCAAAGGAACCTTTTTCTTAGGCTTAAATCAGTTGTCTGTACTTTGTATAGTTTGGTATTTTACAGTATAATTGACAAGAGAATAAAGGTCATAAACAACAAATCAACAAGCTGGAAAAATAAAAACCAAAATAAATTATTCTTGGCAGTTCTTGGCAGCGTTGTTGACTCTACAGAATAGACTGACAACAACAAGAATAATAAAATAACCACAATGCTAATCATGTCGAAAGATTTTGATAAATGTAGTTGGAGGTTCGAAAAAGAAATGCATCTAATATTTCAAAGAGTTTAAAATTTAAAAAAAGAAGCAATACATTAGGGGCCATAATGAAAATAAGGTCTTCATGATCTGTAATATGCTACCCCTGCCACCGTTTCTCTAGATTACCGTCCCGCCTGTTTGTTTCGTTCTTTTTTGTTTCTGTTTAGTCTTATTTTTTAACTATTTTGGATAACATCATGTATTAGGTTTTTACCATTTACCTTTGAACATTTGTATTTTTTTGTTAGTGGAGAATAAATACATACATACATACATACATACATACATACATACATACATACATACATTCCCTACAGCACAGCAAGCAGATCACCAATATATCCTACACCCTTCCAGAAATATGGCTTCCAGCACTAAAGAAAGGAATTCAACAAACAAACCAAACAAAACATAGGTATAGTTTCACTCCTCGAAGCAGGTCGATCCCTTTCCACACGTAGGTCAGCACTACGAAGGTAAAAAAAAAGCAGCACCTAGTCATTTCAGTAGCCTGACGAGAAGTATCTCTTGAAATGTAGCTCAGAAAAATCTTACGACTCAAGACATGATAAAACTCTTACATGAATGACTTCCTCTGAGTCCATAAAGTTCAGAATTTTCAAGTTTTAAGCTGTTTCAGCAATTTTGGAATTTGTAGTTTAATGAGTCAAAATCTTCGAAAAAAATTAAACTAACTGTAATGCATGAAAGGCGGAAGTTTTAGGGGATGCAACCCTCAACAATTTGCTGTTCTTAGATGTTTTTTCAAGTATTGCTTCAAAAAGAAAGAATAAAAATTCAGTATTTCATGAATTCCGAACAAATTTTGATGTTAAAATGCATTTTCTGACGGTACTAGGAGGCAAAAATTATAATATCTGAGGTCGGGAGCATCCATGCTGCCACTTTTGATAATCACTAAAACTTAGAATATAAGCGTCCAGTTTATTCCTCCACTTGTGTAATAAACGGCTTTGCCTTTTAAGACAGAAACTGCTTTCGAGGCCTGATGATAACCGCTACAAATGCTTAGAAATACTGGACCTCTATGATTTTATGTGCAAGGAAAAAATGAGGTAAAATAAGTACATTTTATTGGTCTACCCTAAATATCAGGACCAAACAAATACTTGTTCTATGTGGAGGATTAATGTGTTAGGGTTGCAATAGTCTAATAAAAGAGAGCTTAAAAGCCGAAAGATGTTCTGATGGCATTTGACTGAACCAAGACGCTGGAATATAAAAACACAAGTCAAGTGGATTTTTATCAGTACAGAAAACAAATAAAGAATCGAGAATGCTCGCAACTTTTTATGATGACTGAGGAATCTTTACTACTCTCTTCTTCTTAGCAAATCACCATAGTAGGTGAGCTTCCCATATTCTGTCTGGACCGAAGTGTTATTCAGCCTTACTTTGGGTGATATATATATATATATATATATATATATATATATATATATACTGGATATACTGGATACACTTGGAGTTACTATTCATGCAATGGGATAATAATACTTATAATAATAATGAGAAGTACCTTACGATCCGCGGTATAGGAGAGAAAAATCAAGGTAAATGGTTTCTGCACTTACGATATGTTAAGAGATCTTCAGCTAGGCTTAAAAGTAATCTCACAAATTTAACTAAAATAGCTGCTAATAGCAAATCATTGCTTACTTACCTTTTTTTATCATTACAAAGTTAATTTTACCTTTAAGTCCCCCAATTAAAGTATGTTAATAAAATTCACCAAGAATACAGGAATTGTGCCATACAAAATTTATTAAGTCCCTCAACACTTCGGTTGAATAGAAATATTTTGGTAAGAAGAAGTTATTATGCATAGCTGTTTTCTTGTTACAAGAAGGAGCTACATACATGAACTAAATTACCATCTTGAAGACGGTACGTCTAACAAGGGTAATATATTTTCAGGTTTCTCTAATAATGACAACTGAAAGTATTTTTACAGCAGTTTCATTCAATAATGTTTAGGTTGTAGCAACACTTTAATTGTACTTTTATTTTCGTTTGCATAAAGGTAAAAACCAAGTCACAAAGGCACTTATTGAATTGATACATGTAATGAAGATGAAACAAAACGTAACTAACGGTAAAATATTTCATAAAAAATATGTACTTTGTTGAAGCCATTTTTTGTGACTTTTCATTAATGTAATTAGTTAACATTTAAATTCAATAAATCTGTGATACATGGAAGATAATGCAATATTCCTTAATAAAATTATCGATTTTAGATCAACAGCAACACAACGACGCCAACCCTACACCAATAAACAAAAGAGAGGCGTCAGGCTCTTTAGGCAAGGTATTATGACATTTAAAATGCCATAAAGCGTGAATAACTGTTGTAGCTTCTTACTATCATACTCTATTCAAAATCGTAAAAGTTCTCAAAATTATTAAATAGAACGTTATTGGTTACAGTGAAAAATTAAGTGATAAAAATTGATTTTTTTACGTCTTTAGTCAGGTAATGCATCCCTAACTCCAATAAGGCTTTAGTTCGTAAGGATCTCAAGACTAAGATGACTTGAAATTAAAAATTCAAATAAAATTTTTCAGGGCTCCTCTTTTTAATTCAAAGTAGTTTAAAAACCTAATCATATGTCTTCTCTTAAAAATGAGTCAGAGTTACTAGCAGTCTTGCCACACACACACACAAACACACACACACACACACAGATATATATATATATATATATATATATATATATATATACTCAAGCTACATACAGTACTGTTTCGCCCTTTGTGGGTTCATCAGTGCAGCACAGAGTTTCTGAGACATAACTCTCAGGCCATGTTGCCGGAGCAAGCACAGCTTAAGAAGTTATTGTGGGATCCTATATATATATATATATATATATATATATATATATATATATATATTCTTCGGGTGCATGTAAATGTCCCAGATTATTGTCTTAATGGCAATTGATGCCGGTCAATGTATGGGATGCTGACATTCAGAGATTTCAATCCACACTGATGAGCTGTGAGAATGTGAAATACGTGTCAGACCAAACTCTCTTTCTCCACACACAAACACACACACATATTCATACACATACATACACATACATACACATGCATACACATACATACACATACATACACATAAATACACACATACATACACATACATACACATACATACACATATATATATCATCACATGACCCTAAACAATGCTATATATTTTTAAAAGAGTAAAAGGTTGGGCGAGGTCCTTCAGTTTCATGGTTGGCCTTAGTCTTGTAATCATTCGTGACCTCTTGTGCTCATGATCTATCACTTCTCAACTACTGTAGTTACATCTTGTAAACTTGTAAGCATGTACACAAGATTAAGAGGCATCACCCAACTTCAACTTAGAGAGTTTTTGGCAAATATATACAGTGCATGCAACTGATGAGTTCGCCTGAGGCAAGATATTGCAGAGAAAAATGAAATGGCTTGAGTAGATTACAAGAGTTCATTGTCGTAAAGAAAGAGTTACTATTGTCATGGTAGCAATACATTAAGTATATATTTATATATTATATATTATGATAAGTTATAATATACTCAATAATATATTTTGTTGCATGTAACAAATTGTTGAGGTCCTTATTACATACACTTGTCATTACAGTAGTTATAATATTTTCTATTTTACTCGTCTGTGGTTCAAGAAATTGTGTAACACTGATATGATAAGAACAATAACTGGCCTTATAGAGTCCCTAGAAAAATTACTGTAATCCTTTATGATTCTAAACACGGTTTACATTTTATTAATTTTCTTGAAAAAGAGTTTACATCCCTTTAAGGCTACATGATCTAAATTCTGAAATTTTAATCAAGAGGCACCTTCAGCATTCTTGACTATGTGGTACTTTTATTCCATTGATCACCAAAGCAAATACCAAACTCTTAAATAAATACAAGTTGTATTTACTTATTTGTTCCATTATGTATTTAAAATGGTAATCATTATACAGGTACATTGAACAGCTATAAAAAATAAATTTTTACAAGTCCTGCATTGGAAAAACGAAAGTAGATTATCTATTATATTCTGAAAAACAATTGCTATGGGTGCAGATAATTTATACAATCTGTACTATGTCTTTGAAGCAAATTATTAGTGGTACAGAAGTCTAAATTGGCTAAAGCACTATCAATTATAGCGAAAGACCCTATACTTTAACCGAAAGGAAGATCGAAGGCAAAGTGTTAGGAATATGAGATTCGGTACCTGTGCTTGATCTCTAAGCGAAAGGAGCAATTGGGAGACATGACAAGACCAATGTTCCCTTTTTATTTCAAAACTGCTTTATTATCTTACTCATTATTTTGAAATCTACAGAAAACATTAGATTTTTTCATTTGCAACAAAAGCAAATATTTAGTGCAATTTTAAGTTGAAAGTCTGATATTGTATATCATTATGAGCTTAGAGAAAAATACCAATATTTGTCAATATGGTAATTAAAACCAGAGACCGCAGTGCTTCTTTTTCCAGGATAAAAAGAGAAAACGAAAAGTCAAGAGAAAATCTACAAAAGAAAAGATGAATTCAGCAACATGGGCATAAAGACTGGAAACTGTAAAACTGGTTCCGTAACTCCCACTTCACCTAAAAGTACTAATTTCAGATTATTTCTTGCCGTATTCTTTAGTATAGACAGAAAAATAATGCCTTAAAGCCACCAGCAACACAGTTAATCTTATCAAAACACTTGTCGATCCTTTTCATTAGCTGTTGAGAAAAATTACAAAGATCATTCAGCGCGATATAAACTACTTTTGAGAAATGTGGAAAATAGAATTGTCCCTGAAAAATCCCCTTGAAAAAGATTCTCAAACTCTTTGGAACTATTAAGCAGTCTGAAGTAAACCAGCGTTTTTTCTTAAAGAATATACCAAAATTAAAATCTATGTGATCGAACTTCTCATGTTTCCTTTTTACTTTACATTTAATTTTCCTTTTTGACCTACGTTAGTATACATGCTGCAAGAAAGGTAACACTTCACAACGATGCAAGGTAAAAAAAACTTATCATGATTCCTGCGCCTGCTTTTACATATCAGATATCAGCTGTCTGGAAACTTAAACCACATACCAAACTCTACAGCCAAGAATAAAAGTTCAAGCATATCTCGAATTCTATTTTTGTAATATTGAAAATCTATATCTCGCAGCGAATGTGATTACAAACAGGCTAACATCATTAGAAGGAGTGTGCTGGTTTGTCATATACCTGAATTAGGTCTATTCATATTGTCTACTTTCTATACTTTTTGAGCAGAATATAGAGCATTTCTTCAGCTTTTCTATTGTTTGAACCTGATTATTGTTTCCTTTAAGTGATGGATCGTCTTTGGCTCCTCTTTTCAGTTGTTTTCATCTGTTTGTTTTGTTTTTTATCAGTATTGCTACAATAATTGCTTGTACAATGGACAAATTGCAAATCAAGATAAATACCACTTCCATCGCTTCAAATCTGCCACGAATAAACCATAAGCTTTTTCCTTTGAAACATTAAATCTTAATAATGAAATATGTCGTTTATACAGCTATTCTCGATAACAGTATTATTGATAAACAAAGAGATGAAATACAACGTACATTTTTTGTATAATAAATATTTTAACATGTTCAAATACGCATATGTATTCATACGTGAGGGAAAATTGCAAACTGTTTATCAATCTGTAGTATGTAAAATCTTATAAAAAACAGTAAAACGATATTTTAAGAAAAAAAATGACATTATGCTCAACAGAAGAGGATATTATTCCTTAACATTTCAGTTATTTTTTTTGGTTGTACCTTAAAAAAATAATATTGCACTACGCTAATGTAAGTTATCAAATTTCACTGACCTAAGGACAGACAAATCGTCTTCCATACACCAATCGTTATACTCGCTTCTACTCGCAGTAAGAGGTTTATTTAGATACCATAAATTTGTACGCTGCACTTTACAAACTGTTTACAATAAATTTCAAATTTATTAGCATTTGATAAATAAGCAAAAACATTAAAACTTAATGATAGCAGCCAATGCCTATAATTGTCTTTATAAATATATAAAAAATAAATTTTGAGAGCGTAATACTGTACATTAATGGTCATGTGAAACCCTACGAGTGAAGACAAATTAACCATTTCTGACAAATTTAAGTCAGATTATCTATGTTTTTTAATCTCAGCAGGTTGATTTTGTAATTTTCAATATCAAAGAATAAATATCTGTTTATCACTAGAGCTTGAAAACCTGATGCACAAAAAGACTTATCCTCTAGTCAAGTTTGTTTTACGACTCAATAACCTTTCACTTTCTACAATTTTAGTGCACAGTGGTAGCAAATAAATTCCATCTGAAATCTCCAGCGAATTGAGAATAGATATGTCTTTTATGTTATTTTTAAATGTCTACAAATTCCCAACAAGTCAGAATCACAAGACAAATCAATACCTTGGCAAAAAAATGCTCAGCACTTACTTGAAAATTATGAACGAGCCGCCCATCGAAATTTCTTTTATAACAGTATAATTAATTGGCAAAAGTCCTGTATGTAGCATGTCAAAGAATATGTTTAGTACAATACATAAATTTCTTTGCCCATCATCGAAAATTCAAAATATATCAGCTTTCTCAAAAATACTACTTTGCTTGCGTTCTGAAGAAACTTATTTTAGTCATGCTAGAGAGAATACTGTCCAACTTAAGATATCTAAGTCGTTTACCTGATCTCTGTTCCTTCTGTTTTATGGTGTAATTTCAATAGGATATCGGAAAGATTTTGATGCGTGCAGATGTTGTGTTCAGATTTTTGAATAGGTGAAGCTATAGAACAGAAAGAAGTTAGAAACATAAGGTCGATTTTTAGCCTTACGGACAAAGTGAATTTAACAATATTTCATATACAGGCGTTTTTTCTGCCAAACTGTACTTTTACAGTTTTTGTTTTGTCTGTTGGTCCTAAAATATCTCAGTTTACACTCCAAGAATTATTATCATGGAAAAATGGTTGTATTTAGGCTAAATATTAAGCAAATATAAATAGAAGTGACCTTTTGATGAAGAGTATCGGGACATATATAATGGCCCAAGAAACAAATAGGATTAGATCATGTTTTATAGCCTAGCATTTGACATCAGAACTAATGATTGCTAAAGAAAGCAAAGAAAAATCACTGTTATGGCCACTGGAGTTAATTTCAACAAAGTATCCATAAACCAGGAGAAAGAGCTTGAAAGTCAAGAATTCATCCTTTCTATAAAAAGCGATATAGATTATCATTTCTATGCTTTAGAAAGCAATCACGAGACAAACAACGGAGAGAAAATCAAGCGATAATTCCTGTTAATGAAAGAACCAGTAGTTTATTCCCCTAGTTAACTATGCCTTGTACGTTATCTAATAATACACTTTTACAATTGTACTTGTACCAAAGCACAGTAACATATAAAAAATACATACCTGTTTTTACCATTATAGATTCTTGTTGTAGCATATACCAACTCACTGTCTGTGGTCTACAACACAACATTGATAGATTTGCAGACGGTTACGTTCCACTCATTTATTTAATTAACCTCAAACACTCAGTGGTTATATGAAATTTACCATTTGAATCACCACTATTATTACAGGTAAAATTAGCAAAGGAAAAATTTACTTAATTACTAATGTTTATCAACTTTACAACTGGCTGTGGTCCACAATGTTCCCCATGAGTGCAGTTAAAACTACATGTTTGTTATACCAGGCAAAATTTTTTCCAATTTTGAGTTAGTATTTTAATAATCTAAGAGAGAAGTCCTGTAGATCTTCACATCCTGCTGTTCTATTGTTCTTCTCCTGTTTATATTAGAAGTTTTACTATTAAGACATTAATTATGTAAGGTTAATCAATGACAGAAAAAAACCCTTTTCAACAAGATTACAAGAAATTTAATTTAATCCCAATTGAAAAGACAATACTCAACTTGCACAGGCTAAGTTGTAATGTAAACACAAAGTATCGACATCGAACAAAAACGTTGTGATGTGAATTCACCGCAAGACGCCGTTGCATTAATGAGGAGTAAAATGTCTTATAATGCAATTGCTAATCGTTTGTTTTGTTAACTATCCTATGTGATGTAGAACTCTTGCATTAATTGTGACATTGACTTGCCATTTTACTTCACAATGAGCACACATTTTTTAAAATGTTGCATTGAATGTATTTCATGTTCATTACATGGTGCATTAAATATACTTCTCTTAATAAAATTAATATAAAATGCTGTTGAGCTGTAATTCAAAGTTGATATTTGTATAACCTTGGCTATTGTCAATCATTATGTGTGTGTGTGTCTCTGTGTGTGTCTGTATGTGTGTCTGTGTGAGTGTGTGTGTGTGTGTGTGTGTGTGTGTGCTTGTGTCTGTCTGTGATTTAGTTACAATAAAGTCATTTTTCTCATTCTCAGGCCAAGAATGCCACCTCTTCGAAGGGCTTTTATAGAAGCTTTGAGGTACTTCTTGGCAACATATACCTCAAGCCAACCAGCGGCTTTTCTTTATGATTAAAATTCTTGTTCGCTTTAGAAAATCTGGCAACCCTTTGTTGCATCAATGTGCTAAACTCCAAGGAAACACTTTTTTCAAACCAAAATTAAACTTTGAACTAAAATCATAGAGATACATTGGCTAAACATACCGTGTGTTGCGAATTTGTTGTTTCATAATTTGATATTTTCTCTATGTATTTGATGCTGTATTGTATTGCAAAGGGACGTACTCTGTATTGTGTTTTCGTAACTTCTCTTTTATTGTGCCACTAGTGGAAAAAAAATCTGTCATATAAAGGTCTAAAATTCCTCTTCCTTTAAATCTTTGCAAACAAGAAAAGCTGTATTTTGAGTTTTGTAATGATATGTTGGGATTAATGTCCTAGATGTGATAATGATAAAAAGCAACTAATATATATATATATATATATATATATATATATATATATATATATATATATATATATTGAACAGATAAATAAATTCCTAAATCTCTAAATTAGATGTCACTGAAAAAAGAAGCTGCCCGTAGAGCTGGCAAAACTAGATAATACTCAGTTTCCTTAAGGAATAAATGTTGCATTTATTTTTATTGATTTAGTACTTCAAATATTGCATTTTACAATGCCAGAAATATATTTATTTAATTCTTAAAGAAAGAGTGTTATCTATTGAGTAAACCTCTTCCTCGCCGAATAATTTTTTTGAACACTATTTAATCCCACCTTACTGTTCTTACTAGATTTTGTTCTTTTCACAAGAAGAAGAATTGTTTTAAATAATAAATTGCTCTTCTTTCCCAGCGTTTTTCTTCTTTTTCTTTTCCTTCTTTTTTTCAAGGTGCTCAGTCACTCAAAAAGAACTTTGGCCACCATCTCCTTTGTTCCTTCATTTCCGGCCATCCTTTACTTTTCATAGAATATCGCAATAGCTGTTGTCACTTGGGAGATCGTTATTCAGGCTTGTGATTAATTTTCTCTTTGTCTTCTTTTCCTTCTTCTCAATTTTCCCCGACAACACTAATCCATTAAATACTTCGCAGCTAATTATTACCCCAAAATTGAGTCTCTTTTTTTCTTATAACTTCCAGCAATATTTTTTACTTCTCCTGTTCTCAAGACCTCCACCTTACTAGCCTTGCCAGCCGTTGATATTCTTAAGGTTTTCTTGAAAAATCATGCTTCCACTGGTTCTATCTTTTTTATAGTGTTTCTGTTGATTGGTCAAGCATCACACTGGTAAAGCCGCACTGATCTCTAGTAACATTCCAATATCCCAGTCTTAGTTCTTTCTTGCAGTCATCTGTTTTTAATACTGCCCTTCTGATAATGAAAACATCCTTTTCCTTTGCAATCCTCTGCTTTATCTCGTAAATTTTCTTTAAATAGGAAAACAATAATATATGATTTGGAAGATGTTGGCTAAAAGACGGGGCAACCCTATCATTGATTTAGCTCCCCGATCACGACTGGAGGGAAACTCAAAGTTCTTTATATTATACTAATGAAAGTTAATTTATTTTCTGATTAGAAATAAGTATCAGAGGCGGAGGAGAAAGCTTCAGGGATTGCAGCTCATCCACGTTTTTCCTGTTTGAATCGTTTAAATGTCAGCATTAAAGAATGAAGATTTTTCAGCAATTCTGAAACCTGGGGCTGAAAAATTCATTTTCTGACTGTTTTTGTGACGTTTTGATGAAATTGGATGGCACCACGAGCAATCACTAGATGTCAGAGTCCAAACTATTTGGTTTAGACTGTTCAGTTATCATTGACAGTTCACCGAAATGTCTGGGCAATGCAATTAATTACAATTTCAAAATGTCAATATATTTTTCTTTTTTACCAATCCCTACCTTTTCCAGTCTTACCATACACAAAAGTGTAATTTAGATACAATAGTTTCACTTATAGGAGAACAGCACAGCTTTGTCTTGAAAAAAGCATTTTAACGTGTACTTTACTCTGGACCATACATTTAACTGTCTATTGCAAAATAATATTGTATACTGGGTATCTGAAAATTTTACTAAACACTATAATTCAGCTACTATCTACTTATCAATATAAATTATTGTTTCATATGGACAGTAACATTGCATCAAACACTGCTCTGGCATGAAGTTCCTTGTCAAATTCTTGTTATTTCCTACATGCTCTTGCTTGTCTGGTATAATATCCCCTTTCCCCCACCCTGCTCAGCTCCATAGTTTTACTCCGATCTCAGATACAACATGGCACAGTGGACATTGTAAGAAGTAGGATCAGGCAAGAAGAGTAAATGACCGTGTAGAAGAAAATCTGAGGAATCTAACCACAACGAGTCACGAATTATTTAGATAACTATCGGTAGTGGTCGGAAATTATATTTTNCTTAGTTCTTTCTTGCAGTCATCTGTTTTTAATACTGCCCTTCTGATAATGAAAACATCCTTTTCCTTTGCAATCCTCTGCTTTATCTCGTAAATTTTCTTTAAATAGGAAAACAATAATATATGATTTGGAAGATGTTGGCTAAAAGACGGGGCAACCCTATCATTGATTTAGCTCCCCGATCACGACTGGAGGGAAACTCAAAGTTCTTTATATTATACTAATGAAAGTTAATTTATTTTCTGATTAGAAATAAGTATCAGAGGCGGAGGAGAGAGCTTCAGGGATTGCAGCTCATCCACGTTTTTCCTGTTTGAATCGTTTAAATGTCAGCATTAAAGAATGAAGATTTTTCAGCAATTCTGAAACCTGGGGCTGAAAAATTCATTTTCTGACTGTTTTTGTGACGTTTTGATGAAATTGGATGGCACCACGAGCAATCACTAGATGTCAGAGTCCAAACTATTTGGTTTAGACTGTTCAGTTATCATTGACAGTTCACCGAAATGTCTGGGCAATGCAATTAATTACAATTTCAAAATGTCAATATATTTTTCTTTTTTACCAATCCCTACCTTTTCCAGTCTTACCATACACAAACGTGTAATTTAGATACAATAGTTTCACTTATAGAAGAACAGCACAGCTTTGTCTTGAAAAAAGCATTTTAACGTGTACTTTACTCTGGACCATGCATTAAACTGTCTATTGCAAAATAATATTGTATACTGGGTATCTGAAAATTTTACTAAACACTATAATTCTACTACTATCTACTTATCAATATAAATTATTGTTTCATATGGACAGTAACATTGCATCAAACACTGCTCTGGCATGAAATTCCTTGTCAAATTCTTGTTATTTCCTACATGCTCTTGCTTGTCTGGTATAATATCCCCTTTCCCCCACCCTGCTCAGCTCCATAGTTTTACTCCGATCTCAGATACAACATGGCACAGTGGACATTGTAAGAAGTAGGATCAGGCAAGAAGAGTAAATGACCGTGTAGAAGAAAATCTGAGGAATCTAACCACAACGAGTCACGAATTATTTAGATAACTATCGGTAGTGGTCGGAAATTATATTTTAACATGACAGAAGCTCAAGATTTGTGTGCACCACCGATTCTGGACCTATCTATTGATAGGTATGCCTCGTGGAAATTGTGGAAATCACGCTTGGATAATTAGGTTGTAGTGACAAGTCTTGGAAAAAAGGAGGCCGGTTATCAAAGTTTTATATAGCGATAGGCTTTTACGAGGGGTGCTCGGAAAAAGTAGGAATCTCTATCCTTATCAAACGAGAAAAGAAAAAATACAAGTGCAATTCTAGCTGCTACGGAGACTTTTTCAAAAGGCATTATCAGTGAAACTTTAAAGAGACACATTTTCAATTCCCATAGTCAGCACCAGGCTGAAAAATATGGTATTCTTACAAATTTGAACATTTTAAGCAAGAATTGGAACTTTCGCAGTACGTATCACAATGGACTTATTTGGGGCCAAATAGTTGGTGGAATAAATGGCACAAAACTAAAAAAAAATACTTTCTAGCAGAATTAAAAATTAAACTTACATAAAAGTGAGCAATTATGCAGAGCCTACAAGAAGGCAAGCGAGGGTTTAAAAACACTAAAAAGGACACTGAACTAAATGAGGATATAATTTTCACTTAAAATTTATAGTACCAACTGAAATTTTACCGAGCCTAAAATGAAACCTGTTTTTTGTGAAATAAAACAAAAACACCAACTCATAAAATGAAATGTAAATTCTGCAATAGGAGTCACTAAAAGCGGAGAAAAAATCTACCCTCATGACGAAGTAAGTACCAAAAAGTTAACAAAACCTGACTCACAAACCAAATTTTTCATATCTCTGATATAAAAAATTGGCTTTAGCATCTATTTATGGTTTGTATTGAAACAATATTCCTATAGCAAAATGGTGGGAAATTGATCTCAAAGGAAATATCTTTAAAACGAGAATCTAAACCCTTTTCACTCTTCTTCATAGCAAAATAGAAAGAGGTTGTGAGAATAGTATATTATGTTATATCTACTTCTTAATTCATTGCAAATTAAACATTTGTATATCAGTGCAACAGAAAGATTCTTTATTGCATAAAAGTTAGTTTATTCTTTAAGTAAAATCAAATGTACAGCATTACCAACGCTGGGAAAAAATGTGTAAGTGGTTTTAATAACCACCAGTACTTCTTGTCTTTTTATATTTTATACTTTTATATCTCTTTGAAAAAGCATCCACTGTTTTTCGTCTACTTACAAACAGATGCAAAAGTATGCAAATATGCATTTCTGTAATTTTAACGTTTCAAAATACTAATTTTTATACATTATCTTGAAAAGGTATTTCTTTGTGTACTTCTTAATACACAATAAGCTATTTTATTTGATGCAATTGATTTTTTGGACGGCCTGTTGGTATCTTGAGAGAAAATGTCATTTATGAATCATTTCCTACAAAAATCTTTTAGCAGAAAAAAATTACTTAATTTTAATTGTATCATATTTTGTGTATATAGGAGCTTTATTTTTCTTTCACAGAATCAGTTCGAGGAGTGAAGATTTGTTCTTGGGGATTTGTCATACCGCAAAACAGATAATTTCCTTTCTCTTGAGGCTATTACTTAAAAAAGATCGGCTGATAGATTTTTAATTCGCAGTAAAAATTAACGTGTGATTAATTGGAAACTTCCTGATAAAATGCTAATAACTGTTAAAACTATAAAATAATAAGTGACATAAAATTATAAGTGACAGAGAAATTACTTTCACACTCAAGCCATTAATTACTTCTGGTATGAAAATCGCTTCCTTTATGGTTGATTTTCTTCTACTTTCATACTTCTTATCGTAAAATCAATTTTTAAAAACAGCTTAAGGTAACATATATTTGGTGAACCTATAAAAGGGTTATGGATCTCAAAAAGGTACTGTTTGATTTTGGAGCGGGGGCTTTGTGTTTAATAGCAGAGTAGTAAGATACTCATATCTATCAATAATTAATAAGAATATCAGTCATAATTTTTTGTTGTTGTTTTGGCAATTTTTGGGTTAGTTTTAAACTTGTATGATTCTATTACACATTAAATATATAAAGATCTGAAAGAAATTATCTGAAACCACAATTACTAAAATACAGCAGAGGTCATTTTTAGACTTTTATATCTTGTAGTTTTGGTTTACCTGGTTTTAAACCTTGAGAGGTTTTAACAACAGCAAAGAGGACTTTTTTTAAGCGTTATTTTCCTTTACAAGTCCTTCGTTGTTTGAGCCAACTTTGAAGAAAAGTAATAAATAAGTAGACAGTAGTAATCTGCTCTTTAAGCCTGTTACCGCCTGAGTACCGTCATTGAACAATAATTGAAAAATACTACAGACTTCAGTTTCACAGAAAAGGAAACATAGTGGTTTGGTCATATTGTCAATACTACCTGGTGTTCTCAACACAAAGGAATCTATATTGGTTTTATTACTATCAGAATTGCTTAACGTTTTAAATCCAGAACGTCGAAAAATGAATAGCTCAGAAATTTTCAAACACTGCGACAATACTCATGTTATTTAAAAGACTGGTGGGAGCATGGATTAGAATTGTTGTTGGCGTATAGTTGTAAAAAGGATAACCTGATTTAACTCATTACGTTTTATAGGATAAATAAAATCTTTGACAGCTTTTGTCCTGATCAAACACTTTTTTCTGCTTAATACTCGGAAGAAATGCAAAAACTTTCAATTGGAAAACTTGACAAAGTTCTTGATCTATAAAAGGTATTGATCAATTACATCAGATTAATTTCTGTGAATTTTGTGAACTTGCTATTTCTCTTCACAGTTATAACTACACGTCTACGCTTAAAATGTTCAAGAGAAAAAAGACGTTTGCTGTCTTCAATTTTTTCATGGACTCAATAAAACCCCACAACACAGAATTGAAAGTTTAATGCATAAGTTAGGATTTAAACATGATATTGGTTAATAAAGTTGTCACCATCGATTCTTATCTGGTTAACAGAGTATAGAATCATCATTTACTAATCTGGTCAAAACTTAGATAATTGTTAGACAAAGAAATCTCATTTCGCGGACTTATTTTAATCCTTGGGGTTTTTTATCAAAAATTAACTGAGGGAAAAGAGCAAAACCTATTTGCTGTCAATGATCTTTTCGCTTTCCATGCTTATCTATTACAAACACTTTTTTGAAGTTCATAGGAATAACTCTTTTTTTTTAATTTAAGAACAAATGTAGGGCTAAATGTAAACCAATGTTAAAGGTCAACTCCGCAAATTCAGGCTTCAAAATGCAACTGAATTTATGTTTTTGTCTGTTGATTTTTAATAAATTGAAAACACCTTTATTAAGAGAGCTCTCTCTGTGTTAATTTATTCATATTACAAATGTAATGATCCGGGGGTGTTGTAAGGTTAGCTCCCTTTTCCTTCTTTTTTAGTTATTATATTTATTTATTTTTGCAAATGAATTCATTAATGTAGTTGGTTCTAAATTCGAAAAAAATAGAATATACAGAAAATAACATATACCATAAATTACAAAGTAATTCAGTTCTTTATCTCCAGAACTGTTTGAAAAAGCATAAAATATGTTATAACAATTTTGCATTGCTCTTGTGCAAAGAATTCGCTCATTATTTACTTGGTATTACAGCTCTTGCGTAAATCATTTATAATATTTGTCTGTTTGCACAGCCAGATTCTACTTCAACAAAAACCTTTCAAAGGTAGGCCTTTAGCTAATCTTTAGGAAACACGAATAAGCTTGGGTATTAAAAAAAATCTTGTGTAAGGCCTTGTAATATTACCTCATGATTTTACTAATTATTCCATGTTACTTCGACTATGAAATAAGTATAACAATTAGTGTTTATGTATCATCTTTCTAAGTGTTGAAGGACTACTTTTATGCTGATTATATTGCAGCTTTGAAAAATATTCACAAAGATGACCAACTTGTAATTCACAGTATTTTAATGTTCGAATCAGTTGAGATTTCGGCGCAGACCTGTGTACACATTGAGAGTGGTATGTGTTTATTGCAGATATCCCAAAAGCTGGACATTGTGAAATCAATACTTGATTCAGGAAAAAGAATAAATACAAAGCTACTTGGAAACATTCTTGCTCATATCATTGACATATCAGTGATTACTTCTTTCTATGACATAAAAACTTATAAAACTATACCTTTCGTAAGGGAGCCGGTATATTTATGCATATGAGGGCTTGAAGATCAATCTAATCTGGGGCGCAAGTTGAGCAGGGAGGAGGGGAAGCCCCCTGCCCTACTTAATTTTTTCTGAAATTTGTGCCCTAAACTTGACAAATTTGTGTCCTTCACTGAATTTTGTTCGTTTTCTGCAAAGCGAAAACATCTTTTATAGCAAAAAAATGATCTCAAAATGGCACAAAATGATGTGTTGAGTCTATTTATTCAAAATACTTTTTTGACCTGACGCTTCAAACCCTCATNGCGTAAATCATTTATAATATTTGTCTGTTTGCACAGCCAGATTCTACTTCAACAAAAACCTTTCAAAGGTAGGCCTTTAGCTAATCTTTAGGAAACACGAATAAGCTTGGGTATTAAAAAAAATCTTGTGTAAGGCCTTGTAATATTACCTCATGATTTTACTAATTATTCCATGTTACTTCGACTATGAAATAAGTATAACAATTAGTGTTTATGTATCATCTTTCTAAGTGTTGAAGGACTACTTTTATGCTGATTATATTGCAGCTTTGAAAAATATTCACAAAGATGACCAACTTGTAATTCACAGTATTTTAATGTTCGAATCAGTTGAGATTTCGGCGCAGACCTGTGTACACATTGAGAGTGGTATGTGTTTATTGCAGATATCCCAAAAGCTGGACATTGTGAAATCAATACTTGATTCAGGAAAAAGAATAAATACAAAGCTACTTGGAAACATTCTTGCTCATATCATTGACATATCAGTGATTACTTCTTTCTATGACATAAAAACTTATAAACACTATACCTTTCGTAAGGGAGCCGGTATATTTATGCATATGAGGGCTTGAAGATCAATCTAATCTGGGGCGCAAGTTGAGCAGGGAGGAGGGGAAGCCCCCTGCCCTACTTAATTTTTTCTGAAATTTGTGCCCTAAACTTGACCTAAATGTTTGGTAGTTTCAGCTTAAATCACTCTTCTTTCTTGAGTTAAACCAAATATAGAGACAACCCAGATGAATTCCTCCTGAATTTGAAACAACTGTTGTGGTTTAAAGTAGAAAGAGATTCTAGGATCCTACCACAATTTTAAGAAACATTATGACGAAATATATTTTTTTGTTTTGACTGGTAAATATATTTAGCGTGAACAGCTATTTAAAAGCTGAGGATTTTAACCAGAATTAATTTTAAAAGCAGCTAAAAAATGGCTCGTTTATCTTTTTCACCATTCCTTTTTTGCCTCTACTAACCATGAACGCATTTTACTATCCACGAGAAAACGCAACCACTTGATTCTTGAAAAGAGAATGATCATTAAATGGTTGGTCCCGAGGAGACACAATTTTAAGAAAACTGGTCAGCTGCCTCACGCGCTAAGGGTCGAGCCGTCATGTTGTTAAACTCTGTTCTGAGCAATAGGGAGTCTCAATCACTTAGCTCGATACCAGATGGTTGTTAAAAAGATAACTAGTGAATCAGAGAGTTTGAATAGAATGTATGACACGCGTATTTACCACAAATTCTAACTATTAGATTTAATGTTAGTTGGGTTGCCAGAGTTAAAAGCTGAAAAAAATTATTTTATCAACGCAGGCTTACAGTCAAATGTGTCATTGCAAAGCAATTACTTAGTTTTTAATAGTCTGGGGATTTATCTGCACATATTTGCGTTCCTTTAAATTTCCATGGTTTGCAGCCTTCGCTGGTTTTATTTCATCACGTTTGATAAATTATTTCTTCGAGCCAAATAACCATTTACTTTCAGTGTTTTTGCTACTCTTCTCGCTCAATACTGTTCTAGTTATGCTTGTGTATAGTGGAAAAGGTAATGTTAATCATATTTACAGATGTTTTAGCCTCGCTCTGACACTTTTATTTGTAGAAGGTTTTTAAATGAGGTTACTTAGAAAAATAGAATTCTTATTCACCCTTGGTGAAGTTTACGTAAAGACTACTTTTCCAAGATTGTCGTCTGGAGAATTGCTGGGTGAATTTTAGGGTACAATTCTTCACAAAGAAATTTTTCAGGAGTGAAGTGGTGTGTGTATGTGTGGGTGGGGGTGGGGTTTAAACAGAATTGAAATTCTCTTGATTATCTATATAATTGTATAAAATGCTCGTGATAGAGGGGTAATAACTTCTGTCGTTTGATGGTAACCAATACGTATCAGGTAAGGTAAGTATCATTAAGGAGAGTTGAATTTAGTTTGAAATTTTTTGGCTGATGGTGACCTCTTCTAAAAGTGCATTTTCAACAGAATATAACTAGACTACATCTCTCTCTCTCTCTCTCTCTCTCTCTCTCTCTCTCTCTCTCTCTCTCTCTCTCTCTCTC
>RDPX01000117.1:1804294-1859913 GCA_003991215.1 Morbakka virulenta | reverse complement strand
GGGGGTGGGGGTGGGGTTTAAACAGAATTTAAATTCTCTTTATTATCTATATAATTGTATAAAATGGTCGTGATAGAGGGGTAATAACTTCTGTCGGTTGATGGTAACCAATACGTATCAGGTAAGGTAAGTATCATTAAGGAGAGTTGAATTTAGTTTGAAATTTTTTGGCTGATGGTGACCTCTTCTAAAAGTGCATTTTCAACAGAATATAACTAGACTACATCTCTCTCTCTCTCTCTCTCTCTCTCTCTCAACCTTTCATCCTCACTTGCACTATATTTCCATTTCTGTCTAGTTAAAATAACTATTTAATTTGAGGTAGAATAAACATCTTCAATGAAAATTTTGTAAAAGGAGTGAAAAACACACCTTGCACTGAACTCGATAAGCACGAGCGGCTATGGCCTAAAAACCATTTTGAAAAACCCCGAAGTCTTTATTCCTTGTCAGGAAAAAGGGAAAACATTTTAGGGTAAGATGGGTGGCTTTTATCAACAAATAAATTGGATCTAGTTATTATATTTTTACTTCAAGTCATACAAAAAAGGATGGCTTTTTAATCGCTAGAGGAAGAAAAATTTTACAATTAATTCAGAAACTGTTGGGACAAGGTTGAACTAAGAAGACTCGTCTAGTGAGTATGTCTTTTAAATCTGACTCGGAGTATATAAACAGGGTTTTATCTATCAGAAATGTATTTTTAAATGTTAACTAATGTACAAATGTCTTAGACACTTGTACATTACAGCTTCAAAGCTCAATTATATTTCAACATCGTTTATAAATATGCTTACTTTTCAGAACCTCAATTATATGTCTAGACGTATCTTCAAAAAGAAAATAATGCAATACTCAAAGACGCCAATGGGCTATTGGAATGTGTCTTGAATGCCCTGACACCCAAGAAAAAAAATTTTCTGTTTTGATTTTCAAGAAGGAAGACACGAAAAGTTATGAGATCGCCATAAACCAGATTTATGCAGAAAAGATGAATGATTAACATTATTATTATTGCAACAATTATTATTAATGAAAATAATAATAATAATAATAATAATAATAATAAGTCAATGTACAAGACAAGAATAACAAAAGGTCTCTAGAAATAAAAGTTTCTTGCGCCTTCGATAAGAACATCAGTAAATCCGGCGAAGTCAAACTAGAGAAATACCTAGCTTTGAAGTGATTCCTAAATGTAATTTGATGGATGTTATCAAGCACACTTTTATCATTTGTTATACAAGTAGTAAAGGCGTCTTCACAACTGCTTCCCAATTAAACAAATCAGAGTTTTCCTAAAGCTTTATTATAAATAACCAGCCATTTTGATCCATACGTCAGTTATTACTACAGGTCATTGTTCCTTTATTAATTAAAAATTTATTTAAGTTAATACAAATCCTCTTTCTTTACCAAACCAAAAATTTCATGAGACCTCATTAAAAATTAGTTTTTCCTGATAGGGTTATTTGCTCTTCTGCTTAGTTGTCAGAAAATAGGCTGCAAGGGAATGGCCTGCGATATCACAGCTTTTTAGTTTCTGAGTTCTCTTTACAAGGCGAAGGAGTCCCTCTTCCAATAGAAATAAGCTTCCAAAACAGAAATCTGTTTGGCCTTTTGTTATTGACGATTTTCAAATCAGCTTTCTGTTGTCAGTGTTATGTTAGCATACAGACAAAAAATGGCTGACAGTGAGTCAAAAACTGTCTGGCTTTCAAAACGAGATGCAAAATCTTGCCGTAATTCCCATAAGAACAAGATCACAAAGAAAAAGTGTTGACTCTTGAAGTTTCCTTTTGTTAAAACAATAGAAATAAGACATCACAGATTATTCATTCCATTGGTTCCTTATGATTAAACTAAGCATGTTCTCTCCTGTAATGACCAGGCCGGTGCACTCCTACATAAAAAGTGGTACCCGTAATAATTCAAAGCGTTTAATAAAAGTACCCTTTTCACTGGCATTCCAATTAAACTTTTCAAGTGCAAGTGTCTTCTACCAGTTAAATGCTGTTAGCTAGATGATGTTGAACATGTTTTCTATAAAGCAACCTCTTTTCTAAAATCTTTGATTAGGAGAAAAATATATTCCTGTTTTTGAAAATCCCAGAGCTTGGGATTGACACAAATCTACAACTCTTTCTCAGTGAATTTAAAAGGAGAATGAGTACCATTTTTCATATCTATAAAGTGCACCCCCAGAAAATAATGGCTACCCTAAAAGGGTGTTGAATAAATTTTTTCGGTGTCAATTGAATAGTTTCCAAATCTTGTCGAAATGGACCCTAAAAAAAATGCCCTGTCTAGTTCAAATTATCCTCAATTTTTTGCACTGAATCAGGAAATCAAATTATGAAGACAGTATTCGTATACTGTCGTGTTACTGCACTCTGTTTTCACATTGGAATAGATTGTTCCTTTATCTATAAGGAACGTCTTGGCTGCCACAGACCTAATGTGGTTGTGTACAAGTTTAGATACAAGTGTTGTGCTAGCTACAAAGGTCTTAACGCCTAAAAAATAAAACAGTGCATGTCTAGTATTTACAGACAAAAATTGTGTGCTAATCACTTCAATCCAAAATGTCTAAACAGCGTCAGGTACACAGTTATACATTGGGATTTGACTACAGCACAGTATCTATTGCGGAAAAACGCACGTGATGAAAATTTCGATGTTATCTACTTTAAAGAAATTAGTATAGCCATATATATTTAGATAAGAATAATCAAAAACACAAATATTCAAAGTACGTTTGCAAAGACTTTTCACTGTAAAAGCATTCTCGGTGCATCAATAATCCTCAATGCACTGAGCATGCTTTCATAGCGAAAAGCTTTAGCAAATATACTTTAAACATTTTGTGTTTTTTATTATACTAAACTAATTTATCCATACCGAAACAATTTTACACATTTAACCCATACTTATTTCATCTTTAATAATCTAATGACATTTATATTCAACTAACTTCCCTGTACAGTTTCGACAAAAATAATTGATACCTTCTATACTTTTTAAACAGGAAATGACATATTGTGGCCAATTGTCTTCTTTTTTCTCTTTATTTGTTCCATTGGTAAAAGATCATTTGACTCATGGTTTCTCATTCTGGGTTAATGGTCTGGACAAGGTGTTAGCGAAAAAGGTTTCAACTAACCTAATGATGATTTTAATTCCGATGTTGTCAACTTTCAAAAATTGGCTAACTAAAGTACTGCATGGCTTAACAATAAAAGCATTTATCCCATGCATAGCGATTTATACCAGCATAATTATATTTCATATCATGTACACTGTTGTCCAGCTATCACTAAAACATCAGGATACACATCAGTTTGTGTCATTAGCCGGAGTGTTACCATGACACAGGATAGTGAGGCATCAATTGCTTCGCAGTAGAGTTTTTATACCACTTGGTTAAAAGTAAATATGAGCTGATTCCCAAGCAGACCTGAAAGTTTGTTCTTTACCATATTTTCTATCCATGTAAGCAATTTGGGTAAGTGTCTCCATGGCTGTCAAAAGCTGGTAACATTGTACAATGTTAGGCGTACTTGGTTAGTGAACACCAAAGACAATTTTGTTTTGAGAAAAGCAAAGGCTTTTTCGAATGGTATTTGACGTCTCTCCTTTCGTGAAAATGGCATTAAAATTCAGGGGGAAAAAAATCTTTTTTCTGTTAAGTAATTACGTTTAAAGTTCCCACTTATGATATTTCTAGCCACGGGATTGTATATCGCCAGAGTATGTTATCAGTATGGCTCCTAATCCATGTACTGTATTTCAGCAACAAATATTGTCAAATACCATCTAATTTTAGAAACTGCATAACGTTAAAAGGTAGTGCGTTATGTCTTGGATGAAGAGGTAACTCTGCATATGATAATTGTACAGTCATTTTGACAAAAAGTCAGCATACATCATCTCGAATTAGAATTACTGATTACCTACACTATTGTCTAATATATTAATAACAATTGCTTTATATTTTCAAGATGTGTAACTAAGGCGGTGTCGTGTACATAATGAAACAGTTGTGGTGTAAAAAGCTCACTAATTGTACGGGAATAGAATAAAATTTTGTAATTTTTTAACAATGAGATGCATTGCATTGATAGACAAATAAAAAATTACTCAAGAAATCAAGTTTATCTATTTAACAGTCATCTCATCTCCTTTTTAGATGCTGCAGATTTTCTCTGGAACGTAGCGGTATTGGTAACACAGATTGGATTAAGTAAGTGCAAACCTCCAGAAGGTCAAAGGAGTTAAAATTGTAAATCTTGAGCTTCTGAAAGGATGTACTAAGCGGAAAATCTATTCACCTTGTGGTGTTGTCAAAGGCTTCTTTTAATGTCGTAAAAAGGAAGCCAATGAATAGGTGTTAAGTAAATATCGTAGTCAGATAATTTAAAAAACGGGACCTTCAGAAAAAAATCCTAGCACGCTTTCGCAACTAGATAACATGAATGTGCTTGGAACGTTCTGGCAATTATGAGTAAGGTAGTTTGGATGGATCACATTTCAAAAGGTAAAGCCACTGTTTTAAAGGAGTGACAAAGATAAAACTGTGCCAGATTAAGTAGAGAGGTCTTTTTCGAGTCAAATCAGCACTACATAAAACCATGTGTGATTCTCGTGGGTAGACTCAAATCCTATATATATGTCTATATATATTATATTATGTTATATTTTAATTTATTATTTATTAATTATTTTTTTATTATCTTTGATGAGCCGCCTACTTTATTTGTTTATAAAAAGCAGTACAGTATTTGTAGCATTATTGCCTGATGATCGAAATATCGTGAAACTATTAATTGCAATCACAGTTCTTATTTTTCATGCTTTACCTTATATTAATCTGCTATATGCACTGAGCACTATTTGATACGAATACACAAAATTACACACACACATATATATATATATATATATATATAACATGTATGATAAATAACCACTTTACTTTTATTCAAACTATTGAAACTGCTGTTAAGTGGCTTTTATTACTATTTCAGTAAGCATTTGGAAAAACATATAGTGACAAAAAGTTTCTTGGCATGTTGTAAACTAATTCAGGTAAAGAAACTAAGGTGAGACTATTCCTCCGTCAATATACAGGAACAGAGTTCTCGGTTGACATAATTTTACTTTTTACTCCATTCATTTTGTAGTACTGTTGCATTGTCATTCTCTATATAAATCAATAATATTTCTTCATGTACTATTAATCTGTAAACGCTTCTTCTGTATATATATATATATATATATATATATATATATATATATATATATATATATATATTCTGCTAGACATTCTTTTCAATAGACATTTTAATTGTAACAAACACTGGATTGTTCTTGACATACAGTCATCAGCAACATAGCGTTTACTTTCAAAGTATTTAGGTTATGATGTTCAGTTTAATAAAGTAAGCAACAAAACTAGGGATTTTATCTATTGGTTTTGTTTCATAATATAAAATGTTTTCGTGGTCATATTAGAGAATAGGCAACAGAAGTATATTCCCTTCTCTCAATGACAAATTAATCAGTATAAAATATATTGAAAAATATCAAAGCAAGGAATATTGAAATTAAATATTGTAGTTACAAAAAAACTCCGATAATTCAATTCATAGCTTTTGTCCAAGTGATCGTGGGGTTCTTTTTACCTTACTGGTCTCTTTATTGCAGATCAAGATGGATTTGGTTTCGTGAAGAAATTTCTCCAATAATTTTTTGCATGAATTACACTGAAATCTGCGTTCTTTTCACTTGCATCTCTCTCCTACTTTCTTTCTTAAAATTTATTTTCAGTGAACTTTCCGCCACACTGTCTTCTATTCGATAATCTCCGAAGACAACTCTCCTGTATTTTCACTTTTGTACTGAAAACTAAACCCTTTCAGTTAATAATTCATATCCTGATTCCACATTCTATCTGTTTGTCTGACTGCCTGTCTTTCTTAAGCCTCCAATCATCAACCTTAGCAGAGTCCAGCTTTTGGAGTTAAAAATTTACTTCATAAAGAACCACTCTGTGGGAAACGCTCATTATCCTTACTTAGAGTCTATTAATCTCAATATAATTGCATTCCATTTACATTACCATGACGATTTGTTCTGAACAAATACACATGGACATTTTCTATATTATTATTCTTATTTTTCAGGTATACGAGGAAGGCAGCTGAAAAAACAAGGTCCAATAAGGCCACGAGTGCCTTTAGTAGGTAATAGCTTCATATAGTTCCAACGGATTTGTTTGTATTACTAGTATACCAATCAATTTACTAGGTATAAAAAGAGCAAGTGATTTTAAAGCAGGTAGATTTTCATTTCAAAATACAAAGTGCATTCTTAATGTTGTAATTTTTGTGTTTTACTACGGACACAATTACCCCCTTACTTTTATTAGTAACCTCAAAGTAGAAAAAAATCCTTCACAGGTATTCATTTTTCCTCCGTTACTCACAAAAATGGAAAAGTAATGCTAAATGACGAAACTAATTTTACAAAATATGGCTTAAAATTTTGTGAGAATTAATTTTAGCTTTTCAATAATTACTTTTGAAGTTTCACTACGTTTTCTTTACGAGCACCTGCTGTACTAAGAAAAGTTTAACATGACTTTTTTGCATAGGACTGGACTTCAATTTTTGTTGCTCATTTATTCTGTCCTGCAAATTTCTTTTTTCTTTAACTTCAAATCTTTGCTTTTCCTACTAATGATCATATTTCTAAATGAAGATCTTCTCCAATGCTTCTTAATAGTATTGAAAGGACTTTGAAATATGTTCACATTTTGGTTTCACATATGAAAGCCTTTAAGAAACATTTGAGACTGACCTTAATAACTGAGACCATGTGGGCTCCACCAAAGGTAGTTTCACTTGTTCAGAGAAAATGACTTTCTGGATGAATAATTCATATCAGTCCTATGTTTGGCAGGTGCAAAGAATAGAGAAATTTAATTTCCTTTTACATTTCAAGCATTTAAAATGCCAGATACAATAGTTCAGTCTATTGCGCTATAGCTCTGACGTTTTTTCTCTCTGTCTTTGCGCACAAAGTCTTGCTAATGTTAACAGGGATAATATCGTGGGAACTGAAAAACCCAAGCAATGTTCTGTTTTTATACTTTTATAAACAGCACTTCCCTAAATTGATGAAAAATCAAGAAGACATATTGAAATGGATATGACAAGATTGCTTTCAGTTGTATGGAAAGTGGTGTACTGTGACAATATAATGTCACCCCAAGTTTTCAAGATCTGCATATTTTAATAAATTATGAGGCTCCATGGCAAAATCTATTTTCAAATCATGGGGAATTTTTGTTACGAGCTCCAGTTGTTGTATTTTTCATTTAAAGGCAATAAAGTTAAATAAAAAATGAGTTTCTTAAGAAAAGCAAGTGGAAACTAAAGTTCCACTGAACTGGGTTGAAAACAGCACCTGAGGTACATAGGGATTACTGATTCAAGCTTGCATGGGTAAACCAAAAGAAGTACCCATTAAAGGATGGGCTGGAGGAAAAAATGGCAGACGAAAATGAATTTGTTCACATTGAACCCCTTGTATGCATTTTAGTGCCTCAGAATGGTTGTTCTGTCTATTTTCTTATCTCTGTTTTTACTTATTACTTATCTCACCTAGTCTGGTTATAACTGCAACACAAAACCATAAAACATATATGTGCAATAAATGGATAAATAAATATGCTAGTAATAGCTACCAGTAAAACTCACCTAGGTATTGCTTAACAGAGAGTCAATCACACGACAATATTTTCTTCAATGACTACTAACAATATTCAGTATATAAAGGTTATAAATGTCTGAATATGCTTTCGTTTTCTTTTTTTTTTTGTTCCTTTTTTTAAAATGTACTCTCTTGTTAATGTAGTACATATTAATAAAATGCGGTTTCTGGATGACTTGGTATATATATATATATATATATATATATATATATATATATATATATATATTTATATTTATATATACCATGAAAAAGGACATTGAAGGAAATTGACACCATTGAACTTTCCAAGGACAGAACAGAACACACACATTGTTGTACACGTATGTACATAAATCTCTCTATATATATGCATATGTATATATATGAACATATATATGTGTGTGTGTGTGTGGCTATACTTAGTCATATTCTAAAAGCCAAGAAATAAAATGATCAACTACTTATAACACGGAAATTTTTACTGATATAAAATTTTGAAATCTGAACCATTTCTATTAGAACACCAACCTCTTGAAACTTTGAAAAAAGTTTAAGTTCCCAACACTGACTAGGATGTATTTTGGTTGATGTAGTTTTTGATTATTTTTTTAAAGATTTAATTGTTAATACTGCAAAATATAAAATTTAGTTTTTTAAAGTAATTTGTTTTTCCTTGTAATTGTTAAATTTTCCAAAATATTTGTTCAAATTAAACAATTAGAAACAAATCACACAATTCCACTTTTATCGTAAAGAATGGTTACATTATTCAAATACTAATTCAAGCGATTTTCCTATTTACTAAGGCCCCTAAACAGGAATTTTCATACGATCTTGATATTCGAATCCTTAGCAAAGACCCTTGCAACACGAGTAACATGACCACGATATCTTACACATATGAAAACTACTCGTTTAACATAACCTTACACTACCACTGAAATTAGTTAGCCGCTACTAACACGTTATTAGAGAAAATATTACCAATTGCGATTGGATGCTTTCGTCATATCAGTTGGCAGTCTGGGTTGCCATTATCAGCTGTGTTGTCACCATTTGCAAATTGTCTGTTCTGTTATTTTTCGAAAAACACATCGAAGGATTGAATTTAGGATAAGACGTATAGAATCCAGTAAGCAAGATTTTTCATGTTGATTCTCCTGGTATTCATTCGTATCTCTTAGTCTCTGAGAATGACTCTGACATCGGTAAAAATCTCAGTTTAGAAAAAGACTCGGATAACTGTAGAGGCTGGTTTCTTTTGGTTTTTCATTAAGTTGTTTTCAAGAAAATATTTCCTAATTAAGAGAACTATATTATTTATTTTTTAATTACAACTCAAGTCTAATGGTCTTGCTTGTACAAAAAACGATTTTAGTATGCGATTGGTAAGTTGAAAATTTAAACAGTTGAAAAAAGTAATAGTTCATAATTTTTACTCGATTAGAAAATTATTGCCTCGAGGGTTTAAACAAGTCATGATACTGCTTGATTTTCCTTCATCGCTGGTTTCCTGTAATAAAGAAATTAATAAGTGCTTGAACAAAAACCTTTATTTTCTACTACAGAAACCATTCCAATGAGCTGTAATAAGAAAAATTAAATTAAAAATGACTATAGGAGAGAACAACCAATGATTGTATGGGTGATATTAGGGTATCATCAAGCTTATATTGTTTCATGAACGATTATCCTGTTAAGAGACAAAGGGAGACAATTGAATGATAATGAAGAGAAACAAAAGTTTGTGATGCACAGCATGGATTGCTTGTGTGAGCACAGGACAAAAGAAGATAAACTTAGTTTTTCACAGGCTACCTGTATTACTAACAAAGTCAAAACCTCATACTTAAATTGGGTCAGCTATGTAATGAGAAAAAAAAGAGTGAAAAATGTAATACTGAAGTTACCAGTAGGTAAAAGAACTTTAGGTAAACAAGAGATAAAATATGGAGATAATATTGGACGAACACACAGAAAGTTAGAGCATATGCAGATAAAACAGTAGATTTGAAGGAACTCTCAAGCTACTGAGATTACTAAAACGTTGGACATTGGTCTAAAGGACTAGAACAAGATATAAATCACAGCCAAATCAGGATATTTCAATTGCACTTTTATTTTTCTAAATGAGTATACGCATAAAGAAAATCTGCCTAATATTTCCTTAGGATATCAAGTCCGTTTCAACCACTAAAATGGGAGGAAGGTTTAGCAAATCGTTATTTTTGCCTTCATTTGTCTCCCTTGCATTAAACACTAGAGAAAAACGTAGTTGATATTGCTTTAACGTTTCATAAACAAAACATGTGTGTAAGAAATTTTCACACAAAAACTAACAGTAGTCACAATGCCCAGGAGTATGCTCATTGACTTTCATGACGGGGGTAGTTATGTTAGGCCATTTTCTCAGACCCTAAAATATGTTGACTATATTTTTCAAAGACCCCAAATATGTTGACCGTACATCTTTTAAAAGCCCGAAATAATAGAGTTTTGTTACTTTTTTTATTGTAAGTAGTGTTTTGGAACATTTTTTCTTTAAGAGACTCCAACTAATACACAAAATAACTTCTTACATTATGAATCGTCCGAAAACTACATAAGAAGTTTTTCTTGATTTTTCCTTTGATTATAATGGCGGTGTTTTTGCATTTCATGCAACAATGGCGACCTTCAAGGCTGAAATTTAACAAAATATTCTATATAGGAATTGATAAAGATCATGATTTTCATCACTAAAGTTAATCTTAATTAAATAATTTCTAGTCCTTAATTAGTACTACAGAACATTATTACCTTAATATCAATCCAGCAATCAAAAATTATTTTATCTATCTTATCTATATATATTATGCAAACTTTACGAAACTTACCATACAAATACCTTAACCACATTTGACGTAGAGACCAAATTAAGAAATTCCTCATGGTGGACAAAACACACTTGGGTGTCAAGCAAGAGGAAGATTAAGAAGATTGAGATCAAGAACATTTGCGAGTGTACAAGAAAGACGAACATCTAGCTGGGAAAAGTCAATATTTCTAGAAACAATAGGAGGGCAGTAGTGGCCCAACTCTGGACCGGATGAAGTGCCTAACCTGGCCTAACTTTAGCGTGAACGTGTCAAAAAGGCTTACTTTGAAAAAATACAAAATTCATTATTGTTCAGTAAAACAAACCAGAACATTTAGTTAATATGGTGCTGCCCTTAGACTAGATTCTTGGTTCTACATCAAGGCGTTTAATATAAAAATTAGTCGATTTTACCATTTATCTAAGTAGCTATGTTAAAATTGTTAATGTATCCTTATACCTAGCTAATCTGTACTATTTTTCAGAGTAATACTATTTAATCGACATTTATTTCTTCACGAATACTTATTTTATTTTTTCAAACATGTTTAGGATATATTTTCCAATAAGTAGTTGCTTTAAACAAGATGATTTTGGCAAGTACTTTATTAAAGGCTAGCCACTTAACCTTAAACAGTGACTTGGTTTATAAATACTAGGACTAGAATTTGGTTTTGAGTTGAGAGGAAACTGAAGGGCAATGGACTTACCCTGCAATTAGCCTAAGAAACTACAGTAACCTGAACAAACAAAGGGACCTAGCTGTTACCTTGAGAGCCAAATGCCCAGGAGAAGATTAAGTTGTAGTTGTAGTATTTAATAAACGACAACTCATAGGATCCTTTATTAAACATTACTGGGGCAGAAACCACTTGTAAGGAAAGCATAGGAGTAATTATGTCGTAGTTACTGAAGAAAGAAATGATGCCTTAGCTAAATTCGTATTCGAAATTTTGGAGTAAGATAGGATCTTTGTAAAGAAACTTATACAAAACAAAACAGAAGTAAATTTAAACTATCTTTGTTCTGAATCTAAAAAAGATTTGTTTTACCTTAGGACTTCCCAGTGGAAGTATCTATTAGTATTTATCATATTTTTATATTATTGAATCTGTCACCCTGCGAGTTATCTTGTAGTATTTTATCCAAACACTAGAATATTCATGAACTATTATATAGATAATAATATTACAAAGTATTGGGTAATATAATTTGGTAATCATCATAAAGTTCAATAACTCTATTTTGCACCTACGATTTGCAATACATTTTTAATTATATGTTCCCTGTTAATTTGAAAAGAATAAACTTTGCCACCCACACAGATAGTGTATAATGGGTTTACTGCTAGTTTCACCTAAACTATAGTTAATCGACCAGTTCAGAGAAAACATGATTTATAGACTTTTTTTAAAATAGTACAAATCTCTAGCCCTAACGTTGTCCATATTTGCTAAAGAACCGCAAAGAAATTAGATGCAGTTTTATTAGATATTATCTTAAATATATTTGCAAACAATATTTGCGTATTTTTTTCATTCAGCAAGAAATAAAGTTCTTATTCCGACCGAAAATGTATAGCTCCTAAGCACATTCTAAACATGATAAACCTATTCATTGTATTTAATTAGAAGACAAATCTGCAATATGGAAGAGCTATACATACTAATAATAGTTAATTTTTTAATAAAACTAGCGGGAATCAAAAGTAAATCCTTTTATCAAAGAGAAAAAAAAGTGCTTTTGATAATACCCAAACTTAAATAACTAGGAGAAAACTCAGGGCAGTCTAGAATGTCCACATTGATGCTGCTACTACGCATTAGTGATCAAATTTTTAAGAAAAAGAAACTGCACTTGAAGAATTCACATGAGGTAGGACATACGTCAAGGTAGTATAATAAATTTAGTTTGTGTGACACTATAAAACTGGTATTCAAAGCAATTTTCTACATCAAAGAAGCAACTTTCGATGTTTAACTTCAAAAGAATTTAGGCAACTCAAAATTAATAATATCTGGTTGGTTTAGAAGCTGGTAGTCAACGTCGGAAAATAGAAACGAGGTAAAACTTTTACTGGCAGCTCAAGATGCTTGTGGAAGTAATTTCTAATTAGTGGCTATAATTAAAAATTGCTTTTAGGTAGTTAGTCGTATGAAGATTATTTATTATTACATTGTCTATTACCTAAAAATGTCATTTTTTCTCAACACCCAAATTTTCTGCAATTGCGTTGACTGGTTCGAATAAAATGCATTTTTTGCTAAAAAATATTATTGACAAACTGAATTTTCAACAAGGTTTTTCTTTTGTGGTGCCTCAATTAACATTGAAGGTTGACCACAAATTTGTTATTATTTGAAAATCCAAGAGACAGCGAAGCCTGCTGTTATCCCATTCATTTTAATTTTGCCAACGGAATAACAAAGCTGTTTGTACGTTTGACATTAAAGTAAAAGAATTGGGTAGGAATGAAAAAATTAAGTTTTGTCAATTAGTTTTACACTACGGACAATATAATTTTGATTTTTAATGAAAGTATGGCGCCATCATGATGGGTAGTAAGTGGAAAATCGTAAAAGAACAGTATTAATTGGTGAAGTTTTGGCAATCACATTTAGCTAAATATAGCAATTATATTTACTACAGGACAGTTTTACAGAACTACTTAGTTATTTTCAGCATCCCTTCGGTAGTATAGGATATAGAGTATAATATTCTTTTACACTCTATACTACTTTACTTTTCAAAGTCATTGTGATATTTTCCCAATTCAAATTAAATAGATAACAAAAGTTTGGAAAATCATATTTAGGGAGAGAGGTTAGAACTGTTTTTATTTTGTAATTTTTTCCATTTTTTTACCGTAATATCATTTTTATAATTTTTCTTGCCTTTCTTATCTTGTAGTATGAAAAGATCTTGGATTGCAAGAGTAGGTTTGCAGTGGAAGGCATGGTCTTGTATTCCCAGACTTGGAAAAGAATTCCCAACGACAAACATTTAAGGATAACCTTTAAATACCTTGTATTAACACTGACAGTAAAAAATGATGAAACAGTAAAAAAGACTTTTAATTTTATTAAAACAGATAAAAAGGTTTTTTTGAAATGCTACTTTTAGGAACATTTAGAGAAGGATAAAATTTAGAAAATTTGAAAAATGATTAGACAAACACCTAAACAAAAACATTTACATTGATTTACTTCTTCAACGTATGAAAAACCCCTAAATGTGAGTTTTGAAAAAACTCCTCTCCAAACCCTACTTTGAGCTGTTATAATTCTCGATGCTTTGCAGAGATAAAAATATTGCTATCAAAATGCCTTTTTTTAAATATTAGGCTATATGTCATATCTCTTCCAGCTATAAACAAAAAGAATTTTTTTATTTTTTGGTAGAAATTCATGGCATTTTATTTATGCATATATATATATATGTATATGCTTACGAAAGTTTGGTTGAGCACTCTATCTGAGATTTTGGAACCTGTTGTTAGCGTAATGCAATGCTCACTGCGCATACGTGGTTTGAGCACTCTGAAAGGATCCCACAATAACTCTTTAAGCTGTGTTTGCTCCGGCAATATGGCCAGAGAGTTATGTCTCAGAAGCACAGTGCTGCACTGATGAGCTCACAAAGGGCGAAACAGTACTGTCTGCAGATTAAGTATATATATATATATATAAAATAGAGTGCTCCATACACAAATAAGTAGAGTAATATAATATAATACAAAGGTAGTCAATGAAAAAATGAATTTTCAATAGTCAGGGATTCATGCTCTCTCAAGCAATCTTGATTTGCAACGCACGCACACACACACACACACACACAAATATATATACATTATTAGGTTAACTAAGTCTTGAATTAAATGTGCTAAATCTGAATGAAAAAAATAGAAATATAGTTTTGTTTTTAGTTTATGGTGGTTTGAGTGGAAATAATCATCATCAAGTACACAATTTAACTCTGGTTAGCCATCTCTGAGAGTAAACAGTAATAAAAGCCATAAGTACACTTTTAACCGCATGTCGTTGCTATTTTGATTTCCAAATACTATTTCTTATTTCAGAACTAGTATTACATACAATACTAGTAGTAAAATGGGGAAATATTTTGGGGAAAGATTTTGGAGCAACTTGAGCTTAGACAAAGAAAGCTTTTCATACAATTTTGAAACCTAGTCACATTCAAGTGGTTTATATTAACATAATTTGAGCCATGTAAATGATTTAGTATTGCTAACCTTCAGAATGAATGTATTTGTTAACAAAATTGCCATACGTATAAGTGTTTCCCAGCATATAGATAGAGAAGTTTGTTTGCCCTAATCAATGAGGTAGATATTAACAAAATATTGTCAATTTTTGTCAACCTTCCTTTTGTTACCTATAATTTTTACTTTTGGATAGCTTTATTTCCGGAAATGCTAACTGAACTAGCTTACATATTATATAAAAATTCATCGAAAATGAGATTTTTCACTTCTGAATTTCCTTCCAAATGGTCCTGAATTAATTTTATTTGGCACTCACGCAGTCCACTGCTAGTACTTTTTGCATTTGATTAGAATAACACGATGATTAACGGAAAAGCTTGAACATTTTTTGAGATTCTTAATGTACGAACTGTAAAGCAGAAAGTCCTATTATGGCCTGAAACCAGCTGTTCAGTAGTTTTGAAAAGCATCTTTAACATGTTGAAACGTCAGTTTATGTCAACGTGATTAAAGTTAAAATCGAAACATACTGCAGTACACAGAAATCAGGAATTGAATTAATGACTGACGATATCCTTAAAAACAGATTTTCTATAAAAATAGTTGATTTAAACCATTTAACAATTTTTTTTACTTAAGCCTGAATCCTTCCTTACAAGAAAATTTAATAAGAAATAGGAAAAAATAAAATTCGTACGAAAAGATCTTCCTGATTTTATGATATAAAATTCAGAGAAAATGAATAATGACAAGAAATAGATGTTAAAATAAACTTAATAAGATCAAAATAAATTTGCCTTTGATTTTATATCATAAAAGAAGATGATATTATTTAGATTTTGTTTTGTGCTATTTTACAGCAAGTATGTTCACGTTGGACAGACAGGGTAACTAATGACTTGGTATTGCAAAAGATCAACTGCGAAGATCGTTTGTTAAACACAATACAAGTACGCCAGCTGTCCTTCGTAGGTCACATCTTGAGGAATGACAGACATTGTAGATTGACAATGGCAGAAGCAACAAGAGTTGTCAAAGACCCGAACATATAGAGAGAGCTGGCGAAGAGGGCCATGGCTGTTCGGAATCGAGCTGTCCGTTCCTGATGATGATGTGCAAGTATTCGATGAAATGAGTTGCATGAAATGTAACATACTGAGCTGATGTCTCTGGGGAAGCCCATTAAAACAGCTCTATGATAATACCCATAGGAGAAACTAAAACAAGCAACAATTTGTAATGAGACGAAGGTAGCAGCAGCAAGATGTGGACCTATCAAGATACAGACAGTTCTCCGAGCTCGATCTAGAACATCAAGATGAGATGAGAAAGGAACTGTCCAAATGTGAAAACAAAACTCCATGAAAGAACGAATGGTAGATTTACATAGATACAAAATGGTCTCAAACGTAAGGTACCCTCTAGTGGGATATAAAAAAACAAACTTTTCAATAGCATACTTACCAAGAGACTAAAAATAAGAACCCCATCAAAGATATGGGGTAAATACCAACCCACTCAGTTTCAACGATGAGCATTTCTTAAAGGTAGAAGCCTCAGTGGCGTTATATCAGAATGATTGTGCATGTGTATGAAAGGTAGATATGGATTCAGCTTCCATTGAAGGCATCAATTGCGTTTTTGGCGCAAGGAAAGAAACAAGCAAGTTTCCTTCCTACTCTATGAAAGCCTAAAGGTTAAAATCTTCAACTAGTTTGACTTATTTCTATTTAGTTGTCTTGTGATCAATGCTAGAGTACAAGGTACTGCCATCTGCATTTTTTATTGATGAACTTAAGCAAGTTACCGCTTCTCGTTGAAACTAAAATAAGACATGATTGCAATGAACAACGGCAGAAAAAAGTTAAACCATAATGAATCATAGAATAAGGTTTGATTTTATAACTACAACTAGGTAATAAGGTTTCCAACCTGAACTCATTTAATTAGCAGTACCCGATGAGAGCTTTTCTGAAGATTGTGAGATGAATTGGCAAAGTTGATAAAGTCATATCTGCTCATGATTTAGGAGACACTTCCGAATGTTTGTGTTGCAAGGAGTTCATTTTTTTTGATAATAGAAATCTGCTTTTCAATCGATTGTGGTGAAATCCAAACTCCTCAACATTTATTGGATTGCCCAAAGATGGGCATCAGAGGAAATATCAAAACTGCTAACGAAGAAATTCGAGTGTAGCTTCATGGTAATTCATAAGATATCTAGTTTTATCTATTGTTCATACCCATATATATATCCAGCCTAACTAAATGTCAAAATTTTCTGATGATGTGGGTTGTCAAATACCTATAAGACAGTTGCCTTAACCTCTACAGTGACAATAACATTAATCAGGAAATTTCAAAGGAAATAGTTTATTAACATACGACTTAGTCCATAGTCCTCGGAGATATTAATCTAATGAAAGCTAAACCTTTTCAGTCAAGTACTGCTCTTGTCACCAGAAGCAAAATCCTTAAGTGATAAAGCCATTTTATATCAGCAGCAGAAGATCTAAAAATCTGATTGAAAATCATTAAACTCGGTACGGTTCCACCTACATTTTTGTTCACAAGTGTCAAAGATGGATTAATACATAGACAGTGAAATTAAAATTTTGCGACAATTTCATCAATGTCACTAAAGGATCATCTTAATTTGCAAATCGCTTAGCGATGTTTTCAACGATCAAAGCATTTTCATCACAATCCAGCAAGCTGTGACTTACAATATCGAGGATGCAATGGTTTAGGGAGTTTAAATCCCTGTACTTATTAAGATATAAGTGATAAGGTTTAATATCATACGGTTTTATCTGTCTACAGACCCTCTCTAGACATATTTCAAGGTAATTTCCGTTCTTATCTAGGACATATATCATCGTGTCAGGCCTGCTTGTGAATATGAAGTGCATGTTATTGTGGCTCTATTAAAAAAATTTCTTTGAAATCTCATGTAACATTTAGTAGAATTAACAGACCAATATTAAAAAATTAAACGTATTGTCTAATACGTGTAACAAGAGAATTTTGCAGTAGGAAATACCCACCATGACCTTTCCCGTACTCTTGTCACGCTTTCACTGTTGTCAAAGCGGATTCGCTATCAAAAAGTAACTGTGATATTTCTATTTTAATTAACCTTCCTGAGACTTCAAATTTGGTACAAGGTTTAACAATACAAATTTAAGTAAAGATGGATCTATTTCAATAAGTCCAGAAATAGAGATTTGACTAAAATTCTTAACAGTACCTTGAGTATGTAACTGTCTCATTGAACTCACTCCACACTAATTGAGACTGGTTGAATTCAAAATCATCATGAGCTCTATATTTGTATGAAAAATGTCTTTCAATTGCTCTCTTTATTTTATATAAAATACTTATAACAAATTTTGGGTTAAATTTATGTAACTTTTCATCGAAACTCATACTTTCACATGCCATGACGTAGGATCAGACGCTTTGAGAGGAAAATCTGTGTCATTTTGTTTACAATTTTTCAGTAACAAAGCAAAAAGACTATGTTACTGAAAAAATGTAAACAGTCGAGTTGTTTCGTGCAACCAAAAAAACATATTATGTGTGTAGACCTTTTCATTTTTAAAAGAAGGTAGGGTATAGCTTTCTTAAGAATGAAAAATTTTGGCCTCAACGGTATCTACGTCGGATCATGCGATTCATTGTCTGGAAAATAATTTATTAGAATTTCTAAGAATTAAATGTCCATCCACTGTGGCTTCTCGAGTGATCTTATTTGCAGAGTATCAATGCATTGCCAGGCACTAAAACCCAACTTATTTTGTTGTCTTTCAGGTAGTTTAATTTTCCGACATTTCAGTTGACACAAAAGTATACTAAGCTAATGGTGTTGGCATGAAAATACAAAAACAACATTATTCTTCCCACCACCCAACCTCCACCCCCAAAAAGCACAAGCAATAAGTAATTTTAATAGGAAAATTTATTTTTGAATAATATGTAAAAGTTCGTGTGGCATTTACAGGATGATCAATACCATTCTAACTTAAGAATGGCATTGTTGCCATGGAATATAATCCGAATTGTTAGTTTGTGATCTTGTTAATGAAGTCTTTGCTAACAAGGTCCTTAACTGACTATTTTGACTAAATTATTGAATTATTAAAAAATTTAACAAAAATAGCAGACATTAAAAATCACAGGCTGCAGGTGAATGTATTTTATTATCTTATTATATATTTTATTTTTGCCCTTTCAAAAAATTCTTTTCTGCTGAAAATTGTGGCACTTCTCCGGCTTCGTGATAATATAACGATGCAATATTAAAGAATGAAGTTAGAATTACTCAAAACAGGGAATAAAAATTGAATGGACAATACCATTTAACTGCAGATATAATTATTTCTTTTTTTTCCCCTCAAATCTATTTCTTCGATTTTAAACAAACTTTATTAGTGAGCATTTGGTGAACAAGAAAAGATTTCTCAGAATTTGACATAAATGTAATTACCAAGATAGTATTGAAAGAGATAATTGATATTTCATCCACTTTTTTTCCTCATAAAGACCAAAGCATAATAAATTTTTATTAATGAAGAGAAAGAATAAGGGAAAACACATGACTCAAAACTGAAGAAAAACCAATACAAATGTCTTTCGCGACCTCCACCTGCTGAACTAATGACCTTAAATTCTCGTTCAAACTCTTTTGTTTGCTGTGATCCAGCTTTGTTTTATTGTAAAATTTCCAACTGTAGGGAGGGGCATTACGAAAAATTGACGAAACAAAGCTTGGGGATACAAGGGAATCTAAGCGAGAAGTTAGCTTAATAGAAAATAGATTAGATATCCATTGTTAACAATCGATTTAGCTGGAATTCATTTGACTTTCTTTTCATTTTCTTTTTCAGTCGACTTTTCCCATCAGGGGTCGTCGGAGCGAATGCTTTTTCTCCATCTTATTTGATCCTGTGCCACCTCCTTTGTCAAGCCTCTTGCTGCCATATCGTCCTTGATGTTATCGGTCCATCTACGCTTCGGTCGTTCTCTTCTTCTTCGTCCCGGGAGGTTCATTCGCAAACATTTCTTTCCCACGTACTCCTCATCTCTCCGTTCAATGTATCCAAACCACCTCAGGCGGGCCTCTTGTAACTTCACTGAAACTTCCCCAACACCAACCCCTTTCCTTAATTCATTTAATTTTCGAATTAGTTATTGTGTTTTTTTTTCTAAAACCTGTACTTTCTATAACTTAAATTTTCAAATTTTTAAGACATAAAAAGACTGAACAAATAACAGTTTGTATTTCAGTTTACAATTCATAAAATTGATTATAAAAATGTAAAACAGGGAAAAAATTGAATTGTTATTGTACTTAAAAAAGCAATTTTTGCAATTTTTCAACTTGCAAATGAAAATTGTGAATTTTTCTATGATAATCTTTGTTGTTATTGCAACAAGTAATAAAAATTGTTCGTAACGTAATCCGAGAAAGAGAAAATTTAAACAAAAGGGCCAGCATTAGCTGTAGAGTAATCTGGCATATTTTTAAAAGTAGTATCTAGTTGCAAAACACTGCGTTGATAAAATAACATTGAAAGTAATAAAAATAAATAAATAATAAAAAGAAATAACAAGGAAAGTGTAACTACAAAATTATTTCGAATCAGTGACAGTGGTTTTTATTGTTACCTGCCTCACCAAGTAAGTTATCAATATTACGTTGTTAAAGAGATATTCCTTATAACTTATTGCTCCATTAAAAATTATGCTGTTCCTATATAGCATTTTTTTCATTTGATTTTTTTTCCTTGTCAAAATGTTTTGTCTGAAAAAGGAGATTTTAATTGTGATATTCAAGATTTGTCCTAGAGGAGTCGTGACTCAATGATTAGTGCAGTTGCACCCTAGCCAAGAGGTTCCGGATTCGATTCCCCGAGCAGGCGGAAAGAATTTGGGACTTGACAAAAGAAAAAACGATTGATTGGCGCCAGGAAGGGCATCGGGCCAAGAAAGCCTTAATTATGTGCGGAAAATGACCTCAAAACAAAAAAAACCCACCCCAAAATTCAAGGTTTGTCCTACAAATAATTCATTTGTTTTCCTTTATAATCCCAAAATCTTCTTCCACATTATTAAATCATTATTCCAAAGATAATACCCATTTCTTTTATTTCCTGGGCCACTTGGTTCAGATTCTTGTGCATTGGAAAAAAACTCGCAATTTTTTTGGCCAACTGTACCCCGAATGTGTAGATTTGGAGGAGGTGTGAAAGGATAGAGGCTTGGAAAAAAATGTAATCAAATGAAAAATTTGAAGCATCTATTATTTAGTTGATGGTCATCAAACCATAAGAACTGCTTTATTTTCAGGTCTATACCATTTATATTTATGCACTTATTTTCCAATATGTTAAAAACTACCCATGACTCTATGTAACAAATTACCACACTTCCCCTCCGTTGGAATATATGATATCAACAGATCCATATCGGAAGGTTTGTTTAAGGTTTAACGACGACTGAAAATTACTAAAAACAAAAATTGGAGATGGGATTAAAAGCTCTAGGTAAAATGGATAACCTCGGACAATCAGAATGTTTCTAGACTTTGGCATCTCAAAGAAGGGATTTAAAGGTAACTATTAAAAAATACTATTTTTAAAAAAAAATTCAAACCTTTTCGTCAACATCACCATCGAACAGAGAACCATGAGCCCACTTGTGTTTGTTTTACAAAACTATTTGTGAAAAATAAATATTTTCCTTCGACACAGTTATGTAGTCTTTGTTCTCTTGAATTTTCAAAAAGAAACATGAATATCTTTTTGAATTGATTTTGATAACACAAAAGTGTTGGCGAAAAGTAACACTTCCTTCGCTGAACCTAAAATAGAATTTCATTAATTTTACAAAACCTTGTAAAATTTCACAACTTCCAATACAATAATTAGTAATAAGTGATAAGAATAGTTTATTAATAAAGTATATTTTATTATATATATATATATGGGTATGAACCATAGATAAAACTAGATATCTAATAAATTACCATATAGCTACACTCAAATTTCTTCGTTAGCAGTTTTGATATCTCCTCTGATGCCCATCTTTGGGCAATCCAATAATATTTGTATATAGTTACATGTATTCTAACAAAAAAATGCCAATCACAAGAGAGTAACAAAACAAACTTCTAATTTTTTTAATATATTTAAATAAATAAAAATTGCATCCTCTTTCAAGTTATAGTTGATAAATGTCAACTCAAAACTCAAACTTAAGAAGGTAGTATGATAGATGCAAGGCATTTATGATTTGTTGTCGACATCAGTCACTGGCAATGTCTTAGATACAATAGTTAACCTTCCAATTAATGACCAACATTATCACACAAAAAATAGTGTGTGGTAGCAGGTAGTCAAATATTGTTTTACAAATTTCCTAAAATAAATAAATAAGTACACAGAAATATATATAAGTACGTCTATTGGAAAACGTAAATAACTTAACAGGCAGTAATTTTGGTTAAAATATATCTTTTTTTACTTAACACATGAGAACAAATTAAATGGGGAAAAACACTTAGGTATTAATACCATCAAAGAAATAAAGAAAGCTCATTTATGATAAAAATCATACCTATCGCAAGCTGAGACGTTTTATCCTAATATTAATGTTTGCTTGACTTTAGTGGTTTATTTCAATGAGTTTTACAGACAACATACCTTACCCAAACAGGGGAAAAGCAATAACAGTATGAGACCAAGGTGACTGTTTAAATAATTTCTGTTAAGAAAAACAGCTGATTATTCTAGTTACTTCGTAGTTATCACTAATTTTAAAGAATCTATTCTGGTTAATTTTATTGAGCCTCTTTTAGAAGGATAAAGGTAGGATGAGTGACAAAAATGTAAGCAATTCAATGTTGTATTTATCCCATTACAAGAACAAGAGTGAACTCTAAAACAAAGACAGATTTATGCTTCTGGAGACCATAAGTTTAACATTGATTGGTTTTCCAACTACCTATCCTTGTAATCCTTCCTTCCTGACACCCCTGACGTTAAATTAGTCATTGTGATATTTAGAAAAAGATCTATTTAACTCTATCTTCTTAAATATAAACAAGATAGCATGAGAGTCATCCGTCCGTCTTACAAAATGACTGACACCAAATGATTACCTTGACAAATTTGCCTTTTCTTCTAATTTTAGATGAAGAACCAAATCCGCTTTTGTTGAAATTGGACCCTTGATATCTTGACAGACATTGTTCAATCATAGCATTAGTTTAGAAATGATAAAAACAAATGATTCTTAGTGTAGTGACAATCTTACCTCTGAATGCAAAAAGTTTAGTTATTTAATTACTTGTCCCCATCTTTTTGGATAATAATTCACTTTTGCTACTTCTTTCAGCACTTTATAAAATAAAAAATGAAACTTAGTTGGCACAAGAGAAAGATATGAAGGATGTAATTATTAGCTCATGAAAATTAACTAGTTTTTCTTTACATTTGGGGGAAAAATTACTTTGATATTTTACTTATAGCTTCACTTGTTCATAGAGCAGGAACTAAAAGAACTTAGATTAAGAAGAGAGAAAGTGGAAAAATTAGGAAAAAAGGTAAGGAATTTACCAAGTTCTTAAATGTCACTAAAATCTCTTCGGCTGGTTATTATTATCTTGAGTAGATTTTCGGAGGAAAGATAGATTGACTCCTCACCTCAAAGCACATTTATCTGTGTGTAAATAATCGTATATTTGTATACATGAGCTAACTGTTAAGTTGACAACATAACCGGTTTTAATACATCGAAGTAATTTCCCTAATTTAACTTAAAAGCATTATGAAAATCACTGCATCAACCTTTCTACTTTAACTAGAAATGGTGACAAAAAATCAAATAATAAATAAAAAAATGAATAATATTATTATTACAAATAATATATAATATTATTATTATAAATAATATATAATATTACTATTATAAATAATATATAATATTATTATTATAAATAATATATAATATTATATATTATATTATTATTATTATTATTAATTAACAAATTAATTAATCAAATAGTGATGATTTCTTTTCAGTTACTTTGTTATCAGTTGTAGGTGAAAGCTTCTTCACACAAGTTTTTCTCTTGATTTCATTTACCGTAATAACATAAAAGTTAATAACTCTGTAGCCTACATTACTTTACAATCAATTTGCAGAGTTTTAGATTTTCTGAACTCCTCACTAAAACCTGTTTGCATTGTTCCTTTTATTCAGGTAAAGTAGTAATCATAAATCTTTCTCTTTTTTCCNTATATATTATTATTATAAATAATATATAATATTATTATTATACATAATATATAATATTATATATTATATTATTATTATTATTTTTATTATTATTATTAATTAACAAATTAATTAATCAAATAGTGATGATTTCTTTTCAGTTACTTTGTTATCAGTTGTAGGTGAAAGCTTCTTCACACAAGTTTTTCTCTTGATTTCATTTACCGTAATAACATAAAAGTTAATAACTCTGTAGCCTACATTACTTTACAATCAATTTGCAGAGTTTTAGATTTTCTGAACTCCTCACTAAAACCTGTTTGCATTGTTCCTTTTATTCAGGTAAAGTAGTAATCATAAATCTTTCTCTTTTTTCCCCTTTTTTTATTTTGCTCAATCCTTCTTAGCCTTAATTTACTCTCTAGTTAAATTTCAGTTATTTATTATTTTGTTCCATGGAGGACCCTCTCTTAGCTGATACTCTAGTTAAAAAACATTTCCAACTAACAGAACATTTATTTAAATTGCCGGACAATTTTACGCTACAAGTAATCGTTCCCCTTGAAAATTTTCATAAGGTTGGTTGGTACAAAACATTTAACCCTTAAAAATTTTTTCTGTATTTAAACTGAATAGAACATTTCAATATTATTATTTTAAAAATATACTTACAAATTTATGATCTTGCTCCATTCTATTTATGGCCTGCTCTGGTTGCAGGAAAGGCAATTTATTGGTTATTCTAATTTCTTTAAGTGTCAGAAATTGACTAAGGACTTTATTAAATGATAACGCATGCAGCTAATTAATCTGAATACAACAGCAAAAAAGAAAACGTCATAAGTGAAAAATCAAGCAACTCTTAATATCAAGTAACTGTTATAAGAATATTTATTAAGTGGTAATTCAAATATTTCATTACCACTTGCAAATTTATCTGTCAAATGTAACAGTTATAATATATATATATATATAATAACTATTAAAGAGGCTTGAAAATAGCTTGATCATGTTGTCGAAATATCGGATTCAGTAAGTTGCAACAGTTCTTACATGTCCAAATGGAGCACTCCTAACTGAAAATCAACAACAAATTTCTTTTGATAAATCTTAGAGATGTACAGAATTGTAATACAATGCTGTTTTCAAAGTTTTCGTGGCAGGATTATTTTGTTTTGTAAAGTACCTCTATGTTTTTGTAATATACTGGAAAAGATATTTCTTTTCAAAATTGAATTTCTATAGACTTTCTAATCTAAATAAAAAGGCAGACTTGCATGTGTGTTGCATTTTCAGTCAGTAACAAAAATTAAGTTCACAAGTAGGTACATTGATTGGAAATTTCACCGTATTAGTATATATATTTTTAAAGTATTACTGTCTCTTTTTCAAAGCCCATATTTCATATTTTCTTTTTAATTACTAATTTTTTCCTCTTCCTTGCTGCTTTTGTGATTCTCTTATCTCTTTTATCTCTGCTGATCCTGCTTACAGTAAAAAATGCTATATGCTATACAATATAGTCTGTATTTTCATTTAATTTGGGTGCTGTCTTCTACCTTTTTCCCTTAGGGCTCAAAGCTTAAAATGAATTACAGATGACTTAATTCAACAATTTTCTCTAATCAGCCAGATTAGATTAAGAGCCTTTAAATTCTTCAAATTTTCTATAGTGGAAATGATTGTTACAAAAGCAAATTTCCTCAGACGTCAAGGTGGGTGGAAACGCTGTTAATTTTTCCCAAATACAAGATTTCAGGTTTTATGGCATTCTTTCAAACCAGAAATTCACTCGGTTTGAGTCCGTCTTAATAGGTTGCATGAACGTAAAGCATCTGTTTCCTACATTCAAAGGACCCAATATGATATTTTTAGGAAAAGCTTATATTGGGCAATTATTTGGATTACTTGGATGGGAGTGTTTGCGTAAAAATGTGTATATCTTTTGCATTACATGTAAATAATAAATGAAACGGAAATTAAATAACCATAACAATTTAAAACATTTACTTAAATTCGTGATAATTCTTATCACAAAAAAGTGTTTCGAGAGGCTTAACGTAGATAAAAAAATGTGTAATTTCTTTAAGCTTCTTTCTAAATATTTGTAAAGATTATACTTGATTTTTAATTAGTCCTTTCACATATTTTAAGTGTAAAAGTAAGTAAAATCGCAAAGAAATGAGAGAAAAAGACATTATTTAATAAAAGAAGTTCTAGCACTTGTGCTAAATAAATGAGCACAAGTTATTTAAGTTAAAGAAATTCTAAACTCTGAAACAAGTATTGCAATCAAAATGAGCTCCTTCAAACAAGGCAGGAAAAAAGGGATAAAATTATAACTAGGACCATCAAATACTGAACAACAGCATGAGAAATACTTGAACTACCACAAACTGCATTTCCAGGGGAAAAATCATAAAAGTTGACCCAATAGAATAAGGTTTGTAATTATGACGTCCAGTATCACAATGAAGTGTGAAGAAAAAATTTGAAAAAATATTAAGTGCAGTGAACATCTGACCGGTTTAAAGTGCTGTAGCATTTGGTCATGCGGCTGCCATTTTATCCTGGATCTGGATCTGGATAGTCATCGTAACGGTGGGTTGGCGTTAGTCGCAGAAGCCAATAGTAGCTACCTAGACAACATTTTTCTTAAAATTAGTTACTAAAAATAAATTTTTAAGTGTATTTAGAACAAAGACCTGAGAAATATAAAAAATTTTCTAGACAACTAATAAACGGATAGGGCTTTCCTGAGGCACAGTAGTTTTGCAATGTCTTTTTTCTCAAAAGCGGGATAGGAAAGTGAAATGCGCAATAATACCATTCAAAAGTATAGAAGAGATATCACAATCATACATAAACATATGTACATTGCGTCTAGCTTGCGTACATAGATAAACAGCTCAGCAGATAGAAAAATAGATAGGTAGACGAATATAAAGACAGATAGTTTACTACTCTCAGTATCTACTGATCAACGTATAGAATAATAAAGACACATAGTATAATAAGCATATACTGTTCAACGTATAGAATAACAGAACCCACTGCAACAAATCCCAATTAAAGTTACTATTACAATCATCCACTGAGATAGTAATAATGTCAGGGATTAGTTAAGTGTTTAAAATGTTTGTTATTTGTCCAACGTAATACGATCACTTATATGAAATGATGTCATTGAAAAAACCTTACTAAATTGTGGTCGCTTAAAACAGAGCATTTGTCATTAAAATAGTTGTTTTTTCTAACATATTTGCAGGGTTTTCTATACCATTTCTATACTTTTTTATTTTTTTTATTTTTAGTTTTAACGTCATTTTTCCCCAGCAATTGGGGCTCAGACGGTGCCCTTCACAGGGACTTTGATTTGGCAGTGAGGAATTTTTTTTGGCCGGATGCCCTTCCTGACGCCAACCAATGGCTTTTTCTTTTCGCAAAGTTCTAAATTCTCCTCGACAGCTCGAGGAATCGAACCCGGAACTCTTGGTTACTGTGCAGTGCACTAACCATTAAGCCACGGCTCCTTTTCTATACTATAACACTAAAATGTACAGCTTATTAGAACTTCCTTGTTTTCCAGATGACATTGCTTAAAAAGATTACTTCTTCAAATGGGGTAGGAAAATTTTATCTGGATAATCTCTTTTATTTTATCATCTATAATTTATGGCTTTTTCTAATTAATTGCGTTAAGTTGAGTGAAACAAGTACTTTCGCCCTTAAATAATATTTTTCTTTTTGGGGTAGCATACCACTTTCCAAAGGTCGCTTGTTTCTAGTATTAGCCTTAGTCCTTCTTAAGCTTAACAAATTTTGGTCATCTGGTACATGATCTGTTCTGGACATTTCCAGAAATTTCCAACAAAGCCACAATTTTCCAGTGGATTAAACATTTTCAACGAATTTGTTCAGCACTCTCTACCCTACACAACAAAGTATATTTTTAATATAATCAATGATTCTCATATTGGTTATTAAAAGTGACCAATTAACACAACGACTTGGCACCTTTGTATCTGTTAAAACAATCCTTTTGAGAATGAAATGCTCTGCTTACTTCCTTCATCACACTCTTCATCAGTTTTAGGGGTTCCTACTTTTTATCCTATTTTTTGTACTTGTATTTTGGCAATTTTTGTGTTGTGTTCCTGAACATATGAGGTATAATCACCTACCAAATTCCTTATATACATTTTCAAGGCATTTTAAGATAGTAGATTTATTTCATTATATACCATATACAATATTTCACTAAAAACCGTGGTCTTCATCTTATCAATACATTAGTGGATTGTTGTAACTGAAAGCTTGGGCTGAAATAACATAGGTAATTTGAATTTCTTTTCATGGTCTTATACCCTTCGCAAGGCATGAAGCCCCTTTAGAGCAGAGGTTTACTTGTCTCATTTGATTTTTTCTTTGTAATTTTAATTTTTTTTGTACTTTTAAATTGTTTAATTTCTTTCTTTCTTCTCTCAATTCTATATCCGAAAACATGGTCAAATTCAGTAGTATGGCACTTAAAACGTAGAAATGTTTTACCCCAGTACTTTCGGGTACATGTCAGGGGCTCGAGCCCGGAATCTCTTGTAAGCAGTCTGTTGATTTAATCACTAGACCACTAATGCATTATTATCATGCCGATGTATATTGTGTTGGATATTTAATTGATATATCATTTCTCAGTCATATTAGCAAAAATTTTCGTCCTTTTCGCAATGACAGACCATGTAAGAAACATAAAATATACTTCTTAGTCAAAAACTGAATCTATATATCAGGTTAACTATAGAATAAAAAACAGAAGAAATCATTTGCATGGAAATTAGCCCCTCCTGTAAACAAATAGAAGGTCCTTTTTGAATAATAATGTCTTTTAATTCACATTTTGCTAAAAATTTGAGATGCCGCCTGCCAATTTCTTAAAAAGCATAACAATAAAAACAAGGGAAATTCAACAGCCATTATTGTTCAAATTCCATTGAGTATCAAATCTAAATATCGACCTGTTCTCTGGCATAACAATAAAATATAAAGCAGAGTTGACAGAGAAATTAATAATATAAATCAATATTTTTAAAGATAGCCATTTATAAATATAATCTCAGTTTTTTTATTATGTCTCAGCAATGAAATATTTTTTTCTTTTCATGGATAACTCTGTTTGTACCAGATGTTTAGCCTGTTAGTACGACTTCTTAAGGTTTTGGATTAAGAGGAGGGGATTAGGTAAAGCTGTTTAAAACAAACTAGCGAGTCACGTAAAGAATATTCAATGATCTCCTTTATGTCATTGGGAGATTTTCAAAGTCTCTTGTATTCAATTCTCGTAGAGTTTCGACTTTACTTGACAATCATGTTGGAGACATCTTAATAAAACTGTCATTACCAGGATAATATTGGATAAACAAAAGAGAAAAATTATTTTAAAATAACCGCATGAATATCACAAGAACATTTTTGACCTTTGCTGCGTGGTCAATATAATCTGAACACGGTTAATTTAGTCTTTAACACTTACATTCCTACACCATACTGAAAAAATAGAAAGACAAAATAAACCATCAGATATAAAAGAGTGGTACAATTTAACAATGGTATGGATTTAAATGATTGTCGCTATAAACCTACCAAAAACAAAACTATTTTTGACAGTGACAAGACAGCATTTAAAGTTGCCTTTTATAAAATGGTGCCCTCTGACCTCTGATAACATTATAAATGTCTTTGAGCTCTTTTTATTTACCGTGCTTAGTGAAAGTATAAAACATACTGGAGAGTTCACTTCCCCTTGTTATCCAAATATCCATATATTATCATCAATCTGTAGTAATTTACTTTCATTATATTTAATATTAACTATGTGGGCCAGTATAAGAGAGAAAAAGCAGGATAAGAACTATTTCCCCAGCTATCTTGCAAAATCTTGTAGCAATAATAAAACAACAAGACCAGTGTGAAAAATAAAGGAATCAAAAGAAAGAGACTCTTGAAAACAACGACAGAGGTATAAACATCACTTCTTTCAAAAGGAATCGAAATATCTCGTATTTTTCTTTTCTTTTTATTCGAATCCAGTTTGCAGTAGCCTTTGCTTACAATTTTCATATAACAACAAACAAGATTAAAAAATCTGTGACTACTTTTTATTTTCTCCTCTTATCGTTGTACTGAGAATCATGAAAAGGTACTTCGTTAACTTCAGCTATGCTTGAAGTGAACCTTTAACCTAGCAAACTTTTTCTCCATTACGTCTGTAAACTATTGTTTACAGTTAAAGTTTTTTACATTGATGCTGGAAGGTTTAAAAGAAACAAGGATAAGGATTATGCTAACATTAACATGCTTTGTAGAGAAACACACCTGCAAAGGTTCACTAAATGCCCTCGTGCATTACAAAGTTTTTTTGGTATATTTTTTAGTATCACTAGGCGAAGGTAATATTAATGATTATAGCCCTTTTAGGCCCATTTATGCTAGGTGCTTTTCAAGGTACTAGGATAAGGATCACGCTATTATTAATTTATTTTGTAGAGAAACACATCTGCAAAGGCTAATCAAATGTCCTTGTATGTTTTAGAGTCCTGTTTTGTATATTTTTTGAGCATCACTAGGTCAACGGTAATATTAAATATTAGTGATCTTTTTGATTGATTTCTCTCTTCTTATCAAAAGTATATGTACTCAGAAACACAACTTTATAAGTTTCTAGACATAATAATCAGTTTATCAAATTCTATGCCAAGCAATGTATTTTATTTTTATGGTTGTTACAAATATATCAAAATTCAATTTCGCAACTGTTATAATACAGTACATCCTACTGTCAGTAAAACTGAGTTCCTTACATAGAGATATTTCCATAGATTACGGATACCAAATTATTTACAGATGACCTGTCTAGTAAAAAATGTGTATATTGATTACCAATGTATTGGAAGAGTCTATTAATACTACATCAAAACAACTTTGTGAAATATACTAATAACACTTTATGAGCGCTAACCTTACCCTTTGTACAACAAATGCATTTTTCTCGTCTAGTAATGTTGACTTGAATACAACTACTGCTCTTGTTTGTCGGTGGCAAATACGTTTTTCGTTTTCAGTTTTTCTCTAATCCAAGATAACTAACAGCTAGCTATCTCTTGAGATGTACCAATGTGATACTGGTTCACTTCTGCCGATATACTGGACTCAAACACCTGTTCTACTCAAATCAGTCTTTTCACTTATATAAAGTAATTTGAGCACTAGATGATTTTCATTTACTTACTTCTAAATATCACATCACCAACTGTGATATTTTTTTAAGTCTAAAACCTAAATATCAAGAATGCAATTCGCAGTTGTATTTCTACGATGTGTGACCCGAATGCTTTTTTAGATATTTTGTTGATCTATTAAAAAATTTACGTTATAAATTCTAAACTTAAATATCCCCATTTTAGTTCTATATTAATCAATGTGGCATTTTTGGTTAATTAACGGCTTCAAGATAAAATATCAAACAACATAGGACTATAATTTACAAACTGTTGTGAGGTCAATTATCCTTCAATGTTATTGAAAATGACTAAACGTTTACACTTTAACTGTGTACTTTTGGAAACTCTGTTTGATTTTGTAATCGTAATTTGCTTTAAACTACATAATACAAAGTTTCTTGTGGTAGTCCTATATTTGCTAGATATGTGACCGCAATTCTAGAAACACAGCGAAAACACCTCACAAAATAATTTAGGTTAAAGGTAGCTATCTGGATAAAGAAATAACATTCTAATTTACCTTTTCTCTATCTTGTGTCTCCACTCTACTCGAAATATGAAAGTACGTCTACTAGTATAACCTGCTGGACGTCCATCTTTGAAAGCTACAACTATCATTGTCCAATCATTGTCATGAGTTACGACAGTGCGAAGTAGCATTAACGATTTGATTAAAATACCAGCTTGTGGTTGACTTACAATTACCTATATTTGTTTTAGTGCGGTTTTATTTTCTAAAGCTAAACTGTCTTACCGGTTTAGAGCCAAAACCTTTCTTAAACAAGTGAAGGTGGAACCATGACGTTGTCGTTAACTTGTGAATACATAACTCATGAATTTACCAAGGGACCCAGATTCATTGCCAACGGTGTATACAAGGTGCATAACGTTTGCTGGTATTGTATTACAGAGAAACAGCCGAAAACTAAAGGTCTAAAGCTGGGGAATTTTATGTCTTTGAAAGCATGACAGCTTTAAGATTGTGCATTCGAAGCTTAGGTTTTCAACCCATCTTTAATAATTGATAGAATTAGAGCCATAGTTGAGATTATTGAATAATATCACTTCGCTCCTAAAACATTGATGATAAAACGATAAGCGTAAAAGTTCGGACAAACAAAGAGCCATAAAAAAAAAATTCAAAAAGAGAGATTTCTTTTGAAGAATAATTTTTCCCTTTTTTAAAATATTTGGAGAGAGAAGTTAAGGAAATAGTTGTACATAGATAGGTTATTAATTATAAAGGTATTCAATCTTATAAATCTCTGTGAATTTTAAACTCTTAAGTCGAGCATTTCAGGAGCGATTTGACTTTATACAAAGGAGAAAGCTAAGTCTCTTTCCTTCTGTCGACAAACTATTCTATATTTCAGTAATATTTGCTTTTCTGAAAATACCTACCAAAACACCAAGCGTTTGCCAATGTTTCAAGCACCATGAAATATTTTTCTTGTTTTACATGTGTAATAATACGTTTTGGATCAAAGTACGTAAACAGTCTTTCAAGACTACATACGGAGACACACATCCAAATTTGAATAAGCACTTAAATTCTAAGAAGGTTCCATGGCCTTTTTCAAACACATTTTAAAAAAAAACTTTCCAAAAAGTAGTAAAGTAAATAAAGGTATACATGGAACAATAAAGAGCAAAAATAAACTATTTCACTTTTTAATTATTTTACTTGGGTCTTTGCTTACACTTCTAATTAAAAGTTGCAGATGATAGTAGGTAAACTTTCAGGTCAAAACTAACCTTTAGGAAGAAAAGAAGGATAATATAAATAAGAAAGAAAGATTGGAGGAAATAACAAAATAAGATATTTTGAAAATAAATTAAGTTTTTGTAAAGATTAGTTAACATTTATCTGTTCGTTGGTAAAAGAAGCTTCAATAAAAACAGTAAATATTTATTTCAAATTTCAACTACATATCCTGAACCAAACAATTTGGTAATCATAAGTTACTTATGAAATAGATCCAAGTATGCTTACTAATAAATACATATCAAAATATCATCAATTTATCAACAGAAAATAAACATCCACGTGCTCTAACAAATAAAAAAATACCATAGTTGTACCCCAATTGATAAAACTCTTGATGCGTTTGGTTGTTTGGAAATGGCTATACAAATTAAGACATAAGTAGATAGTTTTTAAAAAGACTTACAAGGTTTGAAAAATTCTTTTAGCTAACCCAATTTTTTTTCTCGGAAAAAGGATAAGTTTAGCTAGAAGAACTCCTTAAGTTGTGTCAGTTACTTTCAAAAATAATTAAACGTGCTGGACTGCGTTAAAGAAAGAATTTATTGCGGAAAGAATTCTTTCTATCTTATTAATTATAACAGCAATCGTAAAAAATTGTCTTGGAGAATAAAATTGAGGAGGTTTGATACTTTTTTCCTCGATATTGATTTTTTTACAAGAAGATTCTATTTCTATTTGCTTCCACTCTATTTTCTGTGTTATTCAGATAAAATGCTGATCTATTTGTAGATGCTTCTTCTGCTAATTTTACTTCAGATGACCCTGGTGTTTCTTTGCCTGACTTTCCTTTGCAAACGGATCAGCTTTTAGACTTTGTTGTCATAGATCCAAAAAAGGTTACCAACGTTAGTCATGGATTTGATCAATCTAAAGCGCCTGGTCTAGATTTAATTCTGGCAAACATTTTAAAAACGTATTTCCAAGCTATTGCCTTGCTGTCAAAACTTTTAAACATTTCTTGGTCGCAGTCTTCTTTTTCGTCTTCCTGGAAGGTTTTTAATGTCAACCATGTCTTCAAGAACACTACTGATTCATCTGATCTTAGTAAAAAAAGATCTATACGCCTTCTTTCTATCATTAGTAAGGACTTCGGAATACTTACCAACCATAACCTGGTAGAATTTTTGCAAAACCTAGATCTTGTTGTTCAACTTACGTAAGAATAAAAAATTATCTTGTTCCACTGGTGACTTTTTGATTGCATACATAAAACGTACATATGACTTTATGGATAAGTCTGGTGAAGGACGTACTAAAGCTTTAAATATTTCGGTGGCAGTTATTGTTGTATGGTACACTGGCTTGGCTCAGAAGCTTTTTGTTATGATATTTGTGAAACGGTCTGTCAGATCGTAAAATGAGTTCATACTCTGGTCAGTATTTTATTTATATTAGTGTTTCTCAAGCTTCTACTCCTGGTCCAACACTCTTCTTTTTTCACATCAATGAGATTCTTTGTAATTTGCTTTAGTTCATCAATATGTGTGCTGATTCCGTTGCCTTGTACTCCATCATATGCTGCCAGTGAACTCAGCAGAAAGAACAACCCATTTGCGAACACTCTAGGTCTGACCTTTCAGGCTCTTAGTAAATGGAAAGGATCTGGCTAGTTTCTTCCAGTGCGGTGAAAATACAACTGACGTCTTTCAATGAAACGTTGAGTTTTTTTACACCTTCAATATTTAAGCACAATTAATCTGGTGCCAATCCTCATGAAGAATTTTTCCTTTTGAAGAATATGTGTCATCGGGGCTGCTCGCTTTGGTATTTTTCTCAAATCTTCCTTGGGTTTGTTAAGTTCAATCTTTTGGTACGTCTCCTTCTAAAATGTTTAGGTCTTTGTGTCGTGCTAGAGAATACCTTATACCTGAGGCCATTTTGTATTCCTAAGAATCTACCATCCGTCCTTTTATGGAATACTGTTTTAACATCTGGACAGTTGCTTCCTCATTTCATCTTTACGTTCTTAATCGAGGTCGGAGAGGTATTGCAGCTTGATACTTCCAACTCTTTCTTCCAATATTCAACGTTTGTCTCATCGATAAAATGTTGCTTGCCTTAGTCTTTGAGATAGATATTATTATGGGAAGTGTTCTAATGAGTGTTCTCGCTAAAAAAATGCTCAGTTTGTTGCATCTCATTTGACTCATTTCTCTCAATGTCTTGATATTTAAGCAGTTGTAATAAATATTTCTATCAATGTAACTTTTCCCCACAGACCGCTAGGTCGTGGAATTCTTTGACTTCTGAGTGCTTTCCTCCATCATATGAGATAAATATTTTTAAGTCCTAAGTCAATTATCTTATCTCCTAGCCTAACCTGTATTCTATAATTTTTTACAGTTTCACACCATTAAATCTTTTATGTCTTGTACGGTTCTGAATCATACAAAACAATAAATAGATAGAATTTTGCTGATGATAAATAACTCCTTTTTCCATAAAACTAATCTTTAAGACTCGCAGCATCAGCTCATTCACGACGAGCCAAATTTTCTCATTTTTACTGTTAAATAATACTAGTTAAATTATTTTAAAATTACATAATAAAACTTTATATCTGTTGTCGCGGAAAAGGGCGGATGATATAATGACATGACATATAAGAAAAATATGTTATCAATAATGCTTTTCAGTTCAACACTTCCGCTTGAAGAAATATGTCATCATGGGACGAAAAATAAATAAAAGGCATGCCTGGAAAAAAATCCAATAAAAGTATATGAAAATTCATTGTGTTATAAAAATATGTCTTTTTACAAAGTTTTTTTTGCCTATTTTTAACTATAATATGTTTTTCTGCAGATTGCCAGTACACGAAACACTTTCTGACTGTTCCTCATATTATTAAAAATAAAACAAAATCTTAATTGTCGTTTATAGCAGGAAGTAGATTTTTAATTTCCTTGATGTTTGTGTTATCGATGGAAAAGTAGTTAACTTTTACTAATCTGCCTCTACTGACCAATATTAGCCTTTTAATGTCTATTTTAATGATATAAATATTCTTTTTTCCCTAAAAGACTGGAATAATAGTGTAACTGAAAAAACTGTAATTGAGACAAATTTGGGAAAGACATTAAGACAAATGAGGAAATAATATGATCCCCCCTTCAATGATTTTAACTAAAAGTCTAACTAAAGAAACGTGATAATGAATAAAACACATTTTCAACTAGCCTTCTCAAGAAAATAGACCACGACTCTTTTCAATATTGATTAAAAATAGTTTCCATAAACTGCTGTTGTAATCTGTTGATTATGGGTTTTAGTTGCTTCTGATCGTTAATATTTTTAACATAAACGTATGGAATATATTGTTTACAATTTTCTAAAGTTTTGGGTAAACATATTTCCTTCTTGCATCTTTGAGTAATAACCCTTTGATCGGGATGTCAAGGTTTTGTGTTATGACTTTAAGTATTTTGGTAGCTGGTTAAGCAAAATATCTTTTGGAGTCATACAGAATTAACATAATGTCATTAGCTTGTAATATAACAAAAAGGGTCTCTCCTTAAGGGATATGAGTGTGGTTTACCCCAAAGGTCGTTTTTAAGTAGAACTAGTCTGCTTCCTTTTTCACTTTCAACAAAATAAGAATACATTACCTTTCAATACATAGGGTAAAGACAGCACTGGGCTCGGCAATAGATGCAAAGTATATTTTCATTATTGTGACTCAATAATTCTACCTACAATGATATCTTGTGCTGAAGCTTGGAGTTTGACAAAGACATACAAAAAGAAAAGACAGTGGTAGCATAGAGAAGTATGGAGAGATGTTGACAAAAATTTTTTTAGAAGAGATAAAATTGGAAATGAAGTGATCAGAGGTAGAACACAAGTGAAAGATACTATTTTATCAGAACGTGATAAAAGGGAAATAAGGATGACACTTTAAATGGCAAATCACGATTAGCTCAAGAAGCGTACAGAATAGCCTCCAGGAGATCATACCAGGAAGAAAGGACGGTCTTAAATGAGTTGGGAAAGAAAATGTGGCAGTACATGAAAGCAAAAAGCACAGCAGCGAAAAGAAATGGAGTGGGATCTGAAGTTCACCTGTCAACGGTGGCATGATCGGGTAAAGATTAATTGATATTTTGTCAAATTATTAACAAAGTAAAGATTATATCTAAAATTTTAACTCTATACAGTTATAACTCTTTTCATCGGAATGTATCTAAAACAGCTGTTCCCACCAAGCTTCCCTAGGCTTATACAATGTCTGGACTTTTTTGCTATCGGGATGTGGGAAAACAATTTCATTATTAAGGCACTAAAACACGTGAAAAATGAACAAATGAGGTTATGCATTAATTTTATTTGTGTCAGGAAAATGTACACTGTTGGTTTAATACTAACAAATAATAAAAATAGTATAATGCCATTGAATGCTAGTGAAAGGGCACTGCCCAAATGCATCATCTGTTCCATATAGAAATTGCCAATATTAATATTGACTTGTAGCAAAGAAACCATTGTTGATCTCGCACAATGATTCCATGACAGTGCAAAAGCTATTTGTGGATATTACTATGCCTTTAGTCAGAATTGTCACTACCTTTTACTATTTCATATTCTATACCAACAGTCAAGTATATAAAGTAACTGACTTTTTTAGAATTTTCTTAAAGAATTTCAAACTTACGAAAATTTAGCTACTATTCTTCTAACTTGGCTCTTATTGAACCCCACCAATAAATTAAAAAGTTTAATTAAATATGGTACCTCTTAGTATATGTTATCAAGCACTAACTTATTAAAACAAGTAACTATCTACATCCATTTTTGCATTAATAAAAACACAAAAATTTTGGGAACTATTTGAAACCTTCAAATTCATAATGAAACTAAATGGTCACATGATACGAATTTCGAAAGTTTAAATTAAAGCTGCTTGTTGTTCTTGTTTTTTTCAAACTCCCAACAAATTACAAAGAGACCTAGCTCCAAATTCAGAAAACGTCTAAAAATTCAAGATTTCACTTAACAAACATTAATTATGAATCTTATTTGAATTTTCTAAATATATATAGATATATATGTACATACATTCATACATACAAACGTACATATATACATGCATTCATACATACATACATACATACATACATACATAAACACATACATATAAATTTTTATATTTAAAGTAATTTTCTCAGAGACACTACTTATTTGCCAAATTTTCCCAACTTTAAAATATAAAATTAAGATAGCCTGCATTTTGTTTAAACAATTGAGAAATCGATCTAATATTTCTCTGGTGCATCATTTTCTCATCACTTATGGCCTTTAATTACAAGAATTAAAACTCTGTAAATTCTACCAGTTTATTTCGTAACTTGTAAAAATAAGAGCTACAAGAAGGTACTTTTCGCTGATTATTATAATTGCTATTATTATTATTATTACTAATAATAATGATAATAATAATATCTTTTTCATTATTTAATTTTTTTATTCTCAAAATATTTTTAACTTTCTAAGCAATTGTTTTTGGAGACCAACAATAATAGGATATATATATATATATATATATATATATATATATATATATATAAAGCTTTCGATTCGGTTATCCGTATTAAAGTGCTCAATACATAAATGCAGAGCGTAATATAAGATATGATAAGTTGGAAAGAATCAAAAACCTACACAGTCCATTTCGACAAGCCTGTTTCGTGATTTTATTCACTCTTCAGGAAATGTAAAACTAAAACCTGGTTTATTTTTAGTTTTACATTTCCTGAAGAGTGAATAAAATCACGAAACAGGCTTGTCGAAATGGACTGTGTAGGTTTTTGATTCTTTCCAACTTATCATATCTTATATATATATATATATATATATATATATATATATATATATATATATCAAAGACAAGGAAAATTATAAGGTACAAAAAGAGTCGATCTGTTGAAAAAATAGTTTGATTTAAAAGGAGTTAAAACCTGTGTGAATGACACTCTAACTTTTATAATAAATGCAACTCCTTTCTTAATTGAAAACTATTTATATGCAAATCGAAAGCTTATTCGCTTTTCATAATAACATTCTGTTTTCAAAGAAAATCCAACGTCGTCATTTCAAAATTACTTTTCTACTAAAGGTAATCAAAAGGAATTACTTTTTCATCTTTTATTGATTTTAAACAAGATATTTCCTTTAAAATAAATTTGTATGCCTAAAATTTAGCAGACATGAATCAGAAAAGCAATCAGATGAGGAAAAAATAAAGTTAGCTCACAGTAAATTTGACTTTTGTTGTATTGCGTTTTAAGTAATTATAAGTAATTTTAAGTCTAATGTCAAAGGCATACTCAAATAAAAGGAAAGATTGGGGGAAATAATTGTCTCTAAGCAGGTATCTTCAATTTAAATGAAATTTTTGAACAGGACTTGAAATATTACTTACCACGGTGTATGCATCAGCAGTATAAACAATGCTCTTTCGATATTTAATTACAGTACAAAAAATGTAAGATAATAAATCTCTCTTTAAGATCGTTCAGTCTTTTAAAAGAGTAAGTAAACAGGACATGCTCACCAAATTTTCCCTTCGCAAGAAAACAAACTGTAAAACAATCGAAGATATACTAGATACCATACACACAGCATTTGGACACACAACATAAAATACTATTCAATGCACAGGGTAAATAAAAACCCTAGAATATTCCTAAACATTGAACTGAAAAATTACAGGAAAGGAAACCACGAAGAGCACGATAATTACTCGTGAAATGCAATTTATCGGGAGGAAATGATAAAGACGTAATTAAAGAAAACCGCATGCATGAGGCAACTACTGTGTTATTTAACCAAAAGTTAAAATGTAATAAAGAAATGTTTGCAGAAGAGAGCAAAGGAAATTACCTCACCTGATAAATGACAAAAACGAGTGAAAGGAGGAAATAGTGGGAACGTACCTCGATCCACAGTCAAAGGAATATTTAGAGCCGGAATTAGGACCCAGAGTTGTACCTCGACAAACCACATCGCCTAAATTATGTTACTCCAAGATACACAGAGATATTTCTTGTTCATATCGTTTTGGGGCTAATCCTTAGATTTTTCCTAAGATGTGTGTGAGCAACAAACATATAAAATTAAGTTTCTGGTATTTTGTAATATGTTTTTGCTATGTTATAGTATTTTCTAAGTAAAGTTGTTTCATACTTTGAACATATCAAATTCATACTACCATATTTTTGCAATATGTTTTAGTCGACGATATATAAATGATACTAAAAAAACCTAATAAAAATATAGAGATATCACCAATGTAATGTGAAAAACAATGTTGATAAAGCAATTAGTGATTATTTTGATGCTTGACTCGACACCGATGAGATGTCAGTGACAAAGAAAATAACAAAAAGACTGGTAAGAATACAAACTTATTAGTAATGATTTTGTTTTATTAATCTGATTGTTTTAGGCTTTTTGGTTTCAGTTTACCAAGGTAACGTCATAATTAAAAAAAACAAATTTTGTTGAAAGTGTTTTTATTTGATTTAAGCACTCTTTGTGTTGAAAATTCCCTTTCATGTATCAAAAAATATTCCATGTGACAAAAGTTGTTAATTGTTGTTTTACAAAAGTGTGGGTTTATTGTGCCTCAAAGTATTATGTGATAGGGAAATGAATACACAATATCACACGGATCTGTGGACTGACCAGAGCTACATATGATAAATTTTGTATAGAGTGTTTACCTGTTTACACTACCTAAACTTCCCTCTCGCCTGAATAGGTTCTTCAATAAACCTTCCCTACCTAATGCTTGAGAATGATTCAATTTAAAAACCATTAATCATTTAGTTGTGTGTGAATACTTAACTAGCATGTTAATTTTCGGTCTGCGACAGGTTTTGATGATTTATCGTGCAAAACTAATTTGTTTATGTGTTATGCATACCTCTATTTCTTACCAATATGGTCCACCATTTATTTTAAAAAGACAAACAGATTGTCAGAAAAATCTATTTTATAAGATAGTAAACGTACTCTATTCAAACTTTTTTGATAACAATAATTATGATACCAATGATAATGGTAATAAAATTGATACCAATAAACATTCTCTAGCAAAGACAAGTTGGACATCAATGCATAGTGTTGGGCAAACCATTGATTCTGGAGACTGAGCATGTCTTTTAGGATGTTTACAAAGCTTGGAAAAACAGAAATATGTATGTTGCCAATGGCAATGGTACATATTGTCTTAATAAAGTTAACAAGTTGTTTTGGGACAGTCTAAAGTGAACAAATGCTGAATGGCACTGTATCCATTTTCATTTAATTTTCTGTGCCAATGGTATTAGCAAGATTTGAGTACTTGTTTTATTTTAAAATGTTGATAGTAAAAAGATAAAAATAATGATGATAAATAATAGGCACGAGGAGTACTGAAGGCAGATAGTGTTCCCATAAAACAAGGAGCTTGTAAGCAGTGTACTTTTCCTCACTTTTTCCTTAATGTATTTTTTTCCAACCTATCACTAGATGCTGTGTGATCAAACATGAATAACAATGATAATAATTATTATTTTTTGTTATTTTTATTATTACAATTATCATGAGAGTAATAACTATACACTAGTTTCCGCTCGCTAGGCTACATGGAAACTGAATTCTAATTAAAGTCCATGATTGTGATATGTCGAAGGAGAACTTTCTCAATGCAAAGATCATTTGTGCAGGTAGGGTCTTCTAGAAAAATGCTACTTATCTAAATTTCCAGCTTCTTCTTCCCCTCTTGAGTTCATGCGTTGTATCTTTCATGCAAATACACCAAACAATTGGTGTCCTTAGTAATTTAACAGCACACTGGGAGCCACGATGCACCTGCTCTTCTCGCCCTAACAGGGCTATGTTTCTTACATGTATGTATGGATTCAAAAACAACACAGTCCAGTGTCACTTTCATAGCATATCCTAATTACACTTAAAAATAAAAATAAAATGATATTTTATTTTTTTAATGTCATTTGTTTTTATTTTAACATTTCACTACAATTTCTCATCATGTTTTCTTAATTACAGGACGGGCGAGTCAAAAGAGCTTACATTTATGCAAAATAAGTAGTTCTGGTTAAGTCCAGTCCTTGAGTCGTCGATTAAAAATGTAATAGGAACATCTACATATGATAACATCTGAAAGCTATGTCTGAAATTTTTGCTAGAATTATTTTATAAACAAGGTTTAACTTTTTTAAAAGCCCTTTGAAATTGTCCATATCTTTTAAATAGAAACCAAGAAAGTTCAATAAAATTGAATTCGACACATTTGCTTTTATTTTCCAAATTGTCATTCAAGTATCTACAACGGGTGGTTTTACACTCGTGAGATTAAAAGAGATTCGTCTCAAAACATACATAATGATATATAGTTTTAAGGCGTCACCCATACTAAACCCGGTCGTTGTGTACATGTGAAAAATGTGGTCGTATTCACGTAGGCAGGGATGTCTGCAAACAGTTTCATGAAAGGACAGAGGATTAGTTTAATATGGTACACAATTGAGTTCAGCACTGAGTTGTGTCACCCTGTGTATCATTGTTACTCGGCAGCTGCCAAACAGCTGTTAAGGGTGTAGCGCTGGGCATATATGTCTTCATGGCATATGGGGTAGAATTCTTTTGCAATCAACACCTATGTTTTCAAGTTCTTATTAGTGGGCAGAGAAAGTATCACTGCTTTCCGCAAAGAAGAGAATAGGTTTCTTAGCAAAGAGTTCACTACGTTATTGCAGGAGCTGATATATGTGGGTTGGCAGTTTTCAGTGACAAATTTTAAGATTATGTTCAGCTTTTTTAAGTTCTATAAATTTGTTCCAGTTTGAAATTAGGAGACTTTTATTCCAAATCCGGTTTTTGTTCCTACAAGATACTTTCCTGTTTTCTTGTGGGTTTTCGACCGTTTCATGATCTATTTGTTGTGGCTTTCTATGTAGACGGATCGTACGTTTTTTCCTTTTGATGATCAGAGTGTTAGTTGGACCAAAATCTTGTACTGTCGATTTAAGTACGAAGTAAGACTGAGGTTAAGCCCAACTTTTTGAAAGAGAGACTTAAATGACTAGTATTGGTTCCTGGATGAAATTTGAGCCACCTCCGAATATATCGTAAAAGAAGACTGTCACATGAATGCTTTCACCAGATATCTTTTAAAAAAACTATTACAAGAAAAGAGCCTATTTTTTCACAGGAGGGACTCGTCCGCCTCCCTAGTTGAAAACAGCAGGAATTGCATACTTAATGAATTAGATTTTTTGATGGCGGAGCAGAGGCATTTGTCTATTTGCTTAAGGAAATCATCCCATACTCGCCACCTTTGAAATTGGTTTAACAACAGTTGGATGTTGGACTCTAAACTAGTTACAATGGTTGTGTCATCAGCAAACTGAAACCTGATCATTGCCTGTGATTGAGGACAAAAATGGGTTTTTTCCATTTTATACTGAGGAACAAGAACTTTTTTATATTTACTTAGATAAGTGAATAAAAAAGCCTTCAAGAATGAACTTGTGTGTAATTTGAACTGACACAAATAATAGATCCTAAAGAGTGTTGGTTATACTTTAATGTTTTATTATTTACATAATATTATATCACACATATACACACATGCATATAAATTTACAAGGTATTACCATGAATTTTGTTTAGCTAATTATATCACTAAAGATTTATTTTACCATGGAAATTGTAAACTCTTTTATTTGAGTTATTTTTTTCCAAATATTCTGTTTACATTTGTTTATTGGGCGACTGTGTAAACATAAAAATCGAACGTACTGAACTAAAAGTAGTTTTACATATATCATTTGCAGGCTTCATGATTTTTAGTAAGCATGGAACTCTAAGTTGCTAAAGAAGTGAAATATCTTGATTGATTTATAGATATAGATATAGATATAGATATAGATATAGACATAGATATAGACATAGATATAGAAATGATGGAGAATCATTACACCGTTTCAGTTCATACTTTTGAATATTTCAGTGTTTAATGTAATAAAATGAAATACTCATTTACCTAAATCTATTACTACTTTACGATATTATGAAGCAAGCTTTATGTTGTACTGACATTTTTCTATTTTGTTAATACTTGGATTACTTCAGATTTGCTTTCTCTTTTTCAGGCTTTATGCTTCTAAGAAAATTGAAAATACTACTATATTCATATCAACTCAGAACAAGGGTGAGCCTGTACTCTTATATGAAAAGAATGTTAAGACGTGTAACGTATGTATTCATCAGTCTATAAAAATTCAAATAAATAGAATACAAATTGTAACATCTTATGCCATATAATACTACTAAATGGCAAAAGGCTGTTTTTTTCAAGTCGATTGTTCAATTGCAATGGAAATGCCACCAAATAACTTTAGTTTTCTATACTTGTGATTATGGAGGGTGTAAAATAATATTTTACATTTTTAACATTTATCCTTACTTTTAAAAATAGATATATTATACCTTTATATAAAGTGTTATTTTTTTTTGCTAGAGTTTTGTTTGTGCTTCCTTTCTTCAAATGGATTTATTTCTCCGTTCTGTTTACCCGATACATTTCAAATACTATTTATATGGGTGCAATTATTATTATCGTCGTTATTAATACCATCGTCCCCTGTTTGTATTGGCCGTCAGATCAGTTATTCCAAATTTAACCTGATGTGTTTTCTGTACACTCAACGAAATATCCCAGTTCTAATGGAGACACGTTAAGAAATACTCATAATAATGGCAGAAAACAGCAACATTATGCCAAAAAAATTAATTTTTTAATACCTGCAGCTTTTAGCTCCAACTGTCTGTGTGCTATTCCTTATGTTTAACTTCCCTATGGTAACTCTCCTATACTCAAGTAGAGATAAATAAAGTATTAATTGTTTTCCGTATTTTCAATTAATATATTTTGCTCTAAGTGAATAAGTGATAGTTAAATGATAACGTTAGCATTGCTGTTAACGTTGCTTAAATGCCCTGAATTAAACAAAACGTTGTGATCTATGTCGATCAGTGTTTGTTTTTGTATAACATAGAGAAATGTGCATCACTTCATGAAAACTTGAAACCAAATAGGTAATAAAAATGCTCTATTGTTTAAGGAATCGTCGTTATGATCTCATTTAGCAAGTTGTTAATTAGTAAACTTTGTAATGGAAGGGGAAATTATATACTTGACTTTCAATTAATACGAGCATGGAAAAGAGTTGTCTGCTTGATATTTTTAAAGCATTGTTCCTATGACCATTTGTAGAAAGTAGCTCAGGAGAACTAGCACATGAATTGTAAAATGTCAGCTGTTTAATAAATTTGGTAAACAATAGGAATAACGCGTTGTTTCTATTGGTAACTGTTACCGAACAATAGCTTTTATTTTCTTTTATGAAATATACCATGAAATGCACTGAGCTTCGTTTGCTTAAAGAAAAAATTATCATGTTACTTCCGAGTTACAACTGCTATAGCAATAAAATTATTTGTAGATGAAAATCATCATAAACCCTTTTTATCATGCATAATTAATGTCACAACAACTTGGCTTTTGCTGAAAAATGGTTTGAAAGTATATTATTTTATAAACTGAGCCAGAAAATAATATTAAAGTATTATTATTCTGTACCTGAAAGGAAGTTTCTCTAGAAATAAGAAAAAATGAGCTAATGAAATAAATCTTTACAGGTTTGTAGCAATTTAAAAAGGAAAAAGAATTTTTGATTACCAATTATATACTTTTACAAAAAAATAGGCCTGTCTTTTTTGTTATCTATTTTTGTGTATGACAAATGTTATTTGTCATACACAAATAACATTTTATTTTGAAACTTCATTATTGCATTGTTGCAAGCCTTTTTCTTTTGAATTATTCTGTTTTCATCCGAAATTTGTTGGATTGCACATATAATCGATTTTTGTCTCATGGATATTAAAAGTCTGTTTTTAATGACATTATCGAAACATTTATACATAATGGTTATTTATTGGTGAAGACTTATAAAATTATCAATGAACGAAATAAAAAAAGATTTTTTCTCGAAAATACTTACTTCAAAGCCAAGATAAAAAGCTATAATATTGTTCCTGTGACGAACCTATTCAGAAAGGGAAACTGAAAGAAAGCTCTCTGTTAATTATTTATTTTATTTTTATTTATTTTTACAGACATTTTGAGTTTAAAAAAAACAATTTATGGGATTTGTGTCCCAAAGAAAAGATGCATACCACTTTCCAACATGATTTTCAAGGATTACTTTCACTATGACAAGAGGTACAGCTAGAAAACGAGTAGATTCCTTATTTGAATGTTGAAATGCAGTAAAAATTGATAGGATGAATTTGCTGAAAAAAGTAAAGTATGGTGTTTGACAGGGAGTGGGAGGGGGGAAGCAGGGGAGGAAGCTTACATATATTAGCTTTTGTTGTCCTCCTCCAAATCTTTGAGGTGCATTTCAGTGCAATTTTAGAATTCTATTTTCAGTTTTAGATAATAACATCGATATCGCTTTATGTAGACTATACGAAAACATCCTGAATAAAACAGTCTTTCTTATTTATTTTTAGAAAGTACATCCGCTGTAAAAGAGTTTAATGTAAAGGAAATTACAGCATTTTGCTAAATTTTCCTTCATGAAAGACACATGTTTCATTATATAAGAAAGTAGATATTAATGTGGATGGCAAACCGTTGCTTTTGTTTTAATTTGGCGAGATTAGCCAGTCAGCTAGTTAATATTAAGATAGTCCAAAACCAAGTGGCATTTTTTTGTAGCGCTACATTAGCGGTCTGAGTGACAGTTATAAATTCATGCCAAGTTATACGAATGGTCTATATCTAAACATTTTTCTTTCTAAGAAACTGTTGTGAGTGGAGAAGTGAGTGGAGTTATCTTAGATAAGAAAATTAAAAATGGAATTATACAAAAGTGTATTGAGACCTATAGTTGGTATAACGCCAAAATTTGGGTCTTCTTAAGGAAGGAAAAGGTATTATAGAGAAAACAAAAATGTGGATGGTGAGATGGATAGTTGGTATGTTAAAGGTGAACGTAATATGTAATATAATGAGTGAGATATTTTGGGTATGTACACTAGCGGTCTGGGTGACAATCCTAAACGCATGCCAAGTTAAACGAATGGCCTACATTTACATATTTTTCTTTATAAGAAACTTGTATTTCCATGGTCAAAAATGTATGAAACTGAAGAAGGCTGAAGAAAAATGAAGAAACTGTAAAGTTTCCATTGTTAAAAAATAGTCCATTGATTTTAGTTTGTACACGGATGGGTAGATGGCCTTAAACTAACTTGTTTGTCAACAGTTTTCATGAGTTTTTATTTTGTTGATTTTTGTTGGGAAAAGATTTTACCTTTGACTTCAATCTTTTTTCTTAGCGATCTGTGTTTATCCATAAATACTTGACTGCAAAACAATAACTCAACTTTAGTTTCTGAAAATAAGAAACATTTAAGAAACTCTTAATACTCAATGCTGATTCAGGTTTCCTAGAAAACAAACAAGGTGTAAAATCACAGAGCAAAGAGAATGTAGGGTTCTTCCTAAAGGTCACAGTCAAAGCTGGAAGTGAGTATCATGTACGATTTTGCTTTATATACGTCTCTTCAAGATGGTAATTAGAAATTGACTTTGTTGCTAACCCAATAACAAGAGTTACATTAAATTCAGCAGATAGAAACCAATTAGACTGTCCTTTCATAATGTAGAATTAACAACTATTATTGATTTTGAAAACCAATATCGTATGTTTTATCTTGCAGAAACTAATATTGGTGTATATTGGATCATGCAGATTCCGTTAAATTATGGCTTAAAAGGTTGCGTGATTACGAGAGTGTAGCTTTGAGGTAACAGGCACGAAATAATATTCAGCAACGGTGGAGTGTGATTTCAAATGCACGTGCAACCTTACAATTGTCAGTAAATTAGCAAAATGGAAATTGAGACGATGGGAGGCCCCGTAAAAGAAAATGGGAATGCAGTGCTTTAAAAATGGGAAGTTCAACCAGGTAAAGATTAAAATTGTCTGCAAAACGGCAATTAAACATTTGTCTTGCTTTTTAGTAAGTATTGTTGGAGACAGGTTATAACTTAAAAAAATCAGATTGTTTTTGTAAATGAATGAATGGATCAGAATCAAATGACTTTGTGGAGAATTTTAAGTCTTACAAGAATCTTTGGGTTATAGCCAGTAAAATTGCTAAAGACAATTATAATTTACTACATAAATATATAGTGATGCTACCAGGTGGGCGTAGATACAGCAAGGGCACAGAATAAAAATCCATTAGATTCCAGACGTTTGTATTCTCTTGAACAATAAAGCTTTTCAAATTGGATTTGCAACTTTTTCTTTACATCGCTTTGTCGTCAACAAAAATTTCAATTTTGGCTGACAAGTAACCATTTAAATCTTGAATTCCTTTTAATAGTCAAGAACTAAACAAGCCATAAGACCAAGAATTTCATGGAATTGTTAAAAGATAAAAAAAGGCTAGGACTAGGAAATAAGAGTAGACTTAAGACTGAAAAGCATTCAATTCGCTTTTTGGAGGAAAACACTGAAAAAAAAGAGTGCAAGAGCGTAAATGTCCGGGGAAAGAAAATACATTTATGAAAATTATTTAGAAAAAAAATAGCAAGGATGAATATTGAATTACGTTATTGACCGTGTCTTCATCAATAAGATATGAAGTGAACTCTAATGGAATTCCATAATTATCAATTGCCAGGTATTTTTATTGCTATTAGAAAAGATATCGAATGTTCACATCTTGAGGTTTTTTCATTGCTTTGGATAGTAGACTTCTCTTTTGGTTTCCCACTTCTAAAAAGCATCACAAACCTGACTACTTCCTTTCAAGTAACCTAAAAAACGCGCTTCAATATTAGATGGATAAGAATGAAATGCAATGGCAGCTTCAATATCAGCCTTTAAGATTATTTCATTTATCTTCTGTCTGGCAAAAAATTCTGTCCTGAAAAAAAAATGGTTACTGTCAACCTTCACCCTTTATTTCTATTTTCTACGACAATCCTTTCCAAAAAGATCGAATACGATGAATTTAATTGGGGCAATATAATAAAAGAATTAACACGATAGCTTGTGATTGGTTAAGGGAACCTCAGGCAGGAGTACCGACCAATAGAAAACGACAGTTATAAATAGGGCTACTCTTTGACACTATAGCAGAGCACAGGTTTGTTTGTTTAGCTGCGAGGAAGTAATAAACAATAGCCAAGGAGGTGTATTGTGAAAAACCTGCATACCTGGGGCAGGGAAGTAGAGCAAGAGAAGTTCTTTGGTCATCTTTGAAGAAAGAAGTCTAATATTGTGCTGTATTTTAATGCTAGAAATAATTTATTTCACTAATCTTGTAATCCTTGAAGTTGTCTGTCTTCAGAGTGCAAAACAGTTTACGAATTGTGTTTCAAAGTAAACCGTCGAAGATTAACTAGGCTTTTTTTAGGAAATTTCAGAAAAACAGGTAGAAATTTTTCTGCATTTTTGTTACACAAGAGGGTAATTATTGTCATGAAGAAAAAGTGAAAAGAATTTAAGTTTCCTTCAAATACTAATTACCTTTCAATCCAGCTGATGGGTAAGGTTTAAATCTCTGAAGTTCAGGACTAAATTAAATTGATGTTAAATTTAAGATCATTTCTAAATCCATCAATTAATTGAGCAATTGAGCAATACACCGAAAAGTATCCCGTTTTAAATCCTTATGCTTTGTTTTCATAAAATCTTGTGCGAGAGGGGGACATTTTTAGGTAGCTCTTGAATATTTGTGATAATTGTCTTGCTAGCAAATTAGTTAATATGAACGCCAGGTGTTTATGCTCTGTGACATGCCTCTTAAACTCCTCTGATGTTGATAGATCAATCTGCACAAGCTACTGTCGTTGCACATATTTATTGTCTGAATATTTATGATTGCAATGTTAGATAATTTAGAAGCAGGACTCCAAGCATGTTACTTTATTGAAATGGGAACCCTCTCTACTAATATGAAATTTTTAGTGTAATTTGATGTATATTTTGAAAACGTGCCAATTTAATGACGTGGTATCTTGAAATCTTTTCTCAAGAGGTCATGTTAGAAATAAATTCCTAGTCAGTGACTGAAAATTAGTTTAAATAGTAAGGAACGTGAAAAAGGTCAAGCTGGGTAGCAAAAAAAATCAAAAACTTGGCTGGGAAAAGTTTCCAAAAATGATAAATTATAATTTATCATTTTTATTGGTATAATTATTTTTCATTAAAATGGAAAAAGGTTCACAAATATCACGAAAGTAAATAAGTGAAAAAGAGAATATGATATGTTTTTAACAAATCTCCTAACATGGTATCCCAATTTGTTATTTGGTGAAGATATTTACCAGTTGGTAGGGGAAATAAGAAGACACTATGATTATTAAATCTCTTAATACCTTTATGACATTAAATCAAGTCATGAATTAAGACCATGTTAATGTTCCCAGAAAAACTCTATAAAAATTAATATTTGTGATTTTAAGGTCAAAAATCATGTCATTATAACTTTAAAGAAATAGAATTTTTTAAATATGAAGACAGTATTTTTGCAACTAATTAATTGAAACTTTAGCAGTTGGGAAATTGGCGTGAAAATGTAACATTTGGCCTTCATCGTCAAATCTTTGAATTTTAGATGAACAGAAATTAATGGCTTTTCCAGGCCTTAACTTTCTGGAAGATTAATTAATCCTATTTTGGTTGTAGGAATAAAGGATCTTAATCAGAGTAAGGGATTGACTTTCCTACAACCTTGTATTCAATTTTTAATTAGCAGGTGTTTTTCTTCAGTGCAAATGTGCCTGTTCGAGCTTAAAATTAATCTTATAATGAGTCTGATTGGCCTAAGGTAATTTTTGACGGAATATTTTTTCTTTATAGAAACTACTCTTTATAGCTCTGTGAAATAAAGTCTTCAAATTTAGTATTCAAGAAACCTACTTAACCAGTTATGCTAAAGCCACAGACGAATAAAGAGATAGCATTTGTTCTTACAACTGCAACAGGTCAATTTACTTTTTTTGACTTATCAACTAACTTTTTTTTTCTTTGTTTTTCGTACGAATTTTAATGGCAGGCAAAATTTGATGGCAAAAGAGTTGTTATTTATTCTTCTATAAAAACAGAGTAAAAAGCGTTACTAAAAACGAATTGAGCCAGTTTGTATGAAACTGAATACAAAACGTTTAGAAGTTAAATACAATTTATTTTAATGGTAAATTTCAGTTATATCATCCAAATGATCAATTAAAATTCTCTCCCTCTATCTCTCTCTCTCTCTCTCTCTCTCTCTCTCTCTCTCTCCCTCTCTCTCTCTCTCTCTCTTTCTTTCTCTTTATATATATACAATATATAAAGAGAGAGGAAAAGCAGTTTAACTCAATTTCAAGAATCAAAAATTGCCATTTTTCAATTTATTATCTATCAATTTATCTATATATGTATGTGTGTGTCATAAAAAGAAACTGCAATATTTTTAAAATATTATTTTTTATATATATTTATATTTTTAATATATTTATTTATTATATTTATAATATATATGAATTATATATTGTATATATTATACGCCTAAATAAATTACTATCGGTCAATACAATGCTACTTGTAGTGCTTGTAGTGATGTAGTGTGAGTTTCCCAAGATACTTCTCCAAGCACAGTGCAAAGAAAATGACATTTATTTCGACTGTGATTATTTTTTCAAGTATCAAGGCTTTCATTGTATCAGCTATTATATTTTACACCACTATATAGTACTTTAACATAGTATATTAGGTAATACTTTGGTTTTTTTCGGCACTTTTACCAATCAAAAGTGATAATCAATTCCATTATCGGACGATGAGAAAAATACTTTGCTAAAGTCCAGAATATTTTGCTAAAGTCCGGAATATAGTTTTAGCATATATCTTCAGGTCCTTGATATAATAAGCCATAACAGATATTATATTTTGAACAAAGTTGAAGCAAACTTTGGAAATATTTAATGTTTCAAAATTGTAATCAAATTTTTAGATAAAAGAAATTTTAAATAAATAATATCTATTATTCCAAAACCTCTTACTAAAAAGCATAAGACCACTTCTTTAAAAATTATCCGTATATTTTGTTTATTACATATCCTTTTGGAGATTGCAAATTTTTTCATTTACTTCCTAGAGATCATTTTTGTTCTGTTCTTGTTTTATCTTCAGTTCTTTCCTGATCAAGTCAACTAAAATTTGACATCAACTGCTATTAACTTGAGTTATCATCGTTAAAAGTTATTGAAGGCAAAACCAAACTAATTATTTAACTGAAAATTTTTTCTATTTCCCTTTTCAACAAGTTATTCGATTTTAAACAAGTCATTGCACAACTATAAAAGTTTATTTAAACATTTATACCCATCTCGAGTCAAAACAAGAAAAAAGTAAAGATTAAAATAAATAAGATGTGAATTTGCCTTCCTATGAAGCTACTTGCACTGCATATAGTGTTTAAACTCTTTCTAGTGCTCTAATATGATATTGTCTTACAATGGTGTCACGTTTTCGCACAACACACAAAACAGAGAGGATGTTTTTTAGTCTTGAATTTATATTCTACATTTAGTGCTTTTCTTACCTTACTTAAAAAGAGGCTTCGTTCAAATTTCTTAGAAGACTCTCTGTAACCTTGACCATCGTTGAAAGCGAGTCCATATTCCTTCGTTTGCGGCAAAAAGTGTTAAAGCGAGTAAATATTTTGAAAGCTTAAGTTTAAAAAATAGATAAACCTTGATAAAATTACCTGGTAGATGAATTCTCAAAATTTCCTTGGAAAGATACTTGTTTCAGCTGAGCGTATAGATATTGGAGGGGCAAATTGCTTTCTAAGTTGTGTAGATTAAACTACAAAACCGTAAAGAACATTTAACAAGGCTTTCCGATGATAAGACGCGCAATTTGCAAACCTTAGCTCGTTTGTTTAACAATATGGAATACAGCCTTGATCCCTTTAAGTAACAATTTCATGAAAGCTTTTGTCTGAGTAACCACTGCTAAACCCCAGAGGGAATTGTCCAAATGCGTTTACTGTTCGCTCATCTACTAATAAGAAAATACCTTTTGATGAGATTTTGATTTAAATTCCACCGACATTCACTTGAAGTAGAAACCAAACATGTAAACAGTTGATAGACATTCATTGGTTTTTTCATGATCCCATTAACTCACTTAGTGTTTTCCAGAATACTGAATAAACACCAAACGGATATCAATGTATTATTCACAAAATCTCCGTCACAGTGTCGTTGAGTAACCTTTCCACAGTATCATATTAACTTTAATGGTATGATTATCGTAAATGAGATGATACCAAATTAAATGAGTTTAAAAAACAAGTTTAGTTTGTAGATTGTCAGCTCTTGCCTGTCAACAGTCAACCCATCAAAGGTGTCGAAGTAACCATGAATTTGCCCAGTTTTGTTTTTTTCCAGTTTTTACATATTAATCCAGAGACTTAAATTAGCCCTCTTCGATTATCCAATAATAAGATAACCCCAGATGAATTTCCTTGTTATAAACGCAAGTTTTTCGACGACCACGTGATACGTTGTTTCAGTCTGTCTACCCATTTTGCCAAGTTTTAAAAACCCTTCCACGAACGTAATGTTATATTAATTAAAACAGATGACACCTAACCTTTGTATTTTGAAAAATGTAAAGAAGTACAAAAAAGGTTTTTGAGGTACTTTTCTTTACTGAATATATTTTTTACGTGCAGACAAAGATTTTTCATTAGATTAATATATTTACCCATTTTACAGTTCTCTATTACTATATAATACACAATTATTCAGCACTGCCCAGTATTACACTAACTTTGTACTTTATTTTGCACCACTATACTGTAGTATACCCTACTATATCCTCTGAAGTTTCGCTAATACACTTCTAAGGTCTATTGTGTTATACTAAACTGAACTAAACAATATTCTTGTTACTAACACTACACTGCATAAAAACGTTAACAAACTATGCTTCATTGAACTCTACATACTGCACTACTTTTTCTTTGCGCAAATTCACAATACTATAGTACCCCATTGTATATTATGTATTTAACAACAATATGATATAATACTGTAGTAATTTTATACTATGTTATGCTGCAAAATATATTTCAAAAATCCTAAAATTTTCTTTGGCCGTCATTTTCTTTGTATTTTTCTTTAAAAAGGAAATAATTTCTGAAAAATAAAATCAAAACTATTTTTATATCTTCGATTAATTCCCTCCATTGTATCCATCTTGCGTACGTGATACAATGCAAAACATTTTACAGAAGCATAGCTGTACATCATGATATAAATCTGTAAAGGAATCAAAAGGATTCAAAAAGATAACTTGGGAAGGCTTATATGGTTAAGATACTTTGGATTTTGAGGAACAAAGCAGCAAGCTCAAAATGTTAATAACAAATGTTTAAAAAAATAATTGTGTACTATCTCGAGTCAAATTTGATAGAAAATAAAAGCATACGTTTTACTTTTAACATATGTCTGGTTCACAAAAAACAATTTCGGGCCAGCTTTAGAGGAAGATGAAAAATACTCCCATCACTACACCAAAAAGTCTGGTATTGTTGACCTTCATCTCTATTCAGGTTCAGACAAATATCCGACATCTTAAAGTGTTAAACTGTTACAATATTCTAAATTATATGGAAATGGTTTTATGGAAAACGTCCTTTAATTTGGTTTAGGTTTATTGACGATATATTTTTAATATGGTTGAATGACCAAGTCTTCGGAAAGCCCCTTTATAAAGGTCTGTACTGTTTTCAACAATGAAGGGAACATAAAAAAAATATCCTTTTTACTTGAGTTTATTCTGTTGATAAGGAAGTATTTTTTACACACTTGTTAAAATTCAGGATTATTAATTTATTACCACTTTACATTCCAAATCCACAGTTGTATACCAGTATTTTATAAAGAAATGCTAAAAATAAAAGTAAAAATCCAAATAACTGTCTCAAAAAACTCAGAGTAACTTATTTATTGGTTTTTTTCCTCATTCTCAAAGTAAAACGCTTCTTACAATTGCTCAATAAATCAGTTCTACTTAACAAATATTACTGATGAAGGTTTCGAAAATAGGCTTGAAAGTTCATAAGCAATGATGTTTTAATTTACATATGTATATATATATATATATATATATATATATATATATATAGAGAGAGAGAGAGAGAGAGAGAGAGAGAGAGAGAGAGAGAGAGAGAGAGAGAGAGAGAGAGAGAGAGAGAGAGAGAGAGAGAGAGAGAGAGAGAGAGAGAGAGAGAGAGAGAGAGAGAGAGAGAGAGAGAGAGAGAGAGAGAGAGAGAGAGAGAGAGAGAGAGAGAGAG
>RDPX01000117.1:1787934-1802934 GCA_003991215.1 Morbakka virulenta | reverse complement strand
ATGTTAGATAAAACCACAAAGAGGTTTTATAGGCTGAGTAAGATTTTTCTTCAGACGTTTTAGTGAAGTAAGATTTATTTGTCAACAAGAGTGCCCAACTAGTTATAGTCAACAAAATTATCTGATTAACAAATGATATCCTAAAATATAACAGACCTCTTCCAATGATGTTAGATTATAGCTAAACATTTCAAAGAATTCCTTTACTTTAGGAAGAGTGCAGACTTAAGCGGCATTGTATTCATATATAATCCAAAGTCTTGGATTCATTTATTTTTGGCTCAGCTACTTTAATTAATTGACTAAATGACATAAAATGCTCAACGACGATAGAATATCATAAAAGAAACACTAAGTGGTAAAACAGTTTCCGGTTCGGCCATCTTAATTTCATTAAAAATAAAAAATAAATGACACTAGTTAACATGAGAAAACACTTTTAAAATTTTGTCTCGATGTTTCGTTAATCCCTTTTGACATATTCAAACATTTTGTATTTAATAGCTGTAATTTTCAGTTTTTATCTCATTCCCTTGAGCTTGTCAGTAAGGCTTGAAGAATCATTCAGACAGAATTTATGAAATTTTTTATCATGTTTACTACTGTTTTCTGTTTGTTGCTTTTAGTTAAAAGAACCATATGGGATAACTTAACCAATCAAAAAGCACCCTATATGGCATACTACTCTGACAAAATATGTATACAGAAAATTTTTAAACTTCAAAAAATTTATTAAGGTTATTATTGGACGAAATTGTAAGATTACCATTTTGATCTTTAAAAATCACAAAAAATACGCTGATACATTGCAACTGGGTTTCATTGCAGAGAATATAGAGACAGATCCAATCCACAAATATTTAATAATAGTGAGCTTTTGATAACTCTTCAGATTTTTCTGCCAGAGCCTTCTGTGGTCGAGTCTCAGTCATGTTTTTAATAATAGTTACTGGCAACACAAGGAAGTAAGGAACTGTTGGATTTGATTTTATTGTTGCTTGAGTTGTAAAACTTTATTTTAATCGATTCTGTACCACGATCCAATTATTACAGTATTGGCATCAGTATAAGCTATATGCTTTGCTGACCGTTTCAGCTATCAGAACCAAGTCTCCTCAGACTGGATTTTAACCTGAATTTAATGGATTCAAATGCTCATCAAATGAAATCTATCTTCCTTAACCTTGATCTTCAAATATAGAAAGTTCATATCATCCATGAAGATCACTGTATTGTCCATAGTTGGAATAATTAAATCCACAAAGCTACTTATGAAATATATTTTTTAACATCAGGCGTAATAACCTCAATAAATTTTTGTCTATTTTCCTGATGCGTAAGTTATATATTTTCACCTGAAATAAGCTTAATTTCAGTTTTCATAACTAGTCACAACATTGTTTTAGCAAATATATGTTCCCACTTCAAGTAGAAGATATCTGAGCGTGTAACCTTTTCAGGAAAAAGAACTGGAAGAAGAATAAAACCAACATATAAAGAGTAGAGAAATGTATGAAAATCACAAAAATTTGCTCTTTAAACCTTAGTAACTTCTGGCGTTGTTAAGAATTTTTGTAAACATAACGCGAAAGGTATGGCTGAAAAACAATATGATTAAAAACTAGTGCTGGTAGTTCCACTGGCAGAGCATTCGGCCCTATTAGTTATTGACACTAGTTCGAATACAGTTTGGTGCTTACAAATTTTCCATTTTCCTTCAGTTCCAAACCCTTTCCATCTATATTTTAATAGCTTCAAAGTAATAATTGCTAAAGATGTAAAAAAATGTAAGTGAAACGTATTAAAAGCTGTTGTTTTTTTGTTTATAACTGTGCAAATTAAAACAATTTATCTGTGAAAAAATAGCCAATAATTAAGTTAGGTGATTTTTTTTATATGTTCTGCCATGTCTCTGTCAAACAATGCTGTTTTATCCTTTCGGTAAAATGGACGTAAAATAACAGCGTATTAATCTAAGATATAAAATATTAGGTTTATTCAAGTAAACAGTAGAAGAAACATTTTGAAATGGCGCTTTTCCAGATTAAGAATCCGAAAAAGGAACAATATGAAACAGCCAAATTCCCAAAACTAGCATCATTCTTTTACCAAAACTGACAAGGATTCCAGAGTATTGATTAATAAGATTCATCATATTTAAAAGAACAAAAGCCTTATTCTGATAAACCAACTGCTTTTGCTTTTTGTGGCCTAAATCAACACTTGGTTTTGGGAAAGTGCACGAAAAAATTTGGAAAGAAATTGAACAGTCCAAATCTCATTCAATTAGTTTTGGCTCTACTCTAGATTTTTTTCACTTTGAGCAGCTATTATTTACAATACGTTTCTTGGAATACAGGATTCCAGTTAAACTCTTCCTGGTATTCATCTTGATCTATGAACATGGATCTGAATTCCTTGCTAACACTGCTATTGATTACCTGAATATAATTAAAAACCAACACCTAATTGGTAAGGTTACTACAATGCAAGTTATATGGAAGGTAAGTATTCCGGTGTACAAGCAAGACTGTCAGTAAACAGTATTACAGTACTGTAGTTCAGTTACCATAAAAACTCCATCATATTTTCTATTAGTTGAACGTTGTTCAAAATTGGTCAGAAAAAATGTTGCTCGATGTTGTTTGAGGTTGATCATTGCTTTCACTACTGTGCAACGACTGCTCACATTTTTTGTGGATCAGCTTATCGCTAGCAGTTACTTCGATCAAAATTGGGAGGAATCCATAGTACTGAGAAGAATGCCAAATACCAGATCCTATGCCCATGTCAATAAAGCTCATACTCTAAATTCTTGCCACATGGATATTTTTCACAATTCAGAAAAACATTTGGATCATGACACACAAACAAGTGAAACTCGTCATAGTGCTAATGGTTTGACCCCAAAGATGAAAACATTCAAAATAGCATTTCTTACAATATTCTGGAACAATATACGTGCTACTTTTGCAAAGAGTAGTAAATACATCTACTAGAGAAAAAGTGAATCTTGAAGAAGCTACAAAGTTAAAGCTTTATGCAACGAAGCCTCTTATTCGGATACCAAATAGCCGAAAAAAGAAGCAAAAGATTTGAAGAGGTCCTGGGTAATGTAGATGGCACTGTTTGAATTGGAAAGAAAAACTTTCGAATCAGGACACATTCCTCCAAGTCAGAGGTCACTAAACTACAGCAGGATTCTCCTGGACTGCATTTTATCAGACCTGCCCACGGTACATAAAGTTACTCGTTAAAACGTACAGAATGCGAGACGTTCTAATACCATTTAAATTTAATATCATATTGAGCTCACTAGATCTTCATGGACTTGACTACTGTGTGCCCCGGAAATATACTCTTTTCAACTTTATATTACTATAATAGACTTTTTTGTTTATTCAAATGTTTATTTCGTCATCCCGCTCCAAGTCCTTTTCTCTTTGTACCCTAGCATTGTTGTACAATATAGGTATATGAACTAAGACATCAAACTCGAGTGGAAAGTAAGATAGTAGCTTCGAATGTGCGCTGACGTAATAGAGGGCTGCATGGCAAAATATATTCAAACATGCAGCTTTTACTCCCCAAATAAGTGCGACTGTTAACACGGGATCAACCTTCAATGAATATATACTTCTCTTTCTTTAACTGTTCTGTCATCCATTTTATTAATATTTAACAATAATTTCTGTCCTTTACAGTGATAGATATGTGAACTACAATTGTAATTAAAATTCATAAATAAAAATTCCTTAATTAAATAATGCAATGCAATAGAAGCCTTGTTTGATTAGCACTGATTACAAAAACATTATCTTTAGGATGTTCTTCACCCCAGCTCAGAAACATTCTCCGGTCAAGATGTTAAACGACCTAGCCTTCCTGCTATTTTTTTGGACCTACGCTATAGATATAATTATGATAGGTACTAATTTGTAAAGCTTATTATTTAATATATTGGATTATGAAAAGTGCACATAAATTTATATGTGTTTTAGTGAGACGTAACTTGACTAGTGACCCCTGACTCCTATGCTTTTTTAGTGTTTCAATAGGATTTCAATAGAATTTTAATTATCTTTGTCTAATCCAATGCCTTTTTCATTTTCAGTTCACTTTATCTTCACTCTTCTTCATGTTTACTGAGAAAAGAAGAGTGGACTCCCAGTGTCCCGTTTTCAATAAGAGGTAAAATATTTCTTTGTAGAAACAACGGATCAGAAAGCTAATTGAGTAACATGCAGCGAAAGTGTTGTTGTTTTGGAAGACTATAACCGGCGTCACTGTAAAGTAAAACACCCAGAAACATATTCAAAGTTTACTGCTGGAAACACATACTTGGAAAAATTTCAACCAATAAAACGTGGCTTAGAAACTCAAAGAAGTCTTTTCACGAAGAAGCTTGCGAAAGATGAATTTGCTACTTATACAAGTTAAAAAATTGTACAAAGTATTGAAGAACGAGGAAAATCTTTTACTGGTAACAACGTCAACAAAGAGTGTATGATGGAAACAGCAAATGACTTGTATCCAGAGAAAGCTGTTTTAAAAGTATCATCCTGTCAGCAAGTTCAGTTGTGCGTAATGCTGAACATATTGGAGATACGCAAGAAAGCTAGGAAATTGTGGTATTTTGGGGCGCTGTATAACCCTACTGATATATCAAGTAAGTCACAACTCCTCTTGTGCATTAGTGGTGCCAATGCAGGTTTTCAGATAACGGAAGACTTGGCATTCGTTTGCCGTGTGTACGGAGCAACAACTGCAAATCACATTTTTATAGAGATGCAAACAAATTTACAAAACTATAACCCTCAAGGGATTCAGTTTCAATGTGTTACAGTTAAAGTAGGAAAAGGCATGCCTGGTGTGAGGAAAAGTCTAGCGGGGTAGATCAGATCTTAGCTAGAACATTTTCCGAGCGTTCTCTTCATACACTGCATCTTACATCAGCAAGCAATCGGTATAAAAGACCTGGAATTTTTTTGTGCACCGAAATAAGTCCTTTTCTTCGTGAATACCATTTGGGTCATGCACTCAATCACTGTAAGTTCCATAACGTTTTGACAATTAATACCTTGGTTAAATTTTTTTTTGCGCATCGTACGTCACTCATCCATGAAAGTAACATAAAATAATAAATTTAAATTTACATCTTTTCCCTCAAAGCTTTCTTTCTTGAACACAATGATTAGGTAGGCCGAGCTCATTATTCTTTCAGTTATCCTGCCCACTGCGAAAAACTATTTGTGACCGCTGCTTTAAGTCACTGACAATCCAAGCCTTGGCTTCCCGAATTATCTTCCTGATTGAAGCCTGAAAAAAATTCAAATGAAATGCAAATTTCTGACCAAAATGTATCCATTGGATTTCAATGTAAAGGAAATAGCGTTAGAATTCATTTACTTTGGCTCATTTATAACTGCAGCTGAGAAAACGGTTTATCAGCTCTATCAGTAAATATCAAAGACCCATCTTCAAGCAACTATAGCAAACCTACATCTGTGTTTCGGATACTTCTTACACTAGCGGTCATTAACTGCTTTTTTGAAGGCAGCTTTTTAAAATTAAAATGATTGAAAGAGATTAAAAAAAACTCTGTCACAACCTTCACTAAACTCTTTAAGATTGATGAGTATCAAATATGAATTGTTTTACAAGATATACATTGACAAAATTGTTGACTGGCTTGCAAGCTTGAAACTCGAAAAAAGACTTATTGACCCATTGGTAGGTTATTACTGAAGTTACGAAATCTTTTACAACTAATCAAAATGCTAAATTTATACAAAGACTTTACCTGTGTTAGAAGTAGTTTTTGCTCACCACCAAGCCTAGCATAGAATTTATTAATTATCATGGAACCTTCTAAGATTTAAAACTATTTAAATACACAGCAAATGAAATAAATAAGAAAATTATATTAATTTCTAACCTAGAAAAGGACCACATTGATAGCAGTTTTTTACAGTATATGTAAATTACTGATGTGTTCACATGTATATTTTGCATATATGTATTGTATCCTATATAAACATTAATTAAATAATAATAATAATACAAAACAAAAGATCGTTTTCCTTTGTTTGAGAAACTGACAGTATCTAAACACCTTTCTTTTCTGTCCTTGTGCCAGCTGTTTACCAGTCTCAAAAACTGAGTTTTATATTTTCCAGTAAACAACAAGCAAATTTTTAACAAAGGATAATACAGCATTTTAAACAAGCCTCTTGTCAAACAAAAATTTCATTGTAACTTATATAGAAAGATTTTACAATGCAACTATTTGCTTTTTGCTTGTACTGATCAGAAAAGAAAAATCTGACAAAAAATAATCAAAATTACTATATAAATTTAAAAAAACCGTATTGCTATATTCGAGAATCTGACAGTATCCAGACATTTTTCTTTGCTGTCCATTTTAGACTGGTAAACAGCTAGCACAGCTGTTTACCAGTCTAAAATACCGACTTTCTTATTTTCCAGTAAACAACCAGCAAAAATTTAACCAGGGATAGTACGCCTCATGGACAAGAGGCTGTACTATCCCCCTGTAAACAAGCCTCTCGTCTAAACAAAAATTTCAATATAATAGTCATGGGAGGATTTTACAACACAAGTATTTGAAAAAAAACATTGATAACTTTGGAGGAACAAGAAATGCTAAAATTACGTTATAGTCTACCGAAATGTCGCCTCCATGTATTGAAAAATAACTTTTAAATAAAAGGAAACATTTATGTCTTAAATCTACCCTGAATAAATTGCAATAGCTTTATAATTTAAGATATTACAATCAGAATCGGTGAGCGAAATCATTGCATACTTTAAAAGCAGTTTGATTAAATTTAGTTTTGTTGTCACGTCTAATAACTGCCTGTTATTCTGTGTTTGTTTATTAGTAACACCTGGTTTACTGATGTCAACAATTATGGTACTGCTGTCAATACTGTACTTTTCTATTATTGTCTATTATTTTGTTATCAGTGGTCTGGTGTCGTGTTTTATCTTTGTTGATATTATTGTTTTACACGCATAATTCCTGTCCACATTTTTGGTATTTTTTTTACTTCTTGTTTAGTTATATGATTGCTCTGTATTAATATTCTTGTTAATTAGTACTAATCTATATGCATATACTCTACCCCTCATATCTCACATATGCAAACACAAACACTATTTTTTAGCATTAACACTACACTCCAACATAACACTTTTTAAACGAATATATTTTATTTCCTGAATGCAAGTTATATCAGAAAATGGTGGTGAATGACAGAAAGCTTATACATGCTATAGAACAATCTGTTCCTGCGATTGGACTCTGGGTCAACAATACAAAAACGATAAATCATGAATTTCAACGACTATGTTAATGTCTATGACCCCCTAAATTGAAGTCAGTTTAACTTGTACAAATGTGGTCGTATTACAATTCAACACTAGATCATAAAAGGTTTCTTGTCAAAGCAATGCTTATACATTTCAAAAGAAAACTAGTTAAGAGACGTTAATTTATTTTGCATACCATATTCTTTGTCATACCATCTGTTTCTTTTTAAACATTTGTCGTATTTTGGTGATTATTACTGAATAGCGGATTACTGAAGGAAACAATACATGGTCTTCTTTGCATCACATGGCTTACTGTATCAATTTGCAATCAAACAACCATGCCACATGCTGTACTGCATTATTTCTGTGATTTAACTCATTTTTAAACCCGGTTTACAGAGGGGCAATTCTTATACCGAAAATAATCAAAATTAGGCCTCTTACTATCACATCATACCAATGCAGTTCCTTTTTATTATCTATTGAAGGTTTAATCCCTTAATGTCTTGTTAAAGTTCTTTTACAATTTCATGAAGAAAAATTATCAGAGCACTAGGAGGAAAAACAAAGAACACGAAGATTTTATGGGTTTTGGACAGTCATGAAGAGCACACCCAGGCAAAACAAAAATTCAAAGATTTGGAAATGTTTGTTGACTCAGGGTATAAGAAAAGTGAAAAAAGAATGGGTAAAAACTGGAATAACTAAAGTAAGAGCGATACAGTAGTATTTGACAAGAAGGATGCCACTTAATATTAAAAACCCGTTTTACAAGGTAGCCATTAGTCGTGTTCTGCTGCATGGAGCCAAGAGTGGAATTTAAAGAAAACTCACAAAAAGAATTTAGAGGCCACAGAGAAAGTGGCGTTATGAATGAAAGTGGTATCATTATGATATAGAATAAATACTGACATCAGAAGACGTGCCAAGTTTGACTAAGTGGAAGAGAGGACAAGTTTTAATAGTTTGGTCGTACGGGGAGGAGAGACAATAACAACATTGTCAAGAAAGTTTTATAGGAGCCTGTAGTGGGTAAAGGAAGTCAAGGTCGTCAAAGGTTGAGGTGCAGATACAGTCGCAAGAGAAATGAAGGGAGCCAGAGAAGAAAAAGAGGGAAACCAGACAAACTAGAGGTGGAAATACCAAGCAGCATAGCTAATATAACTTAAACGGAGCCCGAAGAAGAAAATGGTGATCCTACGCCAAAAAAACCTTCTCTTTTGAACTTGAAATGGTAGACGGCAAAAATAATGTGATTATTGGCGTTAATAGGGATAACCTTGACAATGACGTGTCAGGACTTCTTCGATAATAGACACATAATAAAAGAAAGAAGGTACATTCGTACAACACTGAAAATAGCAGAGTTTTCCAATATGTGGAGAAGCATTTTATTTCTGCTGTGTTCAAGAATTCAAAGCTGATCGGGATTCAATTCGAGTGCGGATCAACAAGAAAACGAAAATTCTCTTCCTTCTTAATTTGAACCACTAACGATGGAAAACGTTGGAAAACGAGCAGGGTGTAACCCTAAAAAGCGAAGAGATAAAGACGTAAAAGTTAAAAAGGGATACCTTTGTTGAAGGGCCAAAAGGATTCAAGAACACAAACCTTACTTTGAAGGTACAGTCGAAACAACGATGATAAATAATAAACCTGTGTATACTTTCTGATTTTCGCTAAACACTCTATTGTAGTCTCAGTGTTCATGCAAAGCGTATTTGTCCTAATTCATTACAATTCTCAAGCTGAACCTGTTCTAAATCTTTTATGAAGTTTAGGTTCTGTGTCCAACAAAGTGTGGTTTAAGGGATAAAGGAGTGTATATCAATTACTGCTACTATAAAATCAAACACAAATGGACTTCTTAAACATTCTTAGTCCTTGAACAGAAAGAACACTACAATATCATCGAAAACCAGTACATTTCTGTATTTCTAAAATCCGTACAGGCATAAAGCCAATATATATAAAATTGTAAAAAACAGAGGTAAGTAGTGGCTAAACCAAGAGGTGAGTTAATGTTAGAGTTAAAATCATTCAAGTCATATGATAATGAAGAACTTCTGAAGATAAAGAGTTCCACAATCTAGCCGCCAGAAGGGAAAATAGGTTCATAGAAGAATCTGCTATTTTATTAACATTTTTTTCAACAGCTTATATTTTTGGCATAGAAGGGAGAAACAAATTTGTATTTGATCTAAAAGTTAATAAAAACTTTGAATTTTTATTGGATATTTTAATAAACCTTTGATACCGTTTTTACAGTTAGTTAAAACGGCGTCAGGCAGAGAGCCTGTCTTCATAAAATAGAGTTTTATCTCTTTTTTTAATCAATGAGTAACAAAGTTTAAGAGGACAGTACTTTTAATCACACGTCTGTCAGTAAATTATGTCAGCCTTTTGCAAAAATATTCACTTTATGTTTTTAATAGGTATGTCGATCCGCAACTGAGCTTCTCATTTTGATCGGATTACTTTGTATTTAAGAGTTTCTGGTTTGTACCCTGGATTTATTAGCGAGCTTAAGTAAGAGACAGTAGATTTTATTTGGTTTTAAGTCTAGCAGTCATATTCTATAGCTAATTGTCAATATTGTTGCATGCATTAAACCTACAGGCAATATAAGGCATGTATTCAAAACATAAGAAGTAAAATCGCAAGAGCTTCCATCCCTTTTACTTTTAAACCTGACAGACAATGACCGTTGGTTTTAAGGACTATTTTCAGTTTTTGTGGTTTGTGGTTTTAAAAGGTGTAATTGTAATGAAATGAAGCCTAAAGAGTTTTTAAAGTCATTAGTAGTCCAGATACCTTAACTCAAATTTTCTAAATATTCAGAAAAAAGGGATTTATTTACTCGGCTGTGGTATACATGGAGTTTAAAAAAGAACTAAAAAATATTTCTGACCAACCTTCTGGCGCGTGTCTCTCCATCTATAAATATATTTGTATCTATATATATATATATATATATATATATATATATATATATATATATATATATGTATTCAACTATGTAAATCTATGTATATGTGTATTTATCTGTTCATTTTATTAAATAGACTTCTATCCTTCTCTCTCTCTCTCTCTCTCTCTCTCTCTCTCTCTCTCTCTCTGGGTCTCTCTCTTAATATGTGGCTTTGGACTGTAGTAGTACCTGTAGTATCTGAAGTTGATTGTGGCCGAGTCACTGTTAACTGTTTCAAAACTAGATCTATAGCGTAAACTTTTACGTAGGGCAGCGTACAGGTTTTCGTCTAGGGTGTGTTAGAAATATGTACTTTAAGTTGCTGACTTAGATAATTACTGGTGGACGTTTTTCTGCAACGTGACCTGGCAATGGCAGGTGAATCTTGTGATTTCAGTGTTTTAAACTCGGTGTTTTAAACTCGGACGACGGGTTGTCTTTTGTTTTTGTTTACTAGCTTTACGTTGCATTTTTAACCGAAAATTTATCAAATTTGTAAGTATCTCTGTAACCTTGTTTACGGGCCCAAACTGCTAATAATTACTAGTTACTGCCCATTTGCTACCATTTGATTTTTATCCAAGCTGATCATTTCAGTCAAATTTTTTCGTTATTTCCAAACTTTGATAAACAAATCAATTATTAACGTTAACAAAGCCACTGAAAGTTTCATTTTCCTTCAAAACTCTATAGTATATAAGATAGCCTCAGGAACGTATTGCAGGTTCAAAAAAAGCCCAAAGTGAAGGTATAGTTCAGTAATTAACTTTGTGCAAATCCCTGAAGTGCATTTGTTTAAAATGATCAACCTGTTGGGGCCATCCCATTGGGAAAACTGAAGCTTCAGAAAACACTTTCAATTGCTCACTACAAGCTTCTAATTTTAAAGGAAACAGGTGTCTGTTGAACCAAATAATGTTGAAAATTTGAATAAAATTCTGCAGTTTAATAAGTCGACATCATTGGAGAAAGAATTTAATTAAAAAATGTCTGAACAGTTAGACATGCTTACTGACCTTACCAACAAGGAAAAAGGAAAAACCAGGTGGCTGTTTATGCGTAATGTGTTACTGGCTTTTATATCAGGAAAACGTATGGGTTCTTAGTTCCGTCCGTTGCACATTAAAAGCACCTTTTTCTAGTACATGTCTTTGTCTTTGTAGACCAACACCTCCCAGTTAAACACCTCTGAGCACAATTAAATATTTTTGGTACCAATGTGTCCTTGAGCTTGTTATCTTTCAAGTAAAAATAGAAAGCATCTTGTCAGCTATGAGCATTTTAGATCTTCTTGACCTTTTTTCCTGGTGAAGAACCATACAAGGCATAAAGCCACTAAGTGCTTGGAACTGTGAAGAAAAAGAAGTAAAAAAGGCTGATAAAGTTTAGGCCAAGAGATGAGAATTGATCTTGGACTAAATAGCATTCAAGTCATGTGATGTAGAAAAGCACTCAGAATTCAAACAGCTTCACAGTCTAGCGAGGAAATATACTACATTCATAGAAACCTTACTACAACAAGGAGTAATAGCTGCATAAGGATGAAGATGTTGAGAGAAATGAGTCAAAAGAGATACAATAAACTGAGATGCTACCAGAAAGTAAAGCTCTTTAAAACACTTTCCATGATAATATCTTTAGAAATACTAAGGAAAGCCACAATGCGTCGATGAGGAAAAGGGTGGGGAGTAATTAGGATCAAAACAATTGAGAACCTATACCCTTCTTGTTCAGGATTTGAGTTTTGGATCCTAGTGTACATGGCTGGCTAATCACGAATGCTTGGACATTTATCACAACCAAGGAGGAATTCACCTAATACAAGAGGAGCTTAAGAAGTCGGTTTGTAAGTATAACTATCTATGGTGAATTACATTTTTTTTCATTTTTACTCACTAATGTTCTCTTTGTTAATGTCTTTCATAGGTGGAACTCTGTGAAGACCAACATTGCTTCACTGTTTATCAATAGTTTCATTAATGAAAGATCCTGTAGAGCTTATATCACACTATCACACACACACACACACACACACACACACAGAGAAACACATACACACCATCTTTTTCAGACTGAAGAGGTTTTTCACTTTACACGTTACTCTCTATAGATTGCCTTTAGGAAATTGGGAACTGCTTTAATTGCTGTAAGAACCTTATGCGCTTACATTTAAGCCAATATTTTGATTTAACAGATATATGCTGTTTTATTAATATTCAGTCGTTACGTCTAACATGATAGTTAGGTAATTAAGGAAGAGTTTTACTAAGTCCTGAGGAAAGGTGAATAGAAACCTGTTGGAAGTATGACGCAGTTTTTAAAGAATAGCGTCTAGATAAGCAACCAAAGTGAATAGATTATTGGAATGGTCAAATTTCTTCTAAATTTTGTAATATCTTAACCAATTTTCCAATTTCTAAAAAAGTTGACAAAGTCCTAAAAAGTAAAAAAGTTATTCAATTTAACATAGTGACTGCTGTAGAGATGAGAGTGAATAACTTGATTTATTAAAAAATAAGACAATTTTTGGTCAAGGTTTAAAGAAACATTTAAATCAGTTTTGTGACTTACTCGTAGAAAAGGGCCCAATGAAGACTGAACGGAAGACACGTTGTGTAATTTACAGCATCTTCACTTAACAAGCTCTTACGACCAGTGCTGTACATAAAGATAAGTTGCCTTCAGCCTTGCATTTTTAGTACACAGATCTTAAAGAGCATTGAAATCTTTCTGATTTTGAAAGTGTTTGCAATGTAAATAGTTCATTCAATGCTCTTAGATCAGTTATGATATTTTAAAGAGTACTATGGCACAAGATTAACTAAAAACCTAATGGTGTGAAAAATTCATTAAAAGTTCGTTTACAATTTTCCAAAAGGAACCATGAGTGAATAACTTTATTTAGAATTCACAACCCCAATGATAAAAATTTCTTCTCTATTTCTATCTAAAGCTCATTCTTTCCTTTCTTTACTTTCCGATTTTACAGCCCTCTTATTGGTACAAGTTTTATAAGTATTTTATATTATAACCATCGATATCAACCTGTATAAATATATGTAGCAATAATAACAACAATAATAATAATAATTTAAACTAAGCTATATATTTTTTAATTATTACAATGCAATGTTGAGCCTCTCATTAACTCGTAGTTTACATTGGATTGCCTGATTACAAAAAGTAAATAGTCAGAATAACAATAGCGATTATAATGAATACATGGCAAGAGGAAAGCATATAATAAATAATTAAAACAATAATAATAATGGTAATAATTCTGTTTTATTTTTAAGAATTATATTCCTTAATATCGGAGGTGAACATAGGTACCCATTCATATCCAGTTCACTGCACTTATATTTTGCATCTTTCTTCAATAATAAATCGCTTATTATTTTCACAGTGAACTTTTCCTCCATGTATGTTAGGATAAAATAAGCTGACCTTGGAGTGGAATTCGTCGTCCTGTGGGAAGCTCAGCATTATAAGCCTGGCTGGGATCAAAATCCCAATGAATCCGAAATTGTATCGATTATGATAATTAGAAACGTTTGTCTTGTGATTGAGAAAAAAATTTGAAAGAAATATTTTTCTCAATATCACTGCCTGTTTCCCTAGTTACAAGAAAGAGAATTAACAAGACAAAAGTACCCTGCTTTTCAAACAAACACAGAGAGCATGATTTTGCTTTTCTAGGGTTCTTCTCCCTTATAAGTAAAAAATATGCCTGAGTTCTATGTTATTAGATCTAAAGAAAAAATAAGAAAGCAAAAAGGGAAGAGAAAGAAATAACTTAAAATGGAAGTATTGTTGCGGTGCTGATGCTATAAAAGTAAAGATAAATACCCTTTATTTCAAATTTATTCCCAATTTAAGAGTTTGATTACACCAGTAATCGATTGAAGTCAATAACAAAATACGGTATTTAGAATATTTTTTTGAAATGAATCAAGTTAAAAACAAATATAATGTTTTGTCCGATTTACTACATTCTTAACAATATAAGGTAAAGAAAGATTTCTTATTGCAACTATTGCTGGTAATTAAATGCGTGTTGTCTGACTCCTTCTTTGAACAATAAATTTACAAACTTGTTTGCTTCTTCAATTATTAAAATTGACAGCAGGTTTTGGATACTACGAAATCAAAAATGCTCTGGCGGCTTGAAAGAGGTGACTATTTTTGTCAACAATTAAAAAAAACATGAATTAGAAGGTAAGAGGAGCAGTTTCAAGTAAAAAATGTTTCATTTTGCAATTATAAAAACAGCTGTATTCCATTAAGCCGGATATTAATTACAAAATATCTTAGTTGTATGGAACTTGTGGAACAACTAATTTTTAAAAGTAGTTCTCTATTTTGAGAACATCCTTTTATTATTTTCAATGTCAGAAAAAAGCTGGGATTTAAAGCCTTATTTCTTAGAAGCAAAGATATAATAAAGAACACAGAAATACACTTTTATTAAGAAAATATTCTGAGCACCTTGCAGGTGGGAAAATTCTTTCTGTCCTTCTTTCATTTCTTTTCTTCCTGGAAGAAATTCGGATCCATTGTATTAACCAATACTGATGAAGGAAAAACTGTTCAACAGAAATAGCAACCCTATTTTTGACAGAGGAAATAGGTACAGAGATAGATAAAGGAAACTTAATAGAAACTTTGTTCATAGGCCTATCGAAACCGTT
>RDPX01000117.1:1769798-1784837 GCA_003991215.1 Morbakka virulenta | reverse complement strand
TAGAAACCAACCATGGACAAAACCTGAACTATTATCGTTTTATTAATTTTGTTAATAAAATATTTAATTATGCTAAATAGGCAAGCCAATGCAAACTACCTTGATTCGTGAGGTTTGTAATTGCATGTCTTCGGATTAAAAAATGAAAACTTTCCATTATTACTATTATTATTATTATTATTATTATTATTATTATTATTATTATTATTAATATTATGCTGCTATTTTCTTTTGATTTGCTTTTCTAAGATCAAGCAGAGGGTCACTACTAATGATCCAGGGTGAATGAAATTGGAGTAATGTAATGTAAAAATAATTTCTTACTGTATTCTAATTGTATAAAAGCAGTATAAAAAGTAGAAGTAATGTATACAATTAGAAGTATAAAATTTTTGTACAAAATATTAACATTTAGTAGACAGTTTACGAACATCAAATAACAGTTGACAGTAAAAAATATTTGTAGAAAAAATGGTTATTAAAATAAAAACCCCTCTTCTCAAAACATGTGCAGTACTATTAAGGACTGTTTTCTGGGCTTCGTTTAGTGATGGTTCTCATGGAATTATCTTTAGATAATCAGTGGTTCCTTTCTTTATTGCACCTAGTGCACCCACTACTACTGGGATGGTTTTGGTTTTCAGGTGCCACATCTTTTCAAACTCAATCTCTAGGTTTTTTCCCTTTTGTGACTGGTTCTGGATGGTACTTATATCAGTTGCTGTTAGTTTCTACGGAGAGGTTATTGGGAATTTTGTAGTAGAGATATTGACCAACCCTGTCGTTGCGGTTTTTATACTCGTTGTGTGTCAAGACAGAGCAATCAGAGACAAGGTGGTCAATCATTTCTAGTTTTTCCTCGCAGAATCTACATCTTTTATCTGCTTCATTGTGCAACACATTTGCCTGATAATTACGCGTGAAAGACTTTGGTCCTGGGCGGCAAGAATAAAGTCTTCCGTTTCCCCTTTCAGTCAGGAGCTTCTTAGCCACTGATGGGTCGCCGCTTCGTCTATTATTATTACTATTTTTATTTTTATTTTTATTATTATTATTATTATTATTACTATAAAAGATGTAGATAGTAAAACTTGAAACATTAACATGTCCTTTTTAGATCTTAATCTTCATAGTGTTCCCTTACTGTTCAATGCGAATTCTATTTGACGAACCTCTAGTAAGCACCATATGAAGAGCATTTAACCACCTAAAAACAATTGTTTTAATTGTCATTATTCCAGAGCGATGACACAATTACTTTAATGTCATTACTTTGAACCGATGACTTGGCTGACAAGAAAACTCATGTTTTTACTTGTTCGGTCGACTGTGACGTATGCTCGAAGTAGCCATTTTCGTATAGGTGCTAGAATAAAAATGACTTTAGTTCACAAGAAAACAAATTGATGACAAACATACAAAGTTAAAGTAAAAGTACATTTAAATTTAGTATTAATATTCTTTTAATAGTTACAGTTCTTTTTAATTGTAATAATTAAATAATTGATAAAAAATAAAACAAGAAAAAGAAACAAAAAAAATGGGTGTGCGCCAATGTATCGTAATGAAATGTTTTTAGTTACGAAAACAAATAATTTTAAAAATTATTTTAAATATTCGTTGGGACGATACAGAAACTTGAAAGTCATTGAACAAGGTAAATCTTGTCCTGCAGCTGCCTAGTAATCATTGTTAGAGGATGGAAGTTCTCTTGTGAATTTAATGACGTCGGACGTTTTTCCTCCTTTCGTCTAGTCACAGAAATTCTTCGTTGTCTACTTAATTTTTATAATACATTTTCTTTTTAAAGTAAACTAAATCTTGCAAGAACAACAAACTCTCTTACAAAATTATACTTTTATTGCAGAATCGGAAATCCATAACAATTGCAAAATAATTTTGACACTCATAGGGACATGATAGTCTTTGTTTTACCTATGATAGCTTCATTTAATTATCAAGGATTTAAATTTTTTAATGTCCTGTATGTAAAGAGTACCTGAATGTTGTAAGAGTTTTAACAAGTAATTATCAAGGAAATATTTTGAGTGAAGAAATGCTTCATGTTTTCAACCCTACTAATTAAACATCAAAATTCCCAATTGGAATATAGGTATGAACCATATCTACACATTGTGGGAGGTTCATCAAGACATCATCAAGGAATTATCTGGGTAAAGAAATCCTTATCCTTTGAGCCCTACCGATCAAGCTTCAAAATGAGAGCAGATTCATGAAGGATATTTAAGTCCTGTTTTATCAAGGAAACTACCATTAAAGCTATCAGTTCAATTTTCGTGAAGCTTTTTATTTCTCTGCCTCGAGGGAAGAAAATATTTAATTCTTCACAACGTATTGGTTTTTTTCATCTGCTAATTTTCTAAAAATTAGTGTTTTATTGATTTCATTTTCAGAAAAGAGAAATCCTTAAATCAACTTTTAAGACAAAATACAAAATAGAAAATGTTTTGCAACACTTGACAAATTTCTTAGAAAGAATGACTCCATCCATATTTTTCTATTTCTAGAAAATGTTTGAAGTGTTGGTTAGGGTAATGGTTTTTAACCATCGTATTGTATTGATGAATTGGTACCATTTTGCATTAATTCGGGCTTAAAGATGGTTTTGCAGAGATTTTGGCAACTAATTTATAATATAAACTTGTATGTACGTAGTGCTACTGGTAGAAATAAGTTATTTTTACTTCATTCAAAATTAAATATTTCTAATACAGTGTACGTTTCTTGGTTTTATTGTTGCAAAAACAAAAACGACTAAAAAAGTCTCTTTGATCACCCTAAATTATTTTACCGCATACTTGATAAATAGGTAGGAGAGAGAGAAAGACAGACAGACAGACAGACAGACAGACAAACAAACAGATAGATAGATAGATAGATAGATAGATAGATGGATGGATGGATGGATGGATAGAAATTTATATATATATGTATATATATATATTTATATATATATATATATTTATATATATATATTTATATATATATTTATATTTATATATATATATATATATNTTACAGAAAAGATATTTCAAATTTGAAGTCAAGAAAGACAAAATCTCTTATGTTTTTTCTATCCCCCAAAAATGTTCAAAGATGAATCGACATTGAACCTGACATACAATGGAAAAGCAATCAATGCAACCACTATAAGCATCTTATAACTGTTCTTTATCAGATCTTGGCAATAAATAAGCACTTTAAAAGCTTTTACAAGGAAATGCCCAGAAAACGTTTTTTGCTGTCTTCACTGAAATGAAACCTGCCAATAAATGCTGTCAAACTCATCTTCATCAGCATGCTACTACCAACAATTCCCTACTGAAGCAAAACAAGCCTCGATCATTCGATAGAAGAACCACAATATTACAGGAAAGCGTCAACCCCTGATTCTGAAGTCTTTAATCACCAATCTTTAGACTGAATTTACAACAACATTTATCACTGATCACTTTACAACTGAAGCCATAATAGTTCGTCATTGGCTTTTCCAAGGTGATTTTCGTAGTCCACTAGTCTTAAATACGTGTTTTAACACATTTGTTCAATATATTAGGGCTGAAAACTACAACCAACTTGGTTTTCCACCTCATGATAAAAAATGACACCATGTTCAATCCTGTACACTGGTTTCAGTTTTCAGATGACGCTGCGGTCATTACAAGCGGGGAAAGAGAGAACCGGCTTAGTTTAAATTGTTTACTTGATGGTGTAAATAGGCCAACATTATCACAAGGGCTGATAAATGTAACACATGAGGTATCAAAAAATTCACAACAAGATCTCTTCAATTTTATCCCAAGCTTTTTGTTAATATTGAAACTGTACCTCCTGTAGCCGTGGGAGATGCCTTTAAATATCTTAGCCGTTACTGTGACTTTGAAATGACCACTCTCACAAATCCAAGCTTTTGTCTCCAGCACCAGGTCTTCTTAAACAAATTGATTCTTTACCTATCCACCCAAAATAATCTGTACCTCCAAAGTGAATTTGCCTTGCCAAAGATTTTCTGGCACTTTACTGTTACAAATGTTTCTAAAACTTGGATGACAGAAAATATCGACAACCTGGTCTCTAAATACATACGCCAGTGGCTTGATTTGCCTATAAGTGCCACTCTTAGCTCCATTATTCGTTCCGAAAATCAATTTCGACTCAACTTGCAGCTACCTACCACAAAACTTCTACAGTGCCAAACTGTCACCAGTAACGCTCTGAAGTTGTCACCAAATGATAATATCCGAACATTGTGGAAAAACACAAGCAATGGTATCAATATAAAAAACGACATATATAAAAATACAAAAGTAGTTTTGAACGCTGTGCAGACAGAACACAACGAGCGTTTACAAAGTCATCTTACTGCTCAAGGTACCATCCTCTCATTTCTGTTTGGCAACGCAACTTCAAATACAACAAGTTTTTGTCTGAAGTTCATAGTAAGCTACCTAAAAATATTTTCAGTTTTACTATTCGTTATTTGAATAACACCCTTGCAACTCGTAAAAATCTATCCAAATGTAACCTCAGTCTCTCTTCTTCTTGGTCTTCCTGCTTTGAACCAGAAACACTTCTTCATGTTGTCGCCTGCTGCAAAACATACCTTCAGGAAGGTCGATATACTTGGCGACACAACTCAGCATTACAGTTTTTAGCAGAAGCTCTCAAATCTCTTGAAGGCTGTACAATATACGCTGATATATGTGGGTTCTTATCGCCATGTATTATAACTGGAGATGCCGTGAGGTCTGATTTTCTCTTTGTTACTCCAGAAAGACAGTAATACATACTTGAATTGAAGATGGGGGTATGAAACAAACTTTTATAAGAATGCTTCTCCCAAATATGAAAAATATCGTTCTTTGATTCGTTATTTACATTCAAACTTTTCAAAAGTTAGCTTCGAAAATCTTTTCATTAATTTACTTTAGGTTTATTCGGTCAATCTTGTATTACTTTCAGTAAAATGTGCAACGCTTTAACAATCGACAACAAACACGAGCGCTTTCTTTCAACCAAACTTTTCAATATAATTATTCGCACCACATACTACATATTCCTTTGTAGAAACCAACCATGGACAAAACCTGAACTATTATCGTTTTATTAATTTTGTTAATAAAATATTTAATTATGCTAAATAGGCAAGCCAATGCAAACTACCTTGATTTGTGAGGTTTGTAATTGCATGTCTTCGGATTAAAAAATGACAACTTTCCATTATTATTATTATTATTATTATTATTATTAATAATATTATGCTGCTATTTTCTTTTGATTTGCTTTTCTAAGATCAAGCACAGGGTCACTACTAATGATCCAGGGTGAATGAAATTGGAGCAATGTAATGTAAAAATAATTTCTTACTGTATCCTAATTGTATAAAAGCAGTATAAAAAGTAGAAGTAATGTATAAAATTAGAAGTATAAAATTTTTGTACAAAATATTAACATTTAGTAGATAGTTTACGAACATCAAATAACAGTTGACAGTAAAAAACATTTGTAGAAAAAATGGTTATTTAAATAAAAACCGCTCTTCTCAAAACATGTGCAGTACTATTAAGGACTGTTTTCTGGGCTTCGTTTAGTGATGGTTCTCATGGAATTATCTTTAGATAATCAGTGGTTCCTTTCTTTATTGCGCCTAGTGCACCCACTACTACTGGGATGGTTTTGGTTTTCAGGTGCCACATCTTTTCAAACTCAATCTCTAGGTCTTTGTATTGGGATAATTTCTCAAACACATTAGCAGAAACATTCTTATCGGACGGTACACTCACATCAATGAGTGAGCAAGTGTTATTGCTCTTGTCCTTGACAATAATGTCTGGACGGTTTGCCTTTACGGTCCGAAATGTATGGACTGGAAAGTCCCAGAGGATGGTGACATTTTCCCCTTTTGTGACTGGTTCTGGATGGTGCTTATACCAGTTACTGTTAGTTTCTACGAAGAGGTTATTGGGAATTTTCTAGTAGAGATATTGACCAACCCTGTCGTTGCGGTTTTTATACTCGTTGTGTGTCAAGACAGAGCAATCAGAGACAAGGTGGTCAATCATTTCTAGTTTTTCCTCGCAGAATCTACATCTTTTATCTGCTTCATTGTGCAACACATTTGCCTGATAATTACGCGTGAAAGACTTTGGTCCTGGGCGGCAAGAATAAAGTCTTCCGTTTCCCCTTTCAGTCAGGAGCTTCTTAGCCACTGATGGGTCGCCGCTTCGTCTATTATTATTACTATTTTTATTTTTATTTTTATTATTATTATTATTATTATTACTATAAAAGATGTAGATAGTAAAACTTGAAACATTAACATGTCCTTTTTAGATCTTAATCTTCATAGTGTTCCCTTACTGTTCAATGCGAATTCTATTTGACGAACCTCTAGTAAGCACCATATGAAGATTTAACCACCTAAAAACAATTGTTTTAATTGTCATTATTCCAGAGCGATGACACAATTACTATAATGTCATTACTTTGAAGCGATGACTTGGCTGACAAGAAAACTCATGTTTTTACTTGTTCGGTCGACTGTGACGTATGCTCGAAGTAGCCATTTTCGTATAGGTGCTAGAATAAAAATGACTTTAGTTCACAAGAAAACAAATTGATGACAAACATACAAAGTTAAAGTAAAAGTACATTTAAATTTAGTATTAATATTCTTTTAATAGTTACAGTTCTTTTTAATTGTAATAATTAAATAATTGATAAAAAATAAAACAAGAAAAAGAAACAAAAAAAATGGGTGTGGGCCAATGTATCGTAATGAAATATTTTTAGTTACGAAAACAAATAATTTTAAAAATTATTTTAAATATTCGTTGGGACGATACAGAAACTTGAAAGTCATTGAACAAGGTAAATCTTGTCCTGCAGCTGCCTAGTAATCATTGTTAGTGGATGGAAGTTCTCTTGTAAATTTAATGACGTCGGACGTTTTTCCTCCTTTCGTCTAGTCACAGAAATTCTTCGTTGTCTAATTAATTTATATAATACATTTTCTTTTTAAAGTAAACTAAATCTTGCAAGAACAACAAACTCTCTTACAAAATTATACTTTTATTGCAGAATCGGAAATCCATAACAATTGCAAAATAATTTTGACACTCATAGGGACATGATAGTCTTTGTTTTACCTATGATAGCTTCATTTAATTATCAAGGATTTAAATTTTTTAATGTCCTGTATGTAAAGAGTACCTGAATGTTGTAAGAGTTTTAACAAGTAATTATCAAGGAAATATTTTGAGTGAAGAAATGCTTCATGTTTTCAACCCTACTAATTAAACATCAAAATTCCCAATTGGAATATAGGTATGAACCATATCTACACATTGTGGGAGGTTCATCAAGACATCATCAAGGAATTATCTGGGTAAAGAAATCCTTATCCTTTGAGCCCTACCGATCAAGCTTCAAAATGAGAGCAGATTCATGAAGGATATTTAAGTCCTGTTTTATCAAGGAAACTACCATTAAAGCTATCAGTTCAATTTTCGTGACGCTTTTTATTTCTCTGCCTCGAGGGAAGAAAATATTTAATTCTTCACAACGTATTGGTTTTTTTCATCGGCTAATTTTCTAAAAATTAGTGTTTTATTGATTTCATTTTCAGAAAAGAGAAATCCTTAAATCAACTTTTAAGACAAAATACGAAATAGAAAATGTTTTGCAACACTTGACAAATTTCTTAGAAAGAATGACTCCATCCATATTTTTATATTTCTAGAAAATGTTTGAAGTGTTGGTTAGGGTAATGGTTTTTAACCATCGTATTGTATTGATGAATTGGTACCATTTTGCATTAATTCGGGCTTAAAGATGGTTTTGCAGAGATTTTGGCAACTAATTTATAATATAAACTTGTATGTACGTAGTGCTACTGGTAGAAATAAGTTATTTTTAAATATATCTAATACAGAGTAAGTTTCTTGGTTTTATTGTTGCAAAAACAAAAACGACTAAAAAAGTCTCTTTGATCACCCTAAATTATTTGACCGCATACTTGATAAATAGGTAGGAGAGAGAGAAAGACAGACAGACAGACAGACAGACAGACAAACAAACAGATAGATAGATAGATAGATAGATAGATAGATGGATGGATGGATGGATGGATAGAAATTTATATATATATGTATATATATATATTTATATATATATATATATTTATATATATATATTTATATATATATATATATTTATATATATATATATATATTTATATATATATATATTTGTACTTTGGCTGCTGTATTCCAATGTTTGAATAAGTGGTGTAGATTTTCAATTGAGAACTATAATCACTCTTAATATCAACTGATATATGGCTGAGACCTTATTAATGCAACCTCTGAAATTAAAGGTTTTGTAATTGGCACTATGTAAAATAACATTCTCAAAATTGAGAAACTTAAACAAGATTATATTTATTATTACCGACCACAATAGGTATGATAAAGTGGATTTAGAAGCATGCTGTTTTATTTTACCAAGAGATTATTTCTACTTTCAAGAACATAAAAAATACTCAAGAGAAAAATCTATAAAAACAAAGANCGATGACTTGGCTGACAAGAAAACTCATGTTTTTACTTGTTCGGTCGACTGTGACGTATGCTCGAAGTAGCCATTTTCGTATAGGTGCTAGAATAAAAATGACTTTATTTCACAAGAAAACAAATTGATGACAAACATACAAAGTTAAAGTAAAAGTACATTTAAATTTAGTATTAATATTCTTTTAATAGTTACAGTTCTTTTTAATTGTAATAATTAAATAATTGATAAAAAATAAAACAAGAAAAAGAAACAAAAAAAATGGGTGTGCGCCAATGTATCGTAATGAAATGTTTTTAGTTACGAAAACAAATAATTTTAAAAATTATTTTAAATATTCGTTGGGACGATACAGAAACTTGAAAGTCATTGAACAAGGTAAATCTTGTCCTGCAGCTGCCTAGTAATCATTGTTAGAGGATGGAAGTTCTCTTGTGAATTTAATGACGTCGGACGTTTTTCCTCCTTTCGTCTAGTCACAGAAATTCTTCGTTGTCTACTTAATTTTTATAATACATTTTCTTTTTAAAGTAAACTAAATCTTGCAAGAACAACAAACTCTCTTACAAAATTATACTTTTATTGCAGAATCGGAAATCCATAACAATTGCAAAATAATTTTGACACTCATAGGGACATGATAGTCTTTGTTTTACCTATGATAGCTTCATTTAATTATCAAGGATTTAAATTTTTTAATGTCCTGTATGTAAAGAGTACCTGAATGTTGTAAGAGTTTTAACAAGTAATTATCAAGGAAATATTTTGAGTGAAGAAATGCTTCATGTTTTCAACCCTACTAATTAAACATCAAAATTCCCAATTGGAATATAGGTATGAACCATATCTACACATTGTGGGAGGTTCATCAAGACATCATCAAGGAATTATCTGGGTAAAGAAATCCTTATCCTTTGAGCCCTACTGATCAAGCTTCAAAATGAGAGCAGATTCATGAAGGATATTTAAGTCCTGTTTTATCAAGGAAACTACCATTAAAGCTATCAGTTCAATTTTCGTGAAGCTTTTTATTTCTCTGCCTCGAGGGAAGAAAATATTTAATTCTTCACAACGTATTGGTTTTTTTCATCTGCTAATTTTCTAAAAATTAGTGTTTTATTGATTTCATTTTCAGAAAAGAGAAATCCTTAAATCAACTTTTAAGACAAAATACAAAATAGAAAATGTTTTGCAACACTTGACAAATTTCTTAGAAAGAATGACTCCATCCATATTTTTCTATTTCTAGAAAATGTTTGAAGTGTTGGTTAGGGTAATGGTTTTTAACCATCGTATTGTATTGATGAATTGGTACCATTTTGCATTAATTCGGGCTTAAAGATGGTTTTGCAGAGATTTTGGCAACTAATTTATAATATAAACTTGTATGTACGTAGTGCTACTGGTAGAAATAAGTTATTTTTAAATATATCTAATACAGAGTAAGTTTCTTGGTTTTATTGTTGCAAAAACAAAAACGACTAAAAAAGTCTCTTTGATCACCCTAAATTATTTGACCGCATACTTGATAAATAGGTAGGAGAGAGAGAAAGACAGACAGACAGACAAACAGACAGATAGATAGATAGATAGATGGATGGATGGATAGAAATTTATATATATATATATATTTGTACTTTGGCTGCTGTATTCCAATGTTTGAATAAGTGGTGTAGATTTTCAATTGAGAACTATAATCACTCTTAATATCAACTGATATATGGCTGAGACCTTATTAATGCAACCTCTGAAATTAAAGGTTTTGTAATTGGCACTATGTAAAATAACATTCTCAAAATTGAGAAACTTAAACAAGATTATATTTATTATTACCGACCACAATAGGTATGATAAAGTGGATTTAGAAGCATGCTGTTTTATTTTACCAAGAGATTATTTCTACTTTCAAGAACATAAAAAATACTCAAGAGAAAAATCTATAAAAACAAAGAAAATCTCTAAGTTGTATGGCTAATTTGAAGCCCAAAACGTTTACTTTAGTTCTTGGAATCCACAAGCAACAAGACAGTTAATCACATATATTCTGCATGTCTACTTAACATGAAAAATAAACTGAAAGAGTTGAATTCTACAACAGATATTGATTTCTTGGACCTTAACCTAAAAGCTCAGTATGGAGAAAATAGAATTATGGCCAAGATTTGAAAATTGATGTTATTGAGGATCTCAGATTGACTGATGTTGTTTCAATGGGAGGTCAAGTACAATAAAGAGGATGAATTAAGTGTCGTTCAATTTTTTAGCTTCTAAGAGAAGAATCACTGACATAGCTTGGTGCTTTCAAGAGTTCATCTCATTAAGGTTGAGACAAGACCATTTATAAACTTAGTCGCGCCAACGGGCAAGTGGCGTATCTATATTTTACTTTCTCTTAAAGAATACCATCACAAATACCATTGTTAAAGCGTTTTATATTGGTAAACAGTTCTCAAACTTTACTTTTAACAGTACACATTAGAGGGAAATTAATTTTGTAGCATGTGATTAAGATTTTCTTTTGACTTTTGCAAGACGTTTCAAGCTTTACGAATCTGTTAATGAAATTTACAGAAATATAAATCTTTAAAAGTGTAGTCTGTGAAGGATAAAAAATTCAATGAAAATAGCAAAAGGGAGACATAAAAATTTCATGATTATCCATTAGACACAGTTGGTCAAAGAAAGAAGAAATAGTCCAGAAGACGATCAGAAGGTCCTAGGAGGACAACATACTACGTAATTTAGGAACCAAATTACGAAGTGGAGGTGGAGAAGGGGAAAGCCAAAAGAAGTGGAAGGTGAGATCGAAGGAATTAATGGTAGAGAATTTAAAAACGCCCCCTCAGAAAAATAAAAATTAGAGAAGCTACTTGATGGAAAAATAAAAATTAAAATTAACAAAATTAAAATAATAATTATCTTTCAAATAAATGCTCCTGGCAGTAATTAGAGTGACTGTGATGACAATAACATCTACAAAGAAATACATTGGAAAATTAATGCAACCCCACAATCTAAGACTTATATGATTCTTTGTAATTTAAATGACACAAAAATGCCTTTTGAGGCGGCCTTTTCCCAGCTAAGCTAATAACACAGGAGAAAGATAGTTGTAATTTTGTGTCATGAACACATTGTCTAAGCAGAAAAACACATTAAATCTCTACACATTGCTGTAATCAGATAAAAAACAAGCAACCAAACAAAAAATAAAAGAATGGTCAATATCACTGAAATTACTAAAGATATAGTTGTTTGGGGTTCGTTTCTCAAATGTTTACGAACCATACAATATATAATGATGCCATAAAATGTATGGAACTCTGATGAAACGACAGAAAAAAAGCAAAACAATAAACAAGGAAGAAAGTTAAGGCAAGGGATAGGAGTTAACCTTGGATTTAAAAACTTTCATGTCATATGATATAGGAAAGCATTCAGATCTCAAAGAGTTGCACAATCTTGCAATCCGAGAGAAAAACTACAATCATGGAAAAATTTATTACAAGGAAGGAGAACAAATGAATGAGGGTGAAGACTCTGAAATAAACGAGTCACATGAGGTGCAACAAACTGACCTGGTACCAACAAGAAAACTTCATCAGAACACTTCCCATGATATAAACTATAGAAAAGAATAAGACAAGCTACAAGCCGACGATAACGTGTAAGGTAATCTCTAACACGATAAAAAGAAGTAACTTTCTTAGAAGCAGACTTGCTAACAGATTGAATATAACAAATCAAAGAAAGATCTGGAGAAAATGACAAACCAAGCATTATCATTGATGAATATTCCTCAAAAGGAGAGGCAATCGTACCAGAGTTAACAAGAGAATAATATTCCATGAATATTGGAGGGAGATCATGGATTAGATTTTTATTGAGGGACATCAAATGCGTTTTATCCTCATTGAAAGAAACCAGTCACTTTCTTTCCCATCAAGGTCTGCCGTTAATAACATACTATTTTTACACACTGATTTAAAACACTCAATTTATTATTAAAATTCTGTCATTTAAAAAAAGAAAATAACATAAGCAGAAATGAATAAAAAGTAATTAAAATTACTTTATAATATGTATTTTTGTGTAAATTGTTTGTCATCGAAAAATTGGATAAGATTCATTAATTTTCTAGCCTCTTATTCCCGGAAGAATTTAACTTTTTCAAATAGGATTTATAGCTTAAAGTATACATGTTCATATGCTATTACCAAGATATCACAATATATTGTTTAATTTAGAATATTTACCCTCGAGGTTAGCATTAAAATTTGTACGAGGAACGGTGTACTTAGGAAAACAGATGAAGTAAACAGAGATTGAAAAAAGAAATACATCAAAAGAAAACATTTTGTTTTAAAAAGTTTCGTTGACGTTTCAACCCCAAAATGACTTTAATCTAATTTGCTACTAAAAAAGGTTAGTTACCACGTCAACAAAAATAATCCATTTGGAGAATATATCATCGGTTCAATATCGTATTTCTCGATATTCCGTCGATTTTTGTCGATAGGTATCAATCATAATAAATTTAAAAATATGTATTTACCAAACTGGGTGCACAAACTGCTTCTGTAGATGAAAAAAAAATTCTCTTAGAGAACTCTTACTCTTGCTTCTTTTTCCTGACTTACTGACTAATTTTGAGTAATGGATTACTAATCATGCTATAGAAAACGTCCTTTAGTTTTTATTTAGGTGTAATGTTGACATTCTTTGCAACACAGTCACGCTTTACTAGAACATTTCTTTAAATTCTGCAACTCATTCTGGAAGAGTAGAAAAAATTAGATCAGCGATCCCTTCTACTTTGTTATTCTGTTAAAGAGATAGTACCTCTTGTTACAACTAAAATCCCTGGAGGGAAATACGTTGATTAATACTGAACAGAACAAACCACAGCAGTATTTTTATACGACACTCTTATTCCAAGTCCCAGTTTGTCTGTTTTCCACCAATACGAAAAAATTAGCTAGTTTCAACAGAAAAGAAGGGCTCCTCATTATTTGTGACAATATTAATCTTGAAATTATATTTGATAAAATTTCCTTTGCCAATCTTATTACTTAAAAATTACAACATTTAATATAAACTGTCAGTGTTGAAATCAAGTTTTCTTTTTAGTTTTAGAGATAAATTTAATTGTAGTAAATATTTTTGCTACATTTGTATTGTTTTTTGTAAGAAACAAAGATTCTTTTTATTTGTCTTGTTAGCCTTACTTAACATTTTTTTTATAATTATTGGCTAAATTTCATTCTATTTTGTCATTTTAATACAAGGCAATGTTGGACTCAATGACCCCCTTTTCAATATTCTCTTACTATTAAGTAGAGTGCGTGATCATCGAAGAGATAGAAGATGTAAGGAAAAGAGTTGGAATTATGTCTTAAGGTTTACTGGGAAAAAAAGAAGAAAGATAAGGAATTTATTTTTAGAGAAAGAGACAAATAAGCATCGTGATTTTTGAATGGACTAAATACAGCAGAACATTATATTTCTAATTTTGCAAGAATACCATTCAATTAATTTATCTATAGTGTTTTGTAAGTTGAAAGGTCTGCATGTTTCATTTATAGTGACGTCATCGACATGTTGAATCGATTGAGATGGAAGCCATCCTTTGAAATTGGAACCCTGTAGAGAGCCAAAACAAATTGTCATACGTTTGGCCATCTTGTGGCCAAGTTGTAGGAATTGCCTGCGACCACCGCAGTGGCTTAGCAACCGGTGGAGAAATTCTGTTGTGAAAATGTATGTGTATACAGCTTTAATTCAAATGCCATGTGAACTTGTATCCACAGCTTATTAAATTAAGCAGGATTATCGTCAATTCACTCGTATTCATGTTTTTTTATATCACCTCTCGGCTTTAACATGGGTGAAACAGTCCAAAAACCTTTCCTAAAACTAGTAAACTCATCTTTGTAAAGTTGCCTAGCTGCAAACTGTTCTTTTTAATATCTTCGAAGGAGCAGGTAAGGCAGCAATAGAAGATAAAGAGATTTTGTAGCTCGTGTTGCCACTTTGTTGACTGAAAGGACTGGTTTCATTGGAAGATATAGAAAACCTGATTACTTGTTAATTAGGCCAGACTTACTAAAACTAATTCTGATGAAAAAGCTTGTTTTTATTTCTTCAGACATTCTTTTAAAAATGGATATTACATCTTTCTATAAGACATTTGTATTAAATTAATTGACAGATTAGTTAAGAGGAATAGAATACGAGTTTGTAGGCAATACAACCTGGACAGTTTCACCCCCTGGGTCCCTATGTTAAGAAATTCAGGTCTAATTTTATTTTTTATATTGGTGAATTGCTATGTTTTGGATAATTCGTTCGCTTTCTATCCCATATATTATTCTTTGTTTTTAATCGTTTGCTTTCATTACATAAATAACTTTTAGCAGTCTTCTTCAGATCTTCAGATCCTCAGGG
>RDPX01000117.1:1726668-1748177 GCA_003991215.1 Morbakka virulenta | reverse complement strand
CTGCAAGTTTGACCTCATCAACTCAAATGGAATGCTTTGATCACAGTGAAATAAATTATCTTGTCCGTGATCTTGGCTTATCAAAGAACCTGGCTGAATTCCTAGCTTCTCGGCTTAACGAGAAGCACCTGTTGAAGCTGGGTGTCAATGTTTCATTTTATCGAAATAGGGACAGGGAATTTAAACATTATTTTCAATAAGATAGCATGTTTGTCACTTGCGTAGACATCAAAGGACTGTTATCAAAATTAGGTGTTGCGTCCTACAACCCTGATGAATGGAGGCTCTTTATTGACAGTTCCAAAAGGAGCCTCAAATGTGTTCTCCTTCATAATGGTAACCTGTATGGGTCAATCCCTATTGGCCATTCCGTGACAGCTAAGGAGAAGTATGAAGCCGTAAAGAAGGTGCTCGAACTAATACACTACGATGACCATAAGTGGATCATCGAATATTGCGCATGCGTATTAACTTTTTTACGCTTTGAGGCTGATCAGCGCGGTTCACTGAGTAGTTAAGCTCTCTTCAACTCGTCAGTGATACCCAGTGAACAGTTTAAAAAATAAACAGGATTGAAAATGACAACCATCGACTATCGAACTGTTAGTAAACAGTCGTTGACCCAGGAAGTTGCTTTGATTCCATCAAATACCCATGTCATTGATGAAGTGGATCAATAACATGGAAGAAAGAAAAGAGGAGCCCAAATTGAGATTAAAAACTGTTGTATGACATTGAATTCAGTGACTACTAGGTTTTACTATTACACTATAATAACACTTTTTTTACTTAATTCTGTATTCTTACTGTTGATAAAAATTACATTGTGTGCTTTTAAACATTTCAATTCACAATAATACAGAATCATTTTCTGAAAAAATTACCTCTTTAATCATCTCTAACTTGTCTTGTGACATTCATGTAGTTGGACAACCCATTTTGACTTATTTGAATCAAACGCAACCTGTCTGCCTCAGTTTTCCATCCACCGGCCCTGGCACCTTTTGGTGTCTCCTCATCGCATAGCCCGAAGGGAATATTTGCTTTAACTTTCGTTTCTGTCTTGCTTGAGTAAATTCAGAGCAAACAAATGGACATTGACATACCGGAGATTCTCTGGCTATCACGCGAATCGATCATGAGGGTTCGCTTTAATGGAGATTGGCCATAATAATAAGTTGTAGTTTCCTTTGGCAGTCTCGTTTTAGGCTTTTAGTTCGCTTTTGACCATGAACAAGTACAAGGTGAACATCCTTTGGCATTCCTGTCGACCTTTAAACGTGCCTAAGGAAGTTCAGTTTCCTAATATTAATGATGTCAAACAGTCGTGGCATTATGTTTATTTTTAGAAAGCCAGTTTTCAGGGGTTTTTTCTACCCAGATTATATGGAGTAGTAGTCTTGGATAGTATAAAAGTCTCAAAGGACTTAATCTCGGATGATCAGTCTTCCTCAAGGTCCAACATTCAGACCCATAAATAGCTATTGGGACAGAAGAAAGACCTGTCGTTCCAGATGTTTGGTGATAGTGTCAGATCATATTTCACCATGGCAATTTGTTTCCATATTTCCCTTGGGCCATCTACAAAATTGTTTCACATTGTGCCAAGAAGTTAAACGCTACAACCTTCTTAACATTCTGGTTTTAAACCACTACGTTTTTATCAACAAGTAGTTCTTTTGAAGGATCTTCATTACTTTTGGTTTTTGAAACATTCAGAAAAAAACACTCTTCTTTGCTAGCAGGTGGTCAGGTGGTCATCGTATCTAAAATTGGTTATTGACCTTCCTTTAATTTGCATTCTTCCTTCAGATCAGCAAGTACTGTTTGCGTAATTTGTTTTGCGGGATAGGTAAAGTCATAAAATGCAACCCTGCCTCACTCTGTTCTATTTTTTTAAATGCCTTAGATTCCAGAGGTTGTCTCTGTTGGTGTTTTTTTGACTGTTTTATATACCTTAGTTCAATGATGCACGATTTTTAAATCCATTACTATCACAATATGTTAGAGGATTTTTTGCACCACAGTGTCAATTACGCTATTGTTTTCGAGGAGCAATTTTAGGTTGCAATTTGATTTTTGGTTTTTCTTTCATGTCTAAATCCTGTTCTTCTTTATTTTTTCGTTTCACAGTAATCCTTAGCATGATTTTGATATATATATATATATGCGTATGATCAACATAAAAAAGCTAAATATTTAAGGCATTCTCATTGAGCCACAAACAGAAGTCCTCGTCAACGGTTTTAATATCTCCTCGAATACTTATCATTTGGCAAATCAATACGTGCTGATGGGGTTGAATTTCACCACAACGACAAAATGGATTGTATTCAGACAGAAATTGAAGAAATATCGTAGCCATTGAATGCAGTTCTTGTGGATATGAAGAAAGAAGTCAGGGTGTAGGTTGTCTGAGCCAGGGGCTACCGGTTTTTAGTGATTTAATGGCATATATCAGTTCACCCTCTCAAAACTCATCGCAAAGGTTTTGATATATTAATGGGGAATCCCATTCTCTTTCAACTTCTCTTGTAATAGGGTTTTTGTACTTCACGTTGTTCAGAAGACATGAAGCAACTGTGTTTGGACTAATCGAATTCAGATTTGGGGTGACGTTTTTTTGCCAGTAATTTTGTTTATAGTTGACCATGCTTTTCGACTGGACCGTTTCATGTTGACGCCCTCAACAGTGGTAGTCCATTGCTCTTCCCGTTTAGTATTAAGATGATCGATAAGACGGTTTGCTGAAGACAACTTTTTCTCAAGAGACTGAGAATTTTTATGCTGAGAAGCTAGTTCATTGCATTTGGTATCCCATTTAGGAATGTAGTCTTTTGAAAGCCTCTTGGAATTGTATCTTTAGCTATTTTCAAGAGATTCTTCTGGAATGCTGTGTAGAGCAAATTCAAATCAGATTCTAAAGATGGAAAATAGTCACACATATTTCTAGTTGCATTCTCAAATCTATCCCAGTCGACTTTGATAAAATTCCATTTATGTAGTGGTTATGTCGGCGTGAATTCAATCAAAGCCCGATGATGGATGATTGTAAGTCGATGCTGAGATTTTGGAAAGTTACCCAAAACAGTGTGTACAGGATGAGACAGAAAGATGTTGACATCATGTTCGAAGAAGGTAATATTTGGATTTGTGTAGGTGTCCCAATATCGAAAATGCTGGACCAATCATAAAGATGAGGATGGGTGATCATATAGGAGTGGTGGTTCAAGAGGAGAATTAGGTGGTTTATAGTAGTTTGTTATTGCAATTTTTCCATTGATCGAGACGGTTAGCCATTCAACTGCACTATCAGCATTACTGCAGCCAATTTCAACAGAAGGAAGGTCGTTACGTACAGGAGTGGCAATACCATGCTCAGAGTGTTTGATAGAACCAATGAGAGAGAAGCCATATATCTTGATTTTATCTTCATTGGTGGTATGCGTTTCTTGTAGTAGAATAAGGGAAATTGAATTGTCCATGGCGATTTTTTGAGTGACTTCACATTTTGGTCGTGTAAGGCCTTCTACACTTCATTGAAGGATAGCTGGACCATATGGTTCATGTTTCTTTGACATGTCATCAGATTGTCTAGTTTGTCTCTGTTGTCCAGGTATTGGCATTAGTTTCCCAAAGTTAGATTGGTACTTGCAGGCCAGACCACGAACAGGTTGCCAATATCAAGCCCATGATTTTGCTACTGTGGCTGATCAGTGAGATGCTTTTTGTTATTGCTTTAACACCGGTTGCCTCTTTGTTGTCCAGGAAAAATGGTAGAAGTTGTCCCATCAATACGATATTTTTTCTGTTCCCAAATTGTTGTGTACAAATTATAGAAGTACGTCATCGTATTAATATCACGTCTTTTTAGAAGTTCAGGAGTAATGTCATCAATTCAGGGTGACTTTCAGGGGGTTTTTTTGTCTCGGATGACCTTCTTCCCTTTTGAGTATATTGATTAAATTTTTTTCTCGTGGGATAGTTGATTCAATATCTGATTTCTTACAGGGTACTTCGCAGGAGAGTTTCCAGCGCTCATTGCCAAGGGGTACTTCAGTGGTGATTTCTCCATCCTAACTTGTCATAAAACTCGTTTTGGATTTCGATTTCCTTGTCGCGGTTTTGGGGTTGTTGTGAAGTTCCTTGGTTGAGCTTGTAACACATCTTCCTCTAATTGCTTGCATTTGTTGTTAATTCTTGTCTTTTTTCTTCTCGCTTTAGTACCAGTACCAATGCGTTTTGTTCTCTGCGGGCAGCTGGGTTTTATACGTTATATAGTCCTCTGGGTTTCATATTTCATCTCATCAATGTCCTCCAGTGTTTCGCTGGTATTTCAAAAATTTTCACTTTAGTCAAAACTTTATTTACTTTGCCAAATTCCATTTTTTTGACAGTCCATGTCCTGTACTCTCAATCTCTTTCTTTCTCTCTCTCTCTCTCTCTCTCTCTCTCTCTCTCTCTCTCTCTCTCTCTCTTAAGCTTCATCTTTCCAAGTGAATGTTCTTTTTCATTTCTGTTTTTTCCCTTCAGTATCACACTTTACATCTCCTCGACTCACCCCTTGGTCACCAACGTGACGAGCAATGGAGTATGGTTTTGGTTACAACTTCATAAGTGGATTGTTATGAGTAACTAGAAAAAAAGGTATCGAATCCTTGAGTTTTGTCTTGCTTGCAGTTCTTGAACTTTAGGGGAATTAGCTCTGTCATTGAAACGGTTAACATATACTCCTCAAGACGTTAAATCCCAAAACCAGGATCGGGTGTTTTCTCCTTTGCATATATCCATTGTCCTGCTCCCAGAAAATTCGCCGTACACCTGGTACGGGGAGCTTGTAGGGGGGGCATTCCTCATGAAAGGAACACCAGGCTACTGTTTAATAACTTTCCATGGTCCATCATAGACAAATTGTGATACTTCACCTGGACTAATATTCTAATGGACCAATTATTTGAATTGTGCCAATTCAAGGACCTGTTAGTCGCCCCTTAAGGACCACACAGAAGCAACAAAGGGTCACGAGTAGCAAAATTCTTTCATTTGCTATGTATTACTTGGGCAAGATAAGGTGGACCCCTTGCTGATGGTATCTTATTGGGCAAGGCACTGTCAGTTAGGGTTCCAATATTGCAAAAAGGGTAATTTCGTCTGATAAAAAGGCGCGCAACTTTGAAATCATTTTGTTCATTCCCAGTTCATGGAGCAACAGCAACAACAAAAGTCGCAAAAACCCAACATGAATGGCAGGCTTATTTATTTTTATTGTTTAATATTTTCTGAATTGAACGGTAGCAGTGTGCTAAAAGGCCTAAGATGTCGGTATCTTCCTCTAAAAAGAATTTTGGTGTATTGATTGATATCAGCGGAACTTTGTTGGTGGGAAATGAAGCTATTCCAGGGTCACAGCCCGCACTTGAAAGGTACAAGTACAATTTTAATAGTTCTACTTGCCCTAGCATCATTTGAACCCTTCCACTAAATGTTGCCATTTGATCGGAGTCATATTCATCATCATTGCGATCATCACAGTCCACGTCATTTAAATTATTGTCATACCAAAGTCAGCTGTACGGTGGGTGATAATTAATACTATAATAGATACCCCACTCTCCAGATAAAAATACCTCACGGTAAACCTGCGAAATTTTCGCTATGTACTTTAGAAGAATGTGAAAACGCGTTTTTATTAAATACACATCCATTTCGGTGAATTTTTAGTTTTGTATAGGGGTTAATTTTGTTCATACTTAATTTTGTTCTGAGTTGCTTCAAATTTGGTTTGTTGTGCAGGGTTGTCATAAATGGTGAATTGAAGGTGTTTCAGCACGAAGTTGAGGTCAACGGCGTGATCATTTTGTATTTCGTAAGCCATTTGATAGAAGAGGACGACAATACAATCTTTGGAAGACTGTTATCAACAGCCCTGTAAACAACTATCTTGGCAAGACGGTTGTTTACAGGGCTGTTAATAAAAATGAAATAATCAGGACATGACCAGGAGGAATGTTGATGTGAGTTGCATACAGGGAGTAAAATTTAGAAACGCATCAGCTAGGCTGATATACCTTATTTCTTGGTGGTGTCAGGATACTGGTTGATAGTAAGTAAATTTATAAGATATTTGATGTAAAACATGTGAATGAAAGGTTAATGATGATTAAGCTTATTATTGGCAAATGAATAGGCCTATTACATTTGTATTGATATATGCACTGCAACAAGGACTAGCTGAGATGTAAAGGATACGTTTTATTAAGATATGATCTCCCTTGTCCCCAAAGTTGGTGAAAATGAGTTGGTCGTTGTGCTGCCCTTAATGAACATGTTAGGAAGGATATGAATGGTTATGATGGAATTCATTGAGGTTTTGGCAATGGTATTAAAAATCTAGAGTGAAAGAGGATACTTGAAATGGGATTATACTTAAATATGATAGTATGTAATATCTTTTTCAAGAAACATGACACTTGACTTGTAACATACACTCAGGTTGATTAAATATTGGTAAAAAACAAGGACAGAAAGAATGTCAGAGATGTAAAGGTTATTCCTGGGGAGAAGGTTGTCCAGCAACACCAGCTACTAACATGTGATATAATGATCAGTTGGGTAATAATAATTAATAAACTTTTTGTGCTAAAAAGAAAGATCCAGAAATTAAAGGAAGATGCAACTAGAGTTCATTTTGAAAGTCAGTTTCAGATATTAGCTCAGGTATCATGTGAAAAGACTAGTGTTAAAGACATCTGGAAATCAATTAAACAGGACTTGCTTGCACCCTCAGATGCTGGCTGCAATTCGACAAAGGGGCCATCCAGCCATAGAGTAACTTTGTAGTGGAATGACAATGTTGACCTAGCAATAAAAGAAAAATGTAGACATTGGAAAAGTTTGAAAGAAGGTGGTAGGAAAGAGGACTACTTAGAAGCTAAAAGAGCTACAAAAAGAGCAGCTTATTATGCAAAGAGAACAGCAGAAAAAAGAGATTTGGAAATGTGTTAAAAAAGGAAGATGACAGAGGAAGAGTGTTAAGATTGCTAAGCAAATGACTACAACAAACCAAAGTGTTGTAGTTGACATTTGCATAAGAAATGGCAGAGCTGATTTGACTACTAATGATCAAGAAAACTATTTATCTTAGAAGGAGCACTACCAGAGACTGCTAAATATGGAATTTAATTGGAATAAGGATAACTTGACTGTTAACATTCCTGTCATAGGACCACAACCCCAAGTTGATGAGGAGTCTCTAGAAAAGGCCATGGATGCCTTCATCCACGAGGTCTGGTTTGGTATCAAAAATGTTGTTAGCTTCTGGTAATTTAGGGATTAAACAGATGACAAATCTATTTATCCAAATCATTGCAATGATAAATTACCAGATGATACAACTGTCATTGTAAACTGCTTTAAGAATAAAGGTGAGACAACTTAATAAGGGAACTATAAAGACTTAAAGTTAATAGAACACATGATGAAGGTCTTTGAAAGAGTTGTAGAACAGAAAATAAGAGACATGGTAGACTTGGGTACAATGCAGTTTGGTTTCATGCCCAGTAAAGACACAATGGATGGTATTTTTATAGCATGTCAACTGCAGCAGAGATACCTTGAAAAGAGTGGATTTGGAAAATAGATGTGGACAAAATGGTTAATAAGGGCAGTCATAGCCATGTATACTTCCCTACTTACTATCCATTTTGAAGTCCATTGACCCATCAGATGTGTGTATATCTTGCACCTTTCAATAATGTTTGCCACTGCACACACAAAATTGTGTTAATTCTGCATTAATACCCCTCAATTCAACAGATTAGCACATATAATTTATGTGGACATATGTCATCACCCAAATAAATGAAATTGCCCAAAACTATAGATTTATCATCCTCCAGCATCACTTCAGTGTATATTCTAACATCTACTGCATGGATTTGCCAAAGATATCTTTGACATTTAAAACTGGGATTTTCTACTAGTCTACCCTTAATGCCAGACCACCTCTTAAGTATCCAAAAGATGCAGTTTCTACACAGTGTGAAGTTCAGACCATTACCCATCTTACACATACCACATGGATACCATCCACCATCCAGAGTTTTTTTGGGTGTTTAGGTTGCACCCAAAGATATAACCTTTGTCTTCACCATGTTGACTTGACAATCAGGTTGTCTGGTTCTTGAAAAAGGTTTAATAGTTCTTAGAATGTTAATGTCAAATGAGTTATGCTATTTCTGATCAACAGAACTGGATGAATTGAAACATAAAAGACTATTTTGATTATGATAGAAGGATATACAGCACCATTATACCCTGGAAATGTATGATTCAATACAGAATAAAAATATTTGTCAAGGTAATATGTTGCTGGGATTCAGTTATATGATGACAGCAGGGGCAGCTCTGAGTGAAAAAATAGGTAATCAATTTTGCTTTCCTGACAAATGTTTTTGGCCATGCCCCCCTTTTACACAGGAAAGCAAAAATAAATGGCACAAATGGCCTTGATCAATTTTTATGATATAATTATGACCAANTGTGCTAAAAAGAAAGATCCAGAAATTAAAGGAAGATGCAACTAGAGTTCATTTTGAAAGTAAGTTTCAGATATTAGCTCAGGTATCATGTGAAAAGACTAGTGTTAAAGACATCTGGAAATCAATTAAACAGGACTTGCTTGCACCCTGTGCTAAAAAGAAAGATCCAGAAATTAAAGGAAGATGCAACTAGAGTTCATTTTGAAAGTAAGTTTCAGATATTAGCTCAGGTATCATGTGAAAAGACTAGTGTTAAAGACATCTGGAAATCAATTAAACAGGACTTGCTTGCACCCTGTGCTAAAAAGAAAGATCCAGAAATTAAAGGAAGATGCAACTAGAGTTCATTTTGAAAGTAAGTTTCAGATATTAGCTCAGGTATCATGTGAAAAGACTAGTGTTAAAGACATCTGGAAATCAATTAAACAGGACTTGCTTGCACCCTGTGCTAAAAAGAAAGATCCAGAAATTAAAGGAAGATGCAACTAGAGTTCATTTTGAAAGTAAGTTTCAGATATTAGCTCAGGTATCATGTGAAAAGACTAGTGTTAAAGACATCTGGAAATCAATTAAACAGGACTTGCTTGCACCCTGTGCTAAAAAGAAAGATCCAGAAATTAAAGGAAGATGCAACTAGAGTTCATTTTGAAAGTAAGTTTCAGATATTAGCTCAGGTATCATGTGAAAAGACTAGTGTTAAAGACATCTGGAAATCAATTAAACAGGACTTGCTTGCACCCTGTGCTAAAAAGAAAGATCCAGAAATTAAAGGAAGATGCAACTAGAGTTCATTTTGAAAGTAAGTTTCAGATATTAGCTCAGGTATCATGTGAAAAGACTAGTGGTAAAGACATCTGGAAATCAATTAAACAGGACTTGCTTGCACCCTCAGATGCTGGCTGCAATTCGCTAAAAAGGGGTCATCTAGCCATAGAGTAACTTTGTAGTGGAATGACAATGTTGACCTAGCAATAAAAGAAAAATGTAGACATTGGAAAAGCTTGAAAGAAGGTGGTAGGGAAGAGGACTACTTAGAAGCTAAAAGAGCTACAAAAAGAGCAGCTTATTATGCAAAGAGAACAGCAGAAAAAAGAGATTTGGAAATGTGTTAAAAAAGGAAGATGACAGAGGAAGAGTGTTAAGATTGCTAAGCAAATGACTACAACAAACCAAAGTGTTGTAGTTGACATTTGCATAAGAAATGGCAGAGCTAATTTGACTATTAATGATCAAGAAAACTATTTATCTTGGAAGGAGCACTACCAGAGACTGCTAAATATGGAATTTAATTGGAATAAGGATAACTTGACTGTTAACATTCCTGTCATAGGACCATAACCCCAAGTTGATATGGAGTCTCTAGAAAAGGCCATGGATGCCTTCATCCATGAGGTCTGGTTTGGTATCAAAAATGTTGTTAGCTTCTGGTGATTTAGGGATTAAACAGATGACAAATCTATTTATCCAAATCATTGCAATGATAAATTACCAGACGATACAACTGTCATTGTAAACTGCTTTAAGAATAAAGGTGAGACAACTTAATAAGGGAACTATAAAGACTTAAAGTTAATAGAACACATGATGAAGGTCTTTGAAAGAGTTGTAGAACAGAAAATAAGAGACATGGTAGACTTGGGTACAATGCAGTTTGGTTTCATGCCCAGTAAAGACACAATGGATGGTATTTTTATAGCATGTCAACTGCAGCAGAGATACCTTGAAAAGAGTGGATTTGGATAATAGATGTGGACAAAATGGTTAATAAGGGCAGTCATAGCCATGTATACTTCCCTACTTACTATCCATTTTGAAGTCCATTGACCCATCAGATGTGTGTATGTCTTGCACCTTTCAATAATGTTTGCCACTGCACACACAAAATTGTGTTAATTCTGCATTAATACCCCTCAATTCAACAGATTAGCACATATAATTTATGTGGACATATGCCATCACCCAAATAAATGAAATTGCCCAAAACTATAGATTTATCATCCTCCAGCATCACTTCAGTGTATATTCTAACATCTACTGCATGGATTTGCCAAAGATATCTTTGACATTTAAAACTGGGATTTTCTACTAGTCTACCCTTAATGCCAGACCACCTCTTAAGTATCCAAAAGATGCAGTTTCTACACAGTGTGAAGTTCAGACCATTACCCATCTTACACATACCACATGGATACCATCCACCATCCAGAGTTTTTTTGGGTGTTTAGGTTGCACCCAAAGATATAACCTTTGTCTTCACCATGTTGACTTGACAATCAGGTTGTCTGGTTCTTGAAAAAGGTTTAATAGTTCTTAGAATGTTAATGTCAAATGAGTTATGCTATTTCTGATCAACAGAACTGGATGAATTGAAACATAAAAGACTATTTTGATTATGATAGAAGGATATACAGCACCATTATACCCTGGAAATGTATGATTCAATACAGAATAAAAATATTTGTCAAGGTAATATGTTGCTGGGATTCAGTTATATGATGACAGCAGGGGCAGCTCTGAGTGAAAAAATAGGTAATCAATTTTGCTTTCCTGACAAATGTTTTTGGCCATGCCCCCCTTTTACACAGGAAAGCAAAAATAAATGGCACAAATGGCCTTGATCAATTTTTATGATATAATTATGACCAAAATTTCAAAGTAATTATCACATCAAATCTGAGGATGATACAACAAATTCCCAAACAGAAAAAAAACTTCATGAATATATTTATACTCTGCAGCAAACATAAGCTCTTAAGAGACAACAGCCTGAAAGTTTGGACTTCTAGAACAAAGTGCAAGAGCATTGTCACCTTGACATAATGTCTCCTTGCTCTTATTAATGATCTTGTAGACAGAGAACAAACAAAACAGTTATATTCTAATATTTAACATAGCCTATTAAATTTGACATGAGTTTTTTGTATCTAAGTACCTGCATTCTCCATGACACAACACTCATACCTTGATTTGAAACCACATAAATATGAAACTATGTCAGGGTTGTGTAACATAGGCTGATTTCTATATGTAGACTTTGTCATATTTGCAATAAAAAATGCTCTCATCATTTCGAAAGGTTTCAGAAGGAATTGGAGATTCACAACATAATTTCAAACAGTAAATCTTATTTCCTTGAAAATCTTTCATGGCCATAATTGCCTTAAAATGATGGACAATGTTGTCTTTAAAAGGTGGTTTTTGGCAAGTGGCTCTGCTTCATTGCAACAGCTTTGTGCCTGGCATCCATGGCTAACACTCCAAGCTACCAAAAGGGCAAGGTAATCACTGGAAAACTTAACTACCTTGACCTGAGAGGTTTTTCTCATGTGTATATCAAATGACCACATAATGCAGTTTTTGTTATGATATTGTTTTAAAGCATTGCCTCAAATGTTTATGAGACTCAGACCTAATTAATACTGTCAATACAGTTTTATTTGATATATTTCAGTTTATTTTGTTAACCTTACATGAATGTTTGATAGAAAATTAGGAATATGTTGATATGAAATAATTTCTGACAATTAGTAAAATGTGCACTTACCGTTGATATGTAACCCATCACTGGACAGGGCCAGCAGTAAAATGTTTCTTTGCCTTCCTCATTTTCTCCACCACAAATCTATGGAAAAGACCTGTGGACCAAATCTCACATTCTCCCCACATACTTTATTCTTGGACATTGCCTTTCATCCTTCTTCATCATTCAAGTTGTTATTTTGTGTTGCATGTTGTGGAAAACACTTTGAAGCCCCCCATTTATACTCATTACCCAAGACTTGATACATAGCAAAAGGTCATAAATGATTGTTAAAGCCAACGGTGATAAGGTAATCAGATTGTAAAATGATTATGTTGCTGCAAGGCACTCTCTGTTTTAATGTAATCTGTTCTATGGGGAATTATGTCACAACACCCAAGAAAACAAATGTGAGGTAATCAGGAAGGGCCACAATTACTTTGCAGCCTCACCTTACCCTTCATGTTGCCAACCTAATCCTCAAATTCAACAGCTATTATATTCAATGAAGACAACGTATGCAGAAAGATAAGCAGCTTATTATTGGTTGTCTGTGATGTATACTGTGTTATGTTTTTCTGCATGCTTTGTTAGGTTGTTGCCTTGATAGCAGTCATGCATGTGCCTTGCATCATTTCAGAGATTGGGGTCTTGAATAATATATGACAGAAACATATAAACAGGCTTTATATCTGTCTGTGAGTCAATTTACTTCAAAGAGGACACCTTGATGGCTCTGCCTCATGATTATGACTCAGCAAAGGGTCAAAGAATTGAAAATGTCCTCTTTTGTGAAAAATGAAAAAGCTCCTTTTTGAAAAGAAATTTTGAAAAAAATAGGTAATCAGTGATTACCTGGATTACCCCCCAATGCCACCTCTGGATGACAGACTGAAGAGCGGTTTTTGATACTGAAGAAATTAAGTCAACCTGATGTGATGGCAGCTCAACCAGGCTTGTAGACAGTGTATATTTGTGGCATATATAAACACTTTTTAAGACTAATTCCTCATTAATCTTATTGAGTATCCAAACTTAACCTCCTACAGATGTAACCTTGGGTAGAGATAGCTATGAGGCATTTGTGGTGTTAGCAGATGTCTCAGCCCAGCACATGGTGTTGTGATTGGTCTTAATCAACTAGGCAGTCAATTTTGGGCTATTCATTGAACCATATTTTTTGGTGGTTGGTGTATTCATAGAAGCAGTAGCATTGAGACAGACATGTAGCACTGGCTCACATGAAGATTGAACCTGACAACAGGTAATATTGTCCACCAAGATGATGTAATTTTTGTAGCTGGATGGTCATGTTCTTGTGAATCAGGAATGGTATCCCAGCAAGGATGTCTACATTAGTGTTTTGTACTATGAGTACTTTTGGGAAGAATGTTTGATTGTCTTTAGTAATACCAAGTTTTGTTTTTCCAACTATGTTGGGAGGAGATTTTTGATCAGGCAGGATGTTGAGTTGGTTGGTCTTAGTAACACCAACCTGAGTGCCATTAGCAGCTTTGATCATATTAGCATCTGTCCCTGAATTGAATGTGATCTTTGGGGACAATCATGATGATGATGATGATGATGATGATGATAGAAAACATTAGCAAATGATATGTTTTAAATGGAATATGATGGCTGGTGGAAGTTTGTGTCAGTACCTTGCCACAGCTGTTATCTTGGTCATTAGCAAGCCACATCAAAAAGAATTATTATACAAGGCAGCAATGAGACATGCTTTTGTGATAGATTACTTATTGCATGGTGGAAAGTGTAGTGTCTGGTTGCCTGTCTGTCATAAAACACATGTTGATGGTGTTGAATGGTGTTCTATTAGGTTTTATACCACAGTACTATTGTTACTATGAGGTAACATAGCAGTAAAGTGGGGAAGAGTTTGATAACCACATAATTTGGGGCTCTTTAGCTGATCAGAGTTCACTTAATGAAGGCTGCATAACTGTATAACTGAAGGCTAATGCCTGGAATCTAAACTCTGTTTCATAATGCAGCTTGACAAGCCTTTAGGTGTTCAACATTGTGCTTCAGGTACTGTTGTTGGGTTGTCAACAAAACCACAGTTAATTTTTTACCCTAATAATCCTGAGAGTTTTAATAATTCTGAGAGTTTTGGTGTGGGTGTTGGAGTTCATCAGGGATCTGTAATAAGTCCACTGCTTTTTATTTGTGTTTTGGAAGCACTGTCAAGAGAGTTTCGAAAGGGTTGCCCAGAGGAATTGCTATATGCAGATGACCTGGTTCTCTCCAGTGAGACATTGGATGGTCTACTTGCTAAGTTAGAGACTTGGAAGAAGGGTTTGGAAGGTAAAGGTTTGAGAGTGAACATGGGCATGACAAAAGTGATGGTCAGTGGTTGCAATTTAGGAAAGCCATTGGAGAAAGGAAAGTTTCCCTGTTCAGTCTGTAGGAAGGGAGTTGGGAGCAACTCAATCTATTGTGGTACTTGCAAGCACTGGGTACATAAACGGTGCAGTGGAATAAAGGGCAAACTGACAGAAACTAACCGTTTTAGCTGCAAGAGGTGCAAAGAAGGAGAGGCAACCTGTGACTTAGACCTACATAAAGTGCATTTGGAGGATGAGGATATTGAAGTTGTCCAGAAGTTTTGCTACCTTGGTGACACCCTTGGAGCTGAGGGGGGAGCTGGTGCAAGTGTTACAGCAAGGGTTAACAGTGGATGGAGTAAGTTCAGGGAGCTGATGCCATTGTTAACCAGCAGAGCTCTGCCATTACCTACCAAAGGTAGAGTCTACCAGGCATGTGTACGTAGCACAATGATGTATGGCAGTGAAACTTGGCCAGTGAAAGCTGAAGATGTCAGCCGCATGGAGCGGAATGACATGAGAATGATAAGATGGATGTGCAGCGTGAGTCTAAAGGACAGGCTCAGTTCTAATGAACTCAGAAGGAGATTGAATCTGGACAGTATTGGCAGCTGTATGCAGAATAGGAGACTTCGTTGGTTTGGTCATGTGGAGAGAATGGACAAGAATGCTTGGACAAGTAGATGCAGAACAATCAAGGTGACAGGAACCACTGGCAGAGGAAGACCAAAGAAAACATGGGAGGAAGTGATAAGGATGGATCTGAAAGAAAAAGGTGTCAGCAGAGACCTGGTGAAGGATAGGATAACTTGGAAGTCAATTTCAAGAAATCGTCCAACACATGCTAGCATGTAAAACGGACGTTAAACTGAATATGATGATGAATCCAATAAATTGTTAACAATTTCATTTTTAGCTGTAAGCCTTTGCTTTGGAGTACTGTGGATAGCCATTGGTGTCAGAAACCAACCTGCAACTTAATCAGTTAATCAGCTACAAGTTCCAGTTGTTGAATGTGTTTTTCAACATATTATGATTTTTGTAGTAAAATCCTTCCATTGAATCTAGTTTCATATCATGCCATTTGGTTAAACATGTCACCAATCAGTTTTCATTCAGTCAGAATGTCTGAACAAGCACTTTACAACCCTGCCTTTATCATGCCGTTTTTCTTGGATTTTACTAGTTACTAAAACAGAGTGGTGGATGGTTGTAGGAGTCTGACATGGTTCAGTTATGTTTTAAGTCTATTGCAAGCCTTTTGTCAGGAGGAACAGTACAACTGGTCTAAATGACTATGGTATTCTCTTTAACTTAGTTGTAGTCTGTGAGTTTGAAAAGGAGCAGGGAACCCCACCCAGCTTATTGAGTAAATCTTTTATCTTTGAAAAGAAAGGTGCTTCATAAACCACCCCCTATTCAACTACCTTTTGTTGTTGATGATGAAAGCTTGGTTATGGTGTCAGAAGTTTGTTGGGTGACATTTGCAACTTTTCACCATTCAATTTCTGTGTGAAATTTAACTTTTGCATGATTTGAATCTTGAGCATCATATTGTACTTTAAGGTGTGTATGAATTTTTTTAATGATTTTTGATTGGCTTCTGGATGTTAACCCAAATCAAAGAACAACTATTCATCACATCAGTATTTAATGCTCATTTTTAAAATATGGCTAGATAAAATTAATTTTCAATTATGAATAATTTTTGGTTACATACATTTAAAATATGCAATACATATGAGAACTTCTTTTGTTTGGTGTAATCTACAGTGAGATGTTGCTTTACTCAGTCCCTTACATACCCAGTAACATTTCTCACTAAATTAGTCAAGAAAAACATTATATTCTTTGAGAATTTGTGGAACTAATATTTGGCATCAGTTATACACAGCACAGCACAGCACAGCAATCACAAAGATTAAAACAAAATAAATTACAAAACTCAAACATGACAGCATAAATGCCCACTGGTATATTTTCTACTGGTTTTTCAAAGTGCAAATACATCTGGAGAGGGCCTTTGTTAAGGAATTTCATCCATGTTTTAAGGCAATTCATTAAAATTAAAGCAATCTTCTGAAAACGTGATCATTACAATAGAAAATGGAAAATGTGGAATGGAAAATTTAGTATTGTTACATGTAGACAACACTATGAATCATTGAAACCTTTAACAATATGCAGTAGGGTCACATGCTGATCTGACAATCTTAAAGAAATGCTCAGCCATGGGTAAACAGTTTTTCACCAGATAGAAAAGTTATACTTAAATGTCAGTCTGATCTTGCATAATTTCAGTGGATGACATGGTTTGACTATATTGTTATCAAAATGCTTATCTACCTTTAATATTTTGTTGGTTTCAGGTTGGTTCAGGAAAATGTACCCTTAACCTTCATCTCAAATACCACAAAAGAATCTAAACAAACCTTAGTAACACGACTTGAAAACTTGGGGTTCAAAATTGACAAAAAAGACATTTTTACATCACTAACTGCTGCAAGACTAGAGATCTTGAAAAGAAAACTGAGGCCTATGCTGTTTCTTGAAGGTGATGCCCTACTTGATTTCAGTGATGTTGATTTAGTGGATCCAAATGCTGTAGTTATTGGACTGGCCCCAAGTAAGTTCCACTATGACAGATTAAATGATGCATTCAGGTAGGTTGTCCAATGCCAGCTACTTATTCTTGAAGATTCGAGTAGTAATTACATGGCCCAAAGTTACAGCCATTTTAAGGCTAGGTTTGTTAAATTAATCTATAGGCTATGCTCTTAAATTTTGGCAAAAAAACGGCCAGAGAAATTCATGATTCATGATCTTTTAATGAAACTCAAAAGGAATGAAATAAAGTGAAGATTACATATATATATACATATATATATATATATATATCCAGCAACATTAATAAGGCAAGAATAATAAAACATCTTTAAAAAGACACCATTCATTACATAATGACAATTTGATTTTTCTTCTTCAGTGTGAAGAAGAAAAATCAAAATGTCATTATGAAACAGACAGTGCAATTATTAGAAATGGGTGTGTGTTTGTGTGTATATATATATATATACATACCTTTAATCTGTATTTTTGTTACTGTTATTTATTACCTAGTCATTACCTAGATTATACTTAATATACAAATAACACAATAGCATCATAATAACATTTTAAAGGTTTTTTTTCTGATTTTTCCTCCCCTTTGTAATGGACTGACCTACTCATAATTATATCTCCTTAGGCAATTTGAAAGAATTTGCTCTTAAATGCCTGTCATTAACTTTTGGCCCATGTTTTCTTTTAAAATGATGCAAGAAGTTTATGTAAATGTTAGTAATGAACAGTTGCTATTTTGAAATCAGTATTTGAAATTGTATTTGTGAAAGCTGTATAACTATAATGAAATCCCTGATGAAATGTACAAAGTAATCGGACAACAGAATGCCAAGGTAGCAGGAGTGCATGGCTTCCCAGACGTCCCTAGGCATTTTAACCTAGTACCAAAATTAAGATCAATCATTGATACCATCAGCTTAATGCATGATGGTGTCAATGATTGATGAATGCCAAGAATACAGCAAAGGCAGTACATTTGGAAACTTCAGCATTCATCCTTGCATGGTATATGTTGTCCATGATTTACTGCTATACAGAAGAGTGCTGATGATGGAGGCATTGTAAACTGCCATCTTGGTTGGTGTATTTTTCTAATTCTTTTTTCACAAGTCCCAAAGCTCCAATGACCACTGGTAGTGTTGTGGTCTTTGTACTTTGACAGCTTTTCTGTTACTTTGACAGAGGTGTTGCGTTCAAATGGTATGACCATGTCTATAAGGATGCATTCTTTTTTTTTCTTGTTCTTGATGACGATATCTGGCCTATTTGCTTTGATCTCTTTGTCGGTCTGTCTGGCATGACCCATAGGATCGTGATCTCATTGTTCTCTGTGACTGTGCTGGGCTGATGCTTGTTCCATTTGTTAGCTATCTTGATTTTTTATTTCCTGGAGATCTTATAATGTAAGTAAGCTCCCACCTTGTTGTGTTTTTCGATGTACTCAATCTTTGCTAGCTCTGGACAGCTCGAAATGATGTGTTTAATGGTCTCCTCCTATTTTTCACAAAACCCACACGGTGGGTCTGTTCCATTCTTGATGATGCGTTGCTGGTAGGATCTTGTTGCCAAACTCAGCTCTTGTGCAGCGATGATCAGGCCTTCAGTCTCAGCTTTTAGTCTGATGGATTTAAGACATTTGTTGGTCTTTTTATTGGTCTACATTTGCCTCTTTGGTTCTCTTAGGATACTTTCCATGCATTGCCTTTTCTTCCCTGGACTTTGGCATTTGTAGATGAGCATGGTGTTTTGCTTCCTGTTTGACAGTGATGAATAAACCTCTTTGTTGGTTATCATCTAAGGTAAAGGTCTTTAAGTCATCCATGTAGAAGAAGTGGTAAACTTTGCCATACTCTGATTCGTACCCATAACTGGTTCTATTGAGCAGGGTGCTGAGGGGAGCTAGTGCCAGGGAGAACAGCAGTGCTGATGTTGAACCTCCCTAGAAGATCCTGTCGTTGATGTTAATTGGTCTTGATGTTAACAGCCCATTTGCATGGTGGTGATTCAAGGTGGTCTTCCAGTTTTTCATGCTCTGTCCAATGAATCTGATGATGGTTGGGTAGACTCGGTAGATGTCGAAGCTCTTCACTATCCATGTGTGAGGCACGCCGTCAAATGCCTTCTTATAGTCAGTGCATGACTTGGCCTCTTCAAGTATGGCTTTCTTAATTAGTAGCTGGTCTTTACAGCCATAGTTTCCTCTCCTTCATCCTTTCTGTTCTGCTGGTAGCAGGTTGTTTTTGTCCAGAAAGGTGTAGGTTCTTTCTGAGATGATGATGATTATTATTATTATTATTGTTATTATTATTATTAACTTTTGATAAAGCTACTACAACAAAATAGCCCCAAAATATAACTAACGAGTTTGCTAGTTACAATTGAAAACAAGTTTCGCACTTTGAATAGTCACTATTGCACAAAAAACCCCAACTATAAAATAAAATCATTCATCTGTGTCTTGAATGAGACCAGATAGTAGTTTTCGGACTGTGGTTTCACTGTCCATAAGGATCTTTTTCTACAACTCGCAGATAGTCTTTTGTTTCGTGTCTCTTCTCTCAAAAATCATTACCATGTCTTTCGTGATTTGACTTATTCCGCCACCGAGAGCACCAATTGTTAAGGGCACAACCATAACATTGTATCCTGGGCGTCTCTATCTTGTTTTGAAGACCAGTTGCCTGTACTTTGTCAGTTTTTCCAATCGTTTTGTTCCGATATTTTGTTACTGTGCACAATCCATATCGCAAATATTCTTCTTTTCTTTGTCTTCTTATATCAGGTCTGGTCTCCTTGCCGTTGTGGTTTTTCATAAATAGAATTCGAAATCCCCAAAAAGTTTTCCTCGCTCGTTCACCAACACTGTTCCTCGTTCCCATCGCTCTTTGTACCATACCACGTTATTGCCTATCAGTATGTACTCCTTGGCCCAGTTGACTGCTAAAATAATTAACGCTCTGTTGTGTCGTACTAGGTATTCACTTTGTTATTATCTTCATTTTGCATTTTGTACAGGCTGCCCCCCCCCGAATAACACCTCGTTGGTGCGCCACAACTAGCAGCCAATGGCCAAGAGGTTTCTATCACCTCGCATATCCAATACTTTTCGAAGTATCCCGACTGTTCCCAACAAAGCTATTTTTGTACCACCGCAACACCTACTTCAATCTCTAGTTTTTCCATCCATCCATTGAAACCTTTGCTTATGCATCCCATAGCACCTACTACCACTGGTACAACTAAGGCTTTTCTCAATAACCAGAGCCTTATCAATTCCCTCTTTAGGTTTTGGTATTTTTCAACTTTTTCATTTTGTTTGTCATGCACCCTATTATCTCCTGGAACTGCAACATCAATTATTATGCACGACCTCGTCATTTTCTCTACCAATACCTAATCAGGCCTCCTAGCCGCAATTACGTTATCGCACTGGATATTCATGTCTTACAATAATTTCACTTCATCATTTTCTACTGCTCACTTCACTTTATTATTATTTTTGTTATTATTATTATTATTATTATTATTATTATTATTATTATTATTATGTCTAACATATTTTTATCTCAGAATAAGATTATATTATTCTGGTCTTCATTATACTTATGGAAGCAGGTGACAGCAAGTCACCAAAGGTCCCAAAAGTCCTCTTTCCAGGTCTATAAAGACAACACTTTCCTCAAAATTCTTGCCGTTCCTAACAAAGCCGTTTTTTGCATTACCTCTATCCTGATTTTAAGACCTAATTTCTGTATATAGTCGTCAAACTTCTTTCCTACTGCACCTAGAGCACCTATGACAACAGGTATGATTAGAACCTTCTTTAAGTCCCATAAACGGGCAACCTCATCTCTCAACAGCTGGTACTTTTCAATCTTTTCAAGTTCTTTTTCACAGACCCGAGAATCACTTGGTATTGCAACATCTATAATGATGGCCTCCTTCTTTCTTTTGTCCATAACAACTATGTCAGGCCTTCTTGCTTGCACCGCTTGATCACACTGGATGTTGAAATCCCAAAGGACTTTGTGTGATTCTGTTTCAACGACACCTTCTGGCTGTTGTTGGTACCAGTTCTCAGCTCTTTCGGCTCCGGCAGCCCCACATGCTGTCCAATGGATATACCTTGCTACATTGTCATGCCGTCGCTTATATTCACGCTGAGCGAGTTTGCTGCATTCACTCACAATGTGCGAAACGCTTTCTCCTTTTTCGCCACACATTCTACAAAGTGGTGACTCAGCAGACTTATCAATATTATATTTGATGTAGTTAGTCCGAAGCGATTGTTCTTGGGCACTACATATCAGAGCTTCTGTGGGTCCTTTAAGGTCACCCTTGACAAGCCACTTCCAGGTGTTAATCTCGTCCACTCCCTTCAAGTTTTTCACAAACTGGCCATGTAATGCTTTATCTTTCCAAGTATTCTCAAGTTCCTTACTTCTGTTGTGTTTGAATTGTTTGGGTTCGATAACAGTTTCT
>RDPX01000117.1:1679121-1714082 GCA_003991215.1 Morbakka virulenta | reverse complement strand
TTCATGTTCATATTCTCATATTCATATATTCATATTCATATTTATATTCATATTCATATTCATATTCATAGTCTTATTCATATTCATATTCGTATTCGTAGTCATATTCATTCTCATATTTAAATTTATATTCATATTCATATTCTCATATATATTTATATTCATATTCATATTCGTATTCATATTCATATTCATATTCATATTTAAATTCATATTCATATTCATATTTAAATTCATATTCATATTCATTTTCATATTCTCATATTCATATATTCATATTCATATTCATATTCATATTTATTTTCATATTCATATTCGTATTTATATTCATCCTCATTCTCATATTAATATTTATTTATATATTTATGTATATATATATATATATATATATATGTAAATTCATAGTGATATAGTAGAGCTCAGCAGATTAGTTTTGTAAGCGTCTGTCCAGTGTTTGCAGAAAATAATCTGATACTAATGCAACACTGAAGAAACAAACAGATGACTGATAAAAATAAAGAGATCATTTAAATTTTGGAAAATTGTACACATTGACAGTAAAGAAAACGCTTCAGGAAATAAAAGGATAAGTTTAAGAGAGCTGCGAAATTTTATGAGCTGCTGATAAGCAGCAACAAGGAGGCTGCCGAAAAGCCAATATTCCAAAGACGAAAGTTATTAGAAATGATATTAAAGGTTTTAAGACTGGTCGAGGCAAGACGGAAAATTAAGCTACCCAATGGATAAAATGCTCGAAACTGGTGCATCTGAGGAAAGGAAGGAACAAATCTATAACAAAATGATATTTTTAAGAAACCTTCAACTATTGCAAAAAACAGTTGTTTTCTTCTTTGATTTTTATGAGCGGTAAATTATGGAAAAACGCGAGGTGCACAATTACAATATTTCTAACAATAGACGGGTTTTAATTCAGTGTGTTTTAATGTAGTTCTTTGCGCCTCTTTTATGGACGACAAGACAAGTTTGCAATGGGCCTTCAGCAGAGAAGTAAACAATTGACAGTACTTGTTTTCTTTTAATGTTTCTGTTACCACACATGTTACTCAAAAAAGTACGATTTTTGAGGTGTAACTTGAGCTCGAGTACAGAATGATCAAAAAGTACATCTTCAAGGTAATTGGTAACCCTAGCAACATCTCAGATAGTGTAATTAGGTATATGTTATCCTCCGTTAAACGCGCCTTCAAATAAGGTATTAAAATTGACTTGTATATCTTAAGCTTTCCCAAAAAACTTCGTTATTTAAACCTACTTTAAAAAATACCAGGTAATTTTTGTAATTCTGTCGTGCTGCTGTTCCTAAAATCACTTGCAGACGGTGAAAAATTGTCTTGTCATCTACAAAATATGCCTCAAGCTTTCAACAAATTGCGATTTAGTGCTTGTGTTTTATTCAAGGCTTATCGTACAACGCTTGGATTGACACTGAGAATGAGAGACCTTGTGCCGAGTGGTTTTTAGCAATTACCACCTATAATTTTATCACAACAAAGCAGCTTTGGGAAACACTAACCATGTGAATTACGATTCGGTTTCGGTGCATCATCTGTTGGTAGGAAGGCTGTGAAATTGTTGACCTCAAACCGGTTAGAGTTACAAATTGCCTCAGAAACGATGAGACCCATGCATTTTTCATTTACGTAGCCTCATCTTTTTAGGGAAAAAAAGCAGATTATCATCAATTGGTTTTGATCTCTTATTCCATAGGTGATTGACTGTAATCGATCCTCAACGGAAAATGTCTGACCCGTTATGGTTTGATCTTCACAACACTTAAAGACAATACCACCTGCTAGATCTTTACTACTTGATAAACTCTTGCAATTAGAAACGTCGTGTTCAGTCGTTTAGTGTCATAAATAGCGCAAGTGATGTAATTCATATCCTATTTTTTCTGGTGTTGTTTACTATCTGCCTGCCATTATTTTTACTGTACTTTCGATACTCCTATTTTGCGTCACTATGCCCGCACCAGATGCTTTACGGTGACTGCATCTACTGTTGCGTCTGTCATTTTAATCATAAATCTTTCCTGCCGCAATCTTGTTTTTTGACAGGAATTCTGACGGATATACGAGGTACAGTATCCACTTTTTCCCTTATATGTCCCACGAAGTTCGTGCCTTCATCTGATATATTCCGGAAAACCTTCCAATATCTATGCCCCTTATCTCTTCGTTATTTTTCAATTTTTACATATTTTTACATATTTTACCGTAGCAAATACCTCTAATGCCATTGGTATTCAACATTGTCTGTTGGCTTTTGTTTGCAAAAGAATACATCTAGGTTTTAGCAACAGAATTTCTAATTCATGCAACGACTTAGTGCCGTTATTTAATGCGGGCAGTCATGTAAATAATTTTAATCTTAATATAAAAAATAGAGATTTGAATCATCTGTTAAAATTTTTTTATATTTGTTGTGAAACCACTTATATCCATCTAACCAAACAAGAGTATGACGACCATACATATCCAGGCCCGATAGTTACTCCTGTTTTAGTATTGAGGGTGTACTCTTGACATTTGACCCAAAATCCCTTTATGTATAAAACGTTTGTACAACTCAAGCTAATGTAAAATACATGATTGCATCAGACAGAAATTATACATTTTGTAACAGAGCAAAGGGAAAATTTTACAGATTATGAAGATTTGAAAAGAACTTTAGATTTAATAGATTTACAGTATCAAATGCCGTTGTTTTAACTGGGATTTAAAATCTCAATAAAAGAAAGACTTTGCAAATTATTAAATCACGATTTTAGGAATGAAATCAATCCTTGATGTTTCAAGTTTGCTTAATTTTTGAATTTATGTTGCTTCCAGCATTCGTCATTTGAATAGGAAAGAAGTATGTTGGATTAGTTCATTGAGGTATAGAGATGACCACAGGCGTTCATATTTTGTTGATAATTTGCCTGATGATCCCCGTACAAACACGGGCATCTGTACTCCGAAATCACCTTTTATTTAAAATTTTGAAATGTTTTAATTGTAAAAGATCCGACCCCCGTAGTTAATCATTTTAATTTTCGGCTTTAAACGAAATATTTGTGGCAGTTCTGCTGTGCGTTGGCGCCAATAATTGATTTTAAATTCTGGTTGGCCTTTTCCCTTCCCCGTCTGCTCAAATTTGAGATCATGACATTTCATTTTTTTATACAGTGGCCTTAAGTTCACTTTTTCATCTATTTCAAGTGTGAATAAACAACTTTAAGATAGCAATATGAGGCTTACTTTTAATTTTGTTTAAGCTGAGTTGCTATCTAACTCAGTATGTTAGTATTGACAATTAATAGCAATCTGATATCGTATTTCAAAAATCAAATAACGAAAATAAATAAATTTTTAAAAGAACCAGTTATGGGAGATAAATTTTTTTTCTCGAGTTGTAGAGATGACATTTTTAGCTGCAAGACCAGAATTTGTTTTTGTTTAAAGGAGATATGGTTACCAATTTTGATTTCTAAAATTTTGTCCAATTGCCTTCAAATTATTTTTTTTCATCATTCCAAACAGCCCTTTTTTTGTATCAATGAGAAACCCGTCATTACGTTTCTATAAAAGTTACAGCATTTTAATGCAATTCTCTGTATATTTTGATAATATCAGTGCAAAATTGTAGCCATTACTGTCAAGCCTTGACTTATGTTTAAAGCCTTTTTTCAAAATTACGTTTATAAAGACAAAAGTAAGTGAAACAATAAAGATAGGATCCTGTTAATATTTCAGAGTATGACAAGAAGTCTTGTGTTACAAAATCTGCTTTTATTTTTCTAGAACATGGTAACCCGGTCTTGGTCTTTCGTAAATGATTGGTGTTTAACGGACGTTCACAAAGCACGTTCTCTCTTTTTATGTGATTTTAGATTTTGCTCCTTTATTTTGAGAACTCATACGTATGACCGTTGAAGCTCTCCTTTGCATGAAGGTACAGAAGGGTTTTTTCTAAACCTCCGCTCATTGATTCCAGAAGCTTTATTCACGAGGACAAGAATCGTAGAAAATAACTTGAGTTCATTCATGACTAATTCTTTACTAAAAGTGTTTTGATCTAAATTGATGCATTATCGTCCCCATAAAAGGGTTTCGTATAATAGTGAATGACGTTACTGAGCAGACGCAATACATGGTAAAAATGAAACACGGATATATAGTGTGTTCTGGTCTTTTGCGTTACAAGGATCAAAAGGTGAAATCCAAAAAAAAAAGACGAGTGCCAGGAAAAAAATCAGCGATTTGTCATTAAAGGTGGAAGAATTTGTTGAATTTGTTTCCGATGTTGAATGATTAATGAAGTTGGTATTGGGTCCCTCAATCATGTATACAATTGCACTCGTGCAAGTGAAATCGTTCTCTGACATTTCCTGCTGTGGCTTTGCATTCTGGAGCCATTGCTTTGCATTGCTTTATATAATGCCAATTTATTCGTGTGATTGCGAAATNAGAACTCATACGTATGACCGTTGAAGCTCTCCTTTGCATGAAGGTACAGAAGGGTTTTTTCTAAACCTCCGCTCATTGATTCCAGAAGCTTTATTCACGAGGACAAGAATCGTAGAAAATAACTTGAGTTCATTCATGACTAATTCTTTACTAAAAGTGTTTTGATCTAAATTGATGCATTATCGTCCCCATAAAAGGGTTTCGTATAATAGTGAATGACGTTACTGAGCAGACGCAATACATGGTAAAAATGAAACACGGATATATAGTGTGTTCTGGTCTTTTGCGTTACAAGGATCAAAAGGTACCAAGTGAAATCGTTCTCTGACATTTCCTGCTGTGGCTTTGCATTCTGGAGCCATTGCTTTGCATTGCTTTATATAATGCCAATTTATTCGTGTGATTGCGAAATACTTTCAGTATCTTCAAGCATTAATCATTCAACATCGGAAACAAATTCAACAAATTCTTCCACCTTTAATGACAAATCGCTGATTTTTTTCCTGGCACTCGTCTTTTTTTCTCTAGTGTGTGGCAAACGCAATGAGATTAAATTGCAGCATCACTTGGGTATTGAAAGAAGGCAATTGCGGCAATCTAGCTTAGCTTGTTTTTTTGTGAGGCAGTGTGTGTCAAACGGCATTTCTCTACTTATATGCCTTAATCAGATTTCCAAAGCTAGTGGTCACTGTTTTGGTGTTGAGAAGTTGGTATTGGGTCCCTCAATCATGTATACAATTGCACTCGTGCAAGTCTGCTGCATTGTCTTACTGGTAAGTTGCCAGGGACAAATAAATCTTTGGAAAATACACATTCATAAGTCAGCAGATGGCCCACGGCACCCAGTACCAGGACACTAACATCTACAAGGAGTAACAGGGCTACACACGGTTTCAATCATCTACAATGACAAGGCAAAGAAACATTGAAGAATCATTTAACAGATTTCACATTTAAGAAAATGGAAAAAAGGCTGAAAAATAGGTACCTTTTCTCCGGAAAAATTAGAATATGCTACCTCTTTCGCGCTTTGCTAAACAGTTTTGGTGTATTTTGGTGTATTTAATAATGAAATAATAAATGAGATACGTGCATATCACACCACGTTGTGAAGCAATTTGTTGGAAATGAGTACCACTTGATTGAGTGTAAGCGATAACTTTTTTAAAAACCATGCCCTTAAAATTTACCCTCCTTGCTCTAATGCATGTCTAATTTTTATCCATAACCCCTACCAAATTTCAGCTTTTACAAACTGATTGAATACCCCACAATAGACGTTACTGTTGGTGACTATCAGTACAGAAACTGGTACATTGACCTTTGCCTCCTTTTACGTATGTTGTTTTGATTTTTTTCTTCAGGATGTAAGGGATGATATTGCTGGAGCACAAGCTGCCGGTTTGAAAGGAATCCTTGTAAAGACAGGTATAGTGTTGACTTTTTACATTGCATTTGAAAATGCTGGTTGTATCATAGAAAACGTTTGAAAACCGATTACTCTGCAGTTCTCTTCACTAATTGTACCAGTGGTTGAACCTGGATCCCACGTTTAGTAACTATTTGCTACTGAAGTTTTGCAGACGTTTGTTAAAAATTGGTTACTACTTTGTCTATAGTATTATTCTTAAACAAACCAAGCTTGCTTTTGGTCGGGGGAAAATGTGGTAACGACTAAAAACTTGTAACTTTTCTCTGATTAAATTTTTACTCTCAGGCTGGCAAACAGCAAATCATTTCCATTACATTTTGTTTACTTATATTATGTTGTTGACTCGGTTTCTTTTTTTCGATAGACCCATCTATTTTACCTCCTTATACTTTGAGTGCCTCGTGATCTCACCACTAGTCTAAAGGTTGCACCTTAAGCAAGTGCGAACAGCCCTATAGGAATCCCTTACCAGGGTTACCGATGAAGTCAGCGGCACAGGCTGATGGATGTTAGAAAAACCAACAGTTGGCCTCTGGTACCCAACAAATAATCATGAGGTACGAAGAATATGCGGACCAGGACTGATTACACATCCAAGAGTAGGTTTGAGACGAAGGAGTACTGGCGCAACACAGATTGGGGAAAATTTGTTTTCTTCTAAAAATTCTCCTTTCTAGCTTTCAATTATGTCTTTTTCACAATTTTTCTTTTGTGAAAACTTTCCTTTATTCTGACTATCTTTGTATTCTTCCGCGTCATTAAACAAGCCTCGCTGATATTGTTAGAAATAGCGATTTTTGATTGAATGATATTTACCTCTTTTTCGACAAGACTCGACAATGCATCTTCTTAACCTTACTGCATGTGCCCGACAAGATCATTTAGCTTTTACAGAAACAGTCAGGATTCGTCCTTTATTCCCTTCTGTTAACTAGTTATTCTCTTTATCAAACAGCCACTTTCTTCAGTAATACACAGCTTCTGATAATTTTATTACATCCACAGTAATTGGCTCGTCTAATTTGCTACTGAAGAGTCAATCTCCAATGTAAACACATTAGGAGAACCCAGTTCTATCACAAATGATCATTGTTTACTCTGTAAACAAGGATTGTGAAATATTTCCATAATCCCTTGTTGTTTCCGATTTTCTTCACTCAAATTCTCTCAAATTGTTCAAAGTAGATAAACGAGGTAAATTTTTGGTTTTCAACTTGGCTTTCAGATATTAGTCAGAAATTTTTTTACATTCGACCAACGAAATTCTAGCACTAGTCAAATTTTTAGACTTTGTAACCAACATTTCAATTTTTATTATTGAAAGCAATGGAAAAACTTTTATATTCACGATCACCGTATTTGTATTCCGAAACAGTTTATTTATTGACTGGTGTTGTCTGCAGTTCAAATGTTTTTGACAGACATGCCAAATTTGGTGTTTCCTTTTTCTGAACTAATTTGATTTTGCTTATTAAAATCTTGTTGTTAAAGTCGATGAGAACACATACATGGATCACGATCTCGTTTGCGACCAGACGAAAATTTGTTCTGAAGGTCCAGGTTAACGTTTAGGTGGTTCACAGGCTATGAGATATGTTCATAGTTATATTTTTATATATTTATATGTCGATATAGCTATATATTTATTTACATATCTTCATTTAATTATTTATACATCCGCCCACTTAATTTTTTTGAGACAGGATGGAAAAGTGAAGTGGAAACGGAGTGAGTATTTCATATAATAAATAAAACACATGTTTTAAACTGTAATATGAAAAGATAAAGAGAATCTGGTCTGAAATACTTTAGCAGATACACATTTCAACTGTAGAATTTTGGTGAATGGCTTCTAGGTCAGATGGATAAAGGGCTTATCAGTGAAGCCTAACTCAGTGAATGATAGTATTAATAGCTGTGAATAACCCATCTTTTAGAGCAACTTTTTGTTAAATACTGATAAAAGGGGATATCACTGACCCGATGGGAAGAGAAGTTGATGACAAAGAAACATATTGCTGATATAATTTATCACTCTTCTTTCCATTTTGTTTTTCCTCACAGTGAATAATTCAAAAAATTATGAGACATGGAAAACACCTTTTTGTCATTATGGATATACCTAGAGCCCAAATTTTTTTTAATCTTGGAAAGCGTTATTTTGTCTTGGTTTCTGTAGCTTTGTAGATTAACAGTTGGTAAATTATCAGGCAGTCTTAAAGCACAAAGTCTTTCCGTATTTGCCCTGAAATATAAGTATTTTTTTGGCCACTGTGCGAAATATTTTTCGACTTCGTTAAACAATGATCAATATTACTTTGTTGAGTATTGCCAAATGCTGATATCTCAAGACTATTTTAGATTATCGGTTCTTGTGATCGCAGCACCTGCAAGTGTATGTTTGTCAGAGTTCTTAAAGGGATTTTTTCGTATTCTTCTTATAAAGGATATTGCAAAACTTATTTTTTGTTTAAACCAGAAAGAGAGAGAGAGAGAGAGAGAGAGAGAGAGCTGTATATATATAGGCGTAAATGTCAATGAAAGTACCTAATGAGTAGGTGTGTTTTTCCAGTTTGTCAACAACAGGTGTGAGAAAGGAACACCTCCTTTCGTACAGTAATCTGTAATCCACGCATGGTACTAAGGATAAGACTATCATATTTGTTTGAAACCTACTTTTGAGAAATTTGAAATTAGTTCTTTCTATATTCGTTAATAACCTTTTCCTGTGGGGTTTATTCGTTTGCTATAATGGGTGAAAATATAATTTGATGTTGGCCATAAATGTTGTGATTCCAATTTTAGACGAATATCAGTTTTATTATTACTTGGATCATGTATTTTCTTTCAAACAACCACTTTATTCGTTTCAAAAGTGCAGGACCCTGTGAAAACCAATTTTGCTATATCTTTTGTGCGAATGCAATTTGTGAAGCAATTTAGAGAACACCTAGGCACAGTAATATTATGCTTTAGTGATATACAAATTAAGAATATGAAATAAGTTTTGTCGATTGAATCACTTATTACATTTTTTCTAGGCATACGTTCTGAAATAAAGTTTTTTCTGCCAAAACAGCAAGTTTTACTTAATATTACGTTTAGTTGACTGATCTTTCAAGCTTTGATCATACTGTAACTTATAAAATAGAGCCCCAGATCATTTACTGGAAGAATAATTTTTCTCTTCCTACACCGCAAAGACGAGATTAAATAACACTACTGAAACAACATTTTAATTAATGTGTATATACAATTTTCAGTTTTATAAACACATGAGCCTTAGCTGTGTGTTCTACTCATTGTTTTATGTGTCATTCACTGTGAGGGCAGTTTTGTAGAAAAGGTTTATAAAGAGAACAATTCGTTTCCTTAGTCATCGTCATTACCGACGTTTACTTTGCAAGCTATTGCTTAAAAATGATGATAATAATAATGATAATAATAATGATGATAACAGTAATAATAATAATAATAATAATAATAATAGTAGTAGTAGTAATAATGAAATTATTAAATTTTTGATCAGCTGGCTAGCACAGGGAGAGAAGCAGGAGATTCTTAATATCAGTGTCAAGGCTTCAAGTCCAACGTTAGACGTTCTTTTTTTCTACTATTTTTATTTTTTCTTGTGTTATCCTTGAAATTGTGGTGGAGGATGATGAAGCTCTCTCTTAACCTGCCATGGTCTCCATTTTTAGCTCTTACAGATTTTTTTCCCATCTCATTCCCACTTCTTGATTTCCATGATATATTCTTGCATCTCGCTGTCTCTAGGTCTTCTTAGTTCTCTAATCATTTATCATTTGGGATATCATCTCCCATAAAAGCTCTTTTTCCTCTTGCCCTACGAGTTTTAATCAAACCTAGTTCTATTTTACACATTTCCAATACTTCTTTTTCTTCATTATGTGTAACTTATTTTAAACATGCTTTTATGGCATAAAATCTGGAATGGTTTTACTTTTTCGCTGCCATTTGCAGAGAGTAGACAAACGTTTTATCCACACAATTATACTGACCATACGATACACTTTAGCAGTCCAGACCTAAGTTGAAAAATGTAAGTTTTGGTTGGAGTTTACTTCGCTGAATTTCTAAACTACATCATCCATAAAAGATTATCTTACTTTCTATATACAAAAAGTTACCAGCTTGTTTCAATGTACTACCATTAATTCTAATACTAAACCTAGGGACAGTCGTCTTTTGACATTGCCACCTCCTATGTCTTAACGCATTTTTTTATTTGGTAATACTTCACCATTAACATTTGTAGTGTCAACCCCATCTAGGAATTTTGTCATTATCAGTTCTGTGCCTTTTTTGTATTCAACCGCAACGTCATTCCCCATGCACGGAGAGTACTGCTTCCTGTTTCCAGTACAAGTTCTTAATACTTTCGAGCCCTTAATAGACCCCCCGACTATATCTTTTTGAAAAATGTCTATCGGGACATTATTATTGGAACTTCTTGTTTATTACTTTCTGATCCATGAGCACGGTAAATCTTCAAGAAAGAGAGAGGTAAAAAAACTCACAAAACATTATTTTGTTCTGCTTTTCTTTTACTTCCAACATACGTGCCATCGTGCAGGGTACAATCTACATCATTATATACGAATAACACACGTGTGTGAGCGTAATACCGTAGTCTTTTGAATAAGCGCCCCTCTCGAATAAGCGCCCTCTTTGTTTTAGGGGAGTACGCTTATTCGAATTTTTGGAATTGACGGAGAAAAATCGATTAAAAAATTCATGGAGGAAAGAAAACACTTTGAAAAGAAAAAATAACACGTTTTCTTTGACAATTTTTATTCTTTTATGTTTTTCTTATCAAAAAACTTCTTCAATTCGCCGTCCACTATATCAATATTAAGTATCTTCTTCGACATTCGAATTCTACATTCGAATTCTATAATATTTTGAACAGAACTGTTTTCAATGAAGCGTATTTCTATTTTTACATTAACATGGTGAGTAAAAATCAAAGTGATAATGCGGCTGTTTGTCACAAAAGAGAAAGCTTGAGAAGTTATACAGCGGCGTTCAAACTGAAGGCAATTCAATACGCTGACCAGTTTAACTTAAGTCCGTCTGCCTCACATTTTGGTGTTGAACGAAGAATGGTCGCTTGTTGTGTTTCAAACCGTAATAAAATACAGGCTCAGACAACTGCAACGAAAGGAAAGGAAAAGAAAAGACTGCCCGGTGGTGGAAGGAAACCTTTAAATGAGGAACTGGAAGACAACGTATTGGAGTGGGTTTTAGAAAGAAGGTCTAAAGGATTGCGTGTTTCCCGCACCCTTATCACGAAAAAAGCATCAGTTTTTTTTCAAATAAGTGTAAAATTCAAACGAAACGGATTTCTCTGCTAATGAAGGTTGGTGTCGCAATTTCATGAAACGAAATGGCTTGTCGTTGCGCAGAAAGACCTTCTATATGTCAGGAGGACCCGGATATGGTGATTTCTAAACTCGTAGCCTACGTGTTACGAATTCGAAGACTACGTTTGCAGCAGAGCTACACGATGGATAATATCTATGCCATGGACGAAACCGCCGTTTGAACTGATATGGTCTCGTCTTCGACTGTTGAATAAAACTGGATCGAAAACTGTAACTGTAAAATCAACAGGCCATGAAAAGAGTCGGGTAACAGTTTGTTTAACTGCTCAAGCAAATGGGGAAAAACCATTTATCGTATTTAAGGGAGCAAAGCGAGATGTCGAAAAGCTTAACAAGGGATTCCAAGAAAAATGTACGATCGCCTCTTCCGCTGATGGTTGGATGAGCTCTGAGCTGACGAGTCAGTGGATAGATCAGGTGCTCGGCATGTTCTCATTCACAAGGCGTTTACTGGTATGGGATACATATTCATGTCATATCGAAGATTCCACGCCCAACTCGTTAAAAAACAAGAAAATTGACGTAGTTTTGATTTCAGGTGGCTGTACACGTTACATCCAGGCACCTGACGTTTCGTGGAATAAGCCGTTCAAACAACACTGTGCTGAATTTTATGACGAATGGCTCTCAAACTCTGGTTTAAACAAAGTAACAGATTGCGGCAATTTAAAAGCACCTCCCAGAAGAGAAGTTGTTTTGTGGATTCTCAAAGCCTGGGAGAAGTTGTCCAAGGAAATTGTACAAAAATCTTTCGTTTCGTGTGTATTATCGTGTTCGACCGATGGGAGTCAGGATGATGAGATCACCTGCTTCAAAAAGGCCAGCCTTGTAGCGAAGGGCGCTCTATGTTGGAAAAGCAATTAGAGTATATGAACACTCCTGAACTGAACCCGTTTGTTCCTGATGAAATCGATATGGCAGATGCCTGGCCTAAGGAACTACTCGTCGATGAAGACCTTGGAAGTGATGAGGATATTGATATTTTGTAGTGTATTGTTTATCTGGTATTTACGTGTTTGACCTTTGTTCTCCTGAGAGATGTAAAATGTGAAAAAGAACGTTGATCTTCGAATTTTTAATCCATATTTTTCGAGAAATATTTTATAAGCGCCCCTTATTTGACCGATTACAGTAATTACATGTGCACATTATTGGTTTCGTCTATAAGTACATTATTTACATAATAGAAAATGGTGGCATTTTAAATCTTTTAAAATATGTAAGAACAGTAGGCGTACATATTTAAAAAATGAATTTTGTTTTACAAAAATACGTAGTTTTTGAAAACACCCCGTTATTGCATCCTCTCCCTTTATTTTCATATATTCTAATGTTGTTTCTGCTTACCACTGGGATCCTGATCAGATCTACCATTTTCCGACAGCTGACATTAACAAATTACCTCCCAAAATATCAACAAAACAAAGAGTTTTCTGTGCTTCTAACATTCCTTTACTTGAGCTTCTAAGACTGAAGGTTGCTTTTCTGTGCCTATTTCTTTCCGAAATCCAAAGTGGTCACCACTGAGTTATTTTTCTATTTATTCCTTATTGTTGTTAAGTAAAACATTTACCATGGCCTTGCTAAAATAAGACAAATAAAATAAGACAAAAAAATCTCTGTCGTTAAAGTTCTTATCATAAAAGGAATAACATATACTTTGGAATACCTTCGGAAGTACCTCCTTCCTTTCAGGCTGTGATATTACACAGTGCTGTCAAATATGTCATGCCTGACTCTTTTACCAATTTTTTAGACACAAGTGGTAACTAATCTTCCCCCAAACCACTTACTCTTTCCATCCTCTTTAAAGGTGCTGTTATTTCTGAGTCTAACGATTGGCATTTTTTCCATGCTTTTATCATCAAACAACTCTCGTCTTTCCTTACCTTTTGGAGTACAACTGTCTCCACCGTACTTTTAACCAGTTACAGCTTTGGTTTTTGTAAACATTTCTCTGAGTTACGTTTTACATCATCACGTTTTATTTATTGACACCTCATGAAAATTGTTCCCCTTAGTAAGCCTAAAACTATAATGCACTTTGGGAAGGCCCCTAACCTGCAAATGCCTCTATTCAAGTTGCATCTTTTACCCGTTTTCTTCAAGTTTTCCACTGGAAGCTTTTTTTCCTTGCTCTTCATTTGTTTGCCAGTAGTTTCTTTGTAATTGCTCCACTTACCACTTTTAACTAATCCAGAAACACCTTGATCTTTATTTTCTTCTGAAGTAGAATTTGATAGTTCTGTCCCCGGATCTTTGATTTATCTGGGTTATCTTTTAGTGATACCTAGTATCAGCTGCCGTCATACCGTTAGCCTTGCATAATTCCCCAATCTCTCTTCCCCGTCGTACCACATTCCTAGTTCAAACCTCATTTTCAACTTCCTCTGACGTACTTCAGCTTTAACGCGACTCGTTGCAATAAGAATATCATTAAACATTACATACTTTATGACTCTGCCTTCTTCACCTTAATTCACTTCAACCTGATTATAATTATTAATGATAGTAGATGCATATACTTGAATTAGTGTGCAATGGCCAACAACTAAGTTTTACCACCAACGTTTTGTCTATAGCTGCCCGGTAAGATTCAATACTCTGTGCTAATTATCTGGATTGGGATGAGCACTTCTACTAAATAGATCTTACATAGTCTTAACATAACAGAGCTTATTTTGATTATTTCCTTAGCAGCTTTGTATAAGTGCCTACCTGGAGGATTGTTTTTACATTTTAAGGCCCCACTATCAAATCTTTCTTCTACTTTTTATCGCCTTCCCCGCTGTCTAAGTTGTGTATAATTTTCATCATTGTAAAACGTCTTTATTGGTAGCTTGCCAATCAAGCTAAATTTTTGCAGAGAGCATCATTGGAATTCTTCTATATGCGTGACTCCAGAGTCTCCACACACCTTTCCTGAAACCCATGTTTAGTTATCAGCGGTGATATCTTAAAAATTTCTTTATGTCTTGGCGGAGTACTCACTGATAGGTGAAAATAGGAAAATGTCTTGCTGACGGAGAGAATGAATAGCTGCCAGGAATATTTCTGAAAAGTAGTTCATATTATAAGAAAAACATTCATATAACATTGAATATCACCAAAGGGCATTGTACCTTCTCTTTTTATGCTTCCAGACGTATCAATATCTTTGTTCTCCTCGTTGTCTTTCTCCTCCTTGTCGTTCTTCTCTTCTTTATTTGATTAAAAATTTTGAAATGTCACACAAGGAAGATTATAGACCATTTACCTGAGGAACTTGGAATTGTATCTAGTACCCAGTGTATTAGATTTCACTTCTATTTTATTGGTGCTAGCTGGTAAGGGTTATCCCAAGACCATAGTTAAGCAGTAGTTTCTGAGTGGTGAAATCAATTTTGTTGCCATGCAAGAGGTCCCCAGTTTGAGCTTTAGCTACGTCCCAGGAATTATTGTCCTAGGAAGTATGACCACTAGTACATGTGTTCAAAGAAAGCATTGACAGAGGGAAAAATACTTAATAAAAGAAAAATGAGGGCAAAAAAGAAAAAAGAACTACTCTGTACTTAAGAGGCTTCCAGCCTTTGCTTTGGATGAAAGAAGTAAAAGCGAAATCTCAGATTGAAGCCTCTGAATCATTTGCTTATGAAACCAAAGTTTTTTGCAGATGGTCAGTGTAGAAAAATTGACGCAGTGACACATTTATCCCCAGAAACATTCACTTTTTTTTATTCAGAACTAAACGTCTGATTTTTTGTAGTATGTATCTTGGACCTCCTGAAAGCTATGTGAATATCAGCTCACATACCCTTTGCCATCAGGTATAAGAAGTTAAAGTATTTAATAAATACTTTTATCTTTGAAAGACCCTGAGTCAGTGAAATAATACTTTCGTCGTATTGACCTTGCCATTTTCCAGGATTTCTTTGTCTTGAACCCTTTTAACGCATGACTCCTCCAGTTAAGGAACTGGATGGATCTATTTGCTGAACGTACTTACTCATTGTCTTATCCATGAGCTTCATAATTGTTATTATATTGATTGGCGTTGCTTGAAAAGTAATTTTACGTTTTAAGTGTTTTACATTGAAATCTATTGTTTAGCATAAGCTTCTACCCATACATTTTTTAGAGGTAGTCGCGTAATTCACCGCGTAATTCACCAACAGGTACAGTATNGGTATAAGAAGTTAAAGTATTTAATAAATACTTTTATCTTTGAAAGACCCTGAGTCAGTGTTTTAGGGGACCTTGCCATTTTCCAGGATTTCTTTGTCTTGAACCCTTTTAACGCATGACTCCTCCAGTTAAGGAACTGGATGGATCTATTTGCTGAACGTACTTACTCATTGTCTTATCCATGAGCTTCATAATTGTTATTATATTGATTGGCGTTGCTTGAAAAGTAATTTTACGTTTTAAGTGTTTTACATTGAAACCTATTGTTTAGCATAATCTTCTGCCCATACATTTTTTAGAGGTAGTCGCGTAATTCACCGCGTAATTCACCAACAGGTACAGTATGGAGCTTTGCCATGTGTCTGGTACTCAAGAGAATTGCTCTTGAGTGGGTCTTTCAGCAAGGTTTTCTTGTGCAGACTGACTGATCTTATTGAAAACATTTAGGCAGCGATACGATTTAAAAAATAATTGCAGCAGAAAATATTGCATTACCAGATTGTTGCTACGGTCTTCTTTGCAATCAGCTTTGATTTGTTGTAATTCTTAAATGTTTGTAAAGAGATCGTCTTCTTGTATCCAAGGCAGATGGTACTGCCTGCAGGTGATACCAGACGTAAAGGCCTTTACTTACAGATGGTTTATTATTGGCACGGCAACCAATCTTAAACAACGAAGAGAATCCGTAATGACGATAATTGATTGCGTTTTACTTTGATCGTACTTACGAATTCAGCAGGTGAATGAACTTCTCTGGTTTAGATCGAGCAATTATTAGAGACAGGGCTAAATGACCAGCGCTTCGTATTAGGATGACTGTCGTCAGGTTTTGATTTAAGGTGAAAATAAATGAAACGTTTGACGCAAATATTGTTCTAGTATGTTCAACGAAGAGGATAGAAAATTTAATACAAAAAGATGAATTTAATGTCTAGTCAAAGGAAAAAGACAGACAGGCACACAGAGAATGTAAGACAGAGGAATAAAAATGTGGTGCATTGTTTGAAATGTGTCTTATTTCTCGTTTATTAATCTTGACCCTCGCCATTAATCACCCTGGACTCACAGGGGGTGTAATCATGTTAATATGGGGGTGCTTATTCCAGAATAAAAAAGTATTTGTTGTATTTGTAGAAAGTTATATTTACGAAATTAACTTTTCTACTATTGTAAACCCTTCTATATTAAATTATTTTTGTAATTTATTTTATTGAAAGCAAGCCATTTTAATTGTATAATAGTATCAAACGCTTTTACACTCTTTATCAACAAATCTCTATTTTTAAAGTTTAAGTCAAAAGGATACTAATACTTTTCTTAGTAGATTGGATCCAGCATTGAAAAAGATGTTTTGGGATAAGCTCAAGTTTAACCTTGCCGTGAATAATAAATTTCAACTTCATTTGATTGGCATACTTCAGAACAGGTTTCATTGTTTTGTGTAAATCAAAAGTGTTTATTTTTTTAGGCTCATGGCATCCTATAACTAATATACTGAAACCCCACCATGTGTGTCCTTTGAGTTTAAAAATAATCACAGATAACGGTTAGTGTTGAAAAGTAAAACGACAAGAAAGTCTTTCAATAGTAAAAGAGAAGGACCTCTTTGGAATTTCTCGATTTTTTTTCCTTGACAAAAACAAGCAATTTGAAAATGCGATGTGAATATGCGATGAGAAGTTTGATTTTGAATGGTTTTGAGCCATTTTGAATAGAATTAGATTTGAACTTTACTACATAAATTAATAACTTTTCTACACATGCACTAATACGAATGATAGTAATATAAATGGTATATGATGAGTCGGCAGGCATCAGTATTTCTCTACACCGAAATTTCCCACAGTGAGAGCAATATGAAACAGGCCTGAACTGTTTTCTGGAAAAGTAAAGCGTAGAATGAGAGGGAATGGGTCTGAAAAGAGTGTTATAAAAGATATTTAGACAGTATTAGGGGAGGAATTGCAATACACAACCGAAAGTAAGAGATGCTTTGTGATCGAAAAAGTGGAGGAGTGCTATTTTTACTTCTTCTCAATACACACCAGTGTACAATAAGGAGCAAAAGGTGAAAAAGGTCAGACGCAGGGGAAAGATTGATATTGATATAGTCACTGATTGTATCCATGCATATGTCTAAAGTGGAGCCAGGTGAAGAATGAGGAAGCTTGTTGTTATGTCGAATTGATCACGGCACGTAACCACAATAGCATCATACAGTAAATATTTTTTGGTATGTTTAGCTTGATTTTTGTTTCCTATCTGACTGCATTATATCAGAGTTTTTGAAGGAAATAAATATAATGAAGTGGCTNCACGTAACCACAATAGCATCATACAGTAAATATTTTTGGTATGTTTAGCTTGATTTTTGTTTCCTATCTGACTGCATTATATCAGAGTTTTTGAAGGAAATAAATATAATGAAGTGGCTGGAAAACACTAAATTACGAGGGAATACTTTATACAAGGCTACTAACTCCTCGCTTGGGGTATGTATTTTTGTTGATCATTATCAAGTATATTACAAGTGTATATAGCCCTACAAATGATGTATAAATAACACTTTTAGTTACACTTATTGGTATTTCTTATATAGCATATTATTTTATTTTATTTTATTTTATTTTATTTATTTTTTTAATTTATTTTTGTTGTATTTTGATATTTTTTTATTTTATCTTCTTTTATTTAAGTAGGGTTCTCAAAACTGCTCGTCCCAAACACACCGGACGGGCCTCAACGGCGTAAAATGAATAAAACGTAGGAGAATTTATCAAAAAATGGAGAAGAAAGAGCGAACGTGATGAAAGAGGGTCATCGTTGATCGGCAACAAAAATGCCAAATAATAACAAATAAAAACCATCACCTGCAACATCGCCATCAAAAGCCTCTCAATCTTCAAAAATACTGCGTTTCCTTACCAAACAAATTTCATTTAAGAACTAAAGATTCACACAATTTACTTGACTAAAGTTAGACCTTTACAGTGATTGTCATACTTTTGCCATTTGACACAGGCAACATGTTACAAGTATTGATAATAGAGCCAGAAAAAATGTGAAAAAACTCTTTTGAAACATGACCTGTTTAACGTGTTAGAGGTCTTTTGTCACAATAACTTGGCGTTTAAAAGAAAGAACGGCCAAAAAAATTAATTCCGTAATGGGTGTTGGATGTTTAAGCCCCCAGAAAATTATAGCAAAAGAATACATAGTCAAAGCATCTATATATCCCAAAGCATATATATTATAGGGATGATTGCTTATTTCTATCCATTGCTTCTAAGAAAATCTTTAAGGATTTTTGCCCTTTATAGGTTTATCAGATAGATAATTCAGTTTCCAATGGAAAAAAGAAAAGATAAACTCTGCTTCGTAGACATTGGGAGCACACCCTTAAATAATTCACCATCTACAACTATATGAAGTAAACAGATGAATAGTCATTTAATTGTACATTACAGTCATGAACAAAAGTTTAAGACCAAACAATGAAAAATTTGGTTATTGCATCAGATTGCATCAGCCAGTTGTCCTGATTGCATCATATCAACTCTTTTAATTTTAGTTGTTCCTTTGAATGATATCTTAGCTGCTATCAACACCTCGTTCTGATTTTTTTTGGAGAATAGCTGAAAAGGGGCGGAAAATGTCCCTGACGGCCGTTCAGAGGGCCCTACGCAGTCAAACGTTGACAGAAAGCAGCATTGCGAAAAAATTGAGTGTCAGCAAGTCAGCCGTGCATCAGGCGATCGTCAAGTACGAAGAAGTAGGAATCTACGAGTATCGGAAGAGTGGAAGATCTAGAAGCACCACCAAGCACGATGACATCTTGATGAAAAGGATGGTCGTCAGGTCTCCAACAAGTTCCATGAAGAAAATCAGGGCAGAACTGCTGCGGATGCAGAGTGAGTCATATGCCAACCTTTGTTTGCAACCAAGTTTCTGGCTGCAAACAAAGTCAAAGTGCTCCAGCAGCCGTGAAATAGCCCTGACCTCAACCCAATTGAAAATTTGTGGATGGTATTGAAGGATAAAGTGTAGGAACAACAACCGTCAACTGCTCCAATGTTAGCTAGAGTGATAAAAGAATTCTGGGTTAGAGAAATCTCGAAGGAGTATTGCCAAAGTTCAATAGACAGTATACTGAGGCGCAAGGAGGTTGTAATCAGAAACAAGGAGAATATGCAAAATATTGAATTTTGGACAATTGAATGATCATGGATAGCAAAATTGCATATAGTGACATATTTTCTGTGCAATATGAAGATTTTATGAAAAATAAAACTAATTGTCGTGTTTAAATGCGATGAAATTGTCATTTTCGTGAAATTTTGAGCTTGGTCTTAAACTTTTGTTCATGACTGTAAAGACTCTAGCAAACAAGTTTCGCACAAAAGATTAGTATCCCCGTAGGTTACCTTTTATTTACTGCTTAGTTGCTCAGCCGACGACCAAAACCTTGAAACCCGCCAAAGACAAACTATATTGAGGCGCTCGAGATCATAGATATTAAACTAAAATCAAAGCCTTCAAGCTAATAAAGCGCAAAGAAATTAAATCCTAGTAAAAGCACCTTGATATAACCATCTCAGCTATTAAATTTTTCACAATATTATCAATTTGGTTCAAATCCAAAACAAATTGAAACGTTGATTGCATAGACATGATTGCAAAGTAATCAAGTTAAGAACGTGATGCCGGTAGCTTAGGTAATAAAGCAAATGCTCGTGAAAGCCATAGGCAGGGGTTCGAATCCAGCTGGGTGCATAGAGATTCGGAACTTTTTTTATTTTAAATCCTCTTTGGCAATATTATTTTCAATAATTAGACGGTATACAAGTGCTCCTGTGCTTCTGTTCTTCTGTGCTCTGTACGTCTGTACGTCTGTACTTCTGTACTTGTGCGTTTGTGTAAATTAGTCAATAGAAACAATTTGAAGACTTGGAAAGTAGTTAAATTACTTCATAAATGACTGGCAAGGAAAAAATCTCATTTGTACCCTGCACTGTTGTCAGAGAATTACGATAGTTATTTTGCTTTTTTTTCGCTCCTGGATTTTTCCATTTTTATTTAACTCCTCAAAATGATTCAGTAAATATTTTAATATGCACTTCAACATTTATTATCGAGGTAGACTTTGAACACACGTATTTTACTAATATCCTTTGTCTGTATTTCAGATCCATTGTCGCCCGTACATTTTTAGTAACAGGTGAAATTCTTTTATTTGTACTTTTACTAACTAATCGCAAAACTAGAAGAAGATAAAGATCGGATATTGACTGACCCATCATTTATTGACATAAATGTATAGTTTACGTTTTGATAGGACTTGAAATGTTTAACAGAATATGTAATAAGATTTAGGAAGATTCTCTTTGGTACCAAATAATGTATTCAGTTTGTTTGAAAGAAGTTTCCGTCAAATTAAAACAAATGACGGCTCGGTGCACATTTCTCTTGTTAATAAGAATTGAGAAAATTAGTGAAAGTATTAGTTTGCCATAACTATATTGTATTTCTTTATGACATATGGGTAGTTTTTAAAGGCATAAAGCAATCCTTTGTGTATATTGACCATGTGCATTGCAATGTTAAAGTGTACGAAAAGGCATAATATGCTTTGCTGAAGGCAAAGAAGAACAATATTTTGCGTTATGGAGAGAATAAGTTTTGTGCAAAAACATATTAGGAGATAGGTATTGGAAATTTGTTTTGTTGTGAGACGAAGGTGAGAAAAAGCATACGACTCGTGAAATAATAATGCGCACAGATTGATAGCTTACACTGAATCCTTGAAATCCAAGAATTTCTAAACATAAAATGATCATAAAAATGCTCTTACCAATCGACTTTTACATTCGAGTTATTTCATTTGCTTTTAACAATACGTATTTTCATCAATATATACAGCAAGCCCAAAACAAACTGTTTAAGGGACTGTATTCCCTTAAAGCATTCTGGTACATTCATTTTCTGAATTTACTGTGAAAAGTTTAGGTGCAGTTAGTAGTGTTTTAAAACTTGTAGTCTAGCCAGCTTTTGAAATTCTTTGAAAAATGGTGTTATTTAGGAAATGAATGTATGTGCCTAAGAGCACCATTGTAAATCTTCAACCCAACCATGTATAAGAGTATTGTTTTCACTTATGGTCCGGTGCTACTAACTCGCATCTGGATCGTCGACCGAATTCAGCGGCAAGACTCTTATCTGATTTGCTCTGATATTTTTTTGAAACCTTGAAGCTGGTTCACATCATCAGGATTTATCATCTCTTCCCCGTTAACAAGTACTTTCATAATCAATACGACCAGTGGCTTTCTCTTTTGCCATAGCTTGCCCATGGTTTTACTTGATCCTCTTCATACCAATCGAAGCTTGATTAAGTATAAAGCTATACAAAACTTTTAAATACAAAGTAACTGTGTTTAAAACAGTTTTAAATCGTTTTTAAACAATGTTGTGCCATGGTTTAGTTTTTCCTTCCCACTATTAACATGAATAACAACAGTTCGCTATGCATAAACCGATCTTTAGCGCACCTGAAAATCCTTGAAACACGACTGGCATAGATTTATTACAGTAAGGTATTGATAACAGAGATAGTGTTAAATTATGTATTACCCATCTAATGTACCATCTTCTTTGCGGCTTAACCACTGTTAATATCATGGTTAATAACTTCACATTTATCCTTGTTTACTACCTCGCATTCTCTAAAAAGGCTGCTAGTGACATAAGTAGCTCAGAATGCTTTCGTCTTTGGGGTATGCAGAATAGTAAGGAGAATGCATATACAAGAACCTTGCCAAAATAATACCAATGGAAGAAAATAATACATGTTTTTAGAAAATTTAAGTAATTTTCTCCTTTTAGCTTTCATAGTGTTAATTCGTTAATTCAGATACAAATCCCAATTTCAAAGTTCAAGCTAGTTTTTACGGGATATTTTAACATCACTTGATTGTTTTATTTGCATTCTGAAACGACGTATTTTGCATAAAGATTTTTAAATCGGTATATGAATAAGTAAACAAATATCTCGTCTATTACTCCCCTGGCTTTCGTAATAACTTTCAAACAATAGTTTGACAATTATTATAAGCAGTAATATTTGTGTTGAAACTAGTTCGTTTTGTTCGTGCCTATTGTATTCAGTTTTTTCAACATATCTGTTTATTCATTATGACTACTATGACTTTTCAGAAGTTACTAATTTGTTTTTGATAGAGGAGCCGTGGCTTAATGGTTAGTGCAACTGCACATTAACCAAGAGTTCCGGGTTCGATTCCTTGAACTGTCGAGGAGAATTTGGAACTTTGCAAAGAAAAAAAAAGCCATTGGTTGGCGTCAGGAAAGGCATCCGGCAAAGAAATTCCTCACTGCCAAATCAAAGTCCCTCTGAAGGGCACCGTCTGAGCCCCAATTGCTGGGGAATAATGATGTTAAAACTAGAACTAATTTTTTTGATATTTCACAAAATCACAAAATCATGATCTTCCTGTAATAACAATTGCCTGACGCCCATGAATTATGAGGACAGATAACCCAAAAGTTAGAATTAAAATGTATTTTTGTAGCCTTCTCTTGTCATTTTTCCTTGGCTTTACATGTCTGCTATTTCTAGAATAGTTCAATATCTTACCTTCCTACATTTCTTCATTGTCTTGAATACGGCATCGTATTCGTTAGCGTAGGCAATTAACTACAACAATCTATAGGCTCTCTGTCTGTCTGTCTGTCTCTCTGTCTCTCTCTCTCCCTCTCTTTCTCAGATAAATTAACGGCCCTCTGCGTGAGGTCTGAAGACTATCATGATTCCCCAGAACTTGGTTAATGAATGAAAATGTAATTATGCATATAGAAAAGTTTCATGGACTGCAAACAGCATTGCTCTATGGTATTCGGTCTCAGAATAACTTTTTTGCTATTGTCATTTAGTCTTATGAAATGACATTTCAATATCTGTTACTTCAAAAATTAAAACATGATAGATTTGTAGTTTTAGGTTATTATTTGAGTAATTCCATGGACATTAAGTTAAAAAAAGAAATATTATCAATCTTTTTATTGCTATACAATTAAAATTAGAAATCGAGATTACCTGTCAATAGAGAACCTATTCAGGATACGACTATTGTTATTCATAAAGTAATGCTTGCTTGTAACAAGGAGATATCTTTAGCTATGCTTTAAGGCTTTACATTTCTTTGAATATCTTCGAAGAGATATTACATAAAATGCTTATCTACCTGTCTTGATTTTTTAAATTTCATCAAAAATCAACAAAAACAACAAAATCATACAAAATCGTAGCTTAAGATGAAAGTAGCTGAGATTTGTTTTCTTCTGGCAAGTCGGATGATGCAGATACCACGGTATTCCAAACAATAGGAATTGTAGAAAGTAAATTTACGTCTCTGGGAGCTTTACGCCGTTTTATTTCATTTTTGAAATAAAATTTAATGAATATTTTATGCTGCTGAGGCCATATGTTAATATGAATGTAGATCTGAACCGATGAGGTAGTTTTTCTAATTGTTTTAACCTGTTTGTCTTGTTTAATTTAAGTTATTATTTTATTAATGTGAATAATAGTAATATCCATAATCTTCATCCTCGTTTGTTCAATACTATATTTTTTATGGGAAATGAACATTTTACGAACAGAAACCAAAAATTATGACAAACTTTTTAAGGTAAGATGGAAATAGTTCACATGGATATAGCTTATGGTCATAACAAATTTACTTCATTGGCTCTTAAAATTACATTTGAATTGTACCCCTCCCGCCAAATGATGGCCACCATTGTCGTCGTTATCCTCATCGTCATGTCATCGTTATCGTTTTAATCATACATGATAGAAGTTCTTTTCATATTTTTCATGGTTAGATAATCTTTTGTGTATTGGGAGCTTCTGTCACCTACTACGATCTGTTGCAAGTGCCATAAAGTGTGTTAATTAAATAGTTAATCAAATAGAGTATAACTCCCATTTTTAATACAAAAAGTAGTCAGAAGATAATTAAGATGTTTTTTACCTTGTCAGCTATGTTCCACCGCACCAACAAAGAAAAGCACCCTCCAAGATGCCTTTGAAGCGATTGTTATGTTGTTGTTAGCAGTTTTCCATTCGGATCATGTTTTTACTTGAAAATAAACAATATTTGTCTGTTTGATCTAGTTTTTGCTGATTGCTCCATGACGCTTCAATAAAACTGTAAATTTTCTCTGGCAGTAAGTTATTAGTGTCAAGTGTCTATGGCAACAGCTTTCATACAACTGGTTATCCAGTCTTTTTCAAATTTTAACTATCTCTGTTTACTGATATGTTAGAATATTAATCATTGTTTCTCCTCTTTTCCTCTTTTCGTTTCAATCATTAATGTCAACAGTAGATTTTGAAATTCCTACAATAAGATGGCACTCGATAATGTCGGTTAGCATTCCCTATATGAAACAAAACCAAAAATTGTATTTCTGCTATCTTTAAGTGGTAGAGAATTGTTTTTATCAATTTCATGAAAAAAAGAGTTAAAATTAATATCCTTAAAGTATGCTATGTATCACCAAAGAAAATGTTTGAACTGTTACGCTTTTCCCTATTTTTCGTCTTGTAAACAGATAATACGTATGGGCATATTCATTTCACAAGTGTTTTATGAATTCCCTTGGCATATTGTTTATACCTTTTTTAATGGTACAACTTTTTTAATATTTAATCCAACTCGGTAATGGCCTTTCCGTCGTTATCCAACATGAATGTATAACATATTATTTCGTTTATTAAACAATACATACAAACTTCGCTAGTGAAAATGGCAAACATTAGCTAATTTGTAATACCCATTCCTTACCTATCAATGTATGTCTTGTATAATTTGAAGATTTAAATAGATCATCATATATGAGAAATGAGAATATAGAGCTGAGACACGAAATTGTCTGCAACACGTCTCACAACATTTTCTTTAGAGGGTCCACGTTTGAAACAGGATTTTTTTCCCCACAGAATGTGAACTTTTTTTCAGCGTTGTTTCCTGAAGTCCATTTTAATACCTCAAGATTATCTTTTCCGATTTAGACATAAAAACACTAGCAACTTTTATATCTACAACCTGTCAGTGATAAAGATACCTTTTTTGTTGTACTACAAATAGAAAGATAGTGATTGCTTTCAGCACTCTGCAGCAACGGCTAAAAATACGGTGACCTAACATTAATTTCCCTACACATCAATTATTTATAGGTTTTGAAAAGACTCATTTTTGCCCAAGTATAGTCAACTGATTTTTTGTACTCACAAGTGTAGTGCTGAATGACATATTCCGCAGTTGCTTTTCAGTTCACGTTGATGACTTAAGAGTTGGTTTGAGCAACCAATTAATAACGGCACAGAGTTAAAACGTTGACCATTTTGTATCTGTGAACACATCAACCCTGATGTATAAGGTGATAAATTGAGTTTTTGTAAAGAAACAAGCTAAGAATTAAAACATGGAACTAAGGCCAACTTAAGTACGCATTTCAATGTTATTGATTTGGGCCTGAAAGATTCTTTTACAAAAAGGAATAGTTTGTCATTATTGTGAATTGGCTAAATAAAATTGTTTTTGCATCGAAGAAGACAGTTTGTTGTCCTTGGCCGTCCTGACCCAGACAAATAGCCCGTTTTTATAACTCCAGATAGACATACAATAAAATGGTTAATTTGGTATTGATCACAAGCTGATAATTGTATTGTTCTTTCGAATGTGACTGTAAAATCATGTTCAATGACTAAATTCAGATGTGTGAAACTAAAATGTGTTATTAGATTTATAAGATATAAATTGTTATCACTTTATGTTCAATTGTGTTGATTTTTTGAAATCTATGAATTATTTAAAAATGAAAATTGCTTAAAATTAGGTTTTTTATGGACAGCATCTCGCAGGCGTTATATTAAGACCCGTTATGCTGAGGTACACTTCAGCTCTATAGCCAATTGAACATCTCTGTTTTGGTATCAAAAGAATGCTATTTAAGCCCAAATTTGAATGGAGCAGGGTTTGCAGTACTCAGATAATATCCCTGACTAACAATTTACGTTATTTGTTTAACCAAAGATTTTTAACCATGCCTTCCCGTATTGGCCGTCAACAAATCAAATAATCCCAGTATGAGTTTTTCCAAGCGCGGCCATTCAGAGAAAGGCAGCACATTTGAAACAAAAAATTCACTTGCTGGGATGGTAAAGTCAAGATCACCTGTAGAATATTTAAATATCACAATATAAAGCACTACGTTGAAATGTAGACTTTGGTGAAACGTTAAAATCTGAACTGAATAAGCAGACTTTAAAACTAAAACATATACAGCTCAAAGAGGTACAATAAAGACCATAACACCTAGAGAAACTTACAATGAATGTATTCCAATTTTGCCAAAAATGGAGAGTGAAGGGAAAATTATTTGATAGGGTATTTTAGTCTTATAATCATTGGTGTTACTTACTTTAAGATGCAGACTGCATGAATTATCCATATTAGGAACCTATATTCGCCTGATAATAATGCTATGCTACTAACGACATTACCTCGCCTGTTCTGTAGAAGCATAGTTTGAAACTTTTTGATACAATACGTAGCTAATTAAGTTGACCCTGCTGCTAAACAGCAAGGCTGTTATTTCTTGAAATACCCTTTTTCTGCTTTGCTCTCTCCAGTAAAAACCCTCTGGGGTTTTTTTTGAAGTGGATGCTGATGGACGTTTCAAGCACACGTCTGAAGTGGCTATTTCTTTGAAGTTGGAATTTGCGTATTCTATTTTCATAAAACACCTTTAAAGTTCTTATTACAGCAATTTTGAAATATTTTTAGAAAATTAAAACAGCGAAAAGCCTTTAATATTAGAAATGGTTTTAAAGTTTTACATACTTCATATGTATGAAGGCGGAGCATTTTTCGTTCTCGCTGTCAGTTTTGTATTGAAAATAAACATGGAATATATCAAATCTAAAATGTGCTTGAATGTAGCTTTAAAGATAAAGCAAGCCACTAAAGTGCTCATAGCATTTGTAAAGGACTGCTATGCAAATTTGTTCATTCAATTTTCTTTAATACTTGCAACCCTCATTTCTTACATCATACATTCTCAGTAATTATTCGCATCTATATTTTTCCTCCTTTTGCGATAAAATTAAACGTTTTGTTTTCTGTAAATATCAAAAGTGAATTGTATTTTTCCCAGAGCTCTTTTTTTCGATGCCGAGAACAGCAAGCCATTCGAAATATTAAAATGGTGCAGGTTTTTTCAAGTTTAGAAACTTTTCATGGTTTTTGTAGTTTCCTGGAACCAGTGCTTTGCAGTTATCGCTTGCAGATAAAATCTTGAATAAAGGTGCTAAGATGGGAATGCAAGCCTGGCAAATTAACAATTTAGCAGACGAAAATAGCTAACTTACACAGTGGTTGATTTAAATTTATCAAATTTCTTTGTGGTATGTTAATCTCCTTCAATTCCTTTAATGCAACATTGAATGACAAGACATTACAAGTTTGAAAAATCGGATTTTGTAATACTGAGTATTTTTTAAACCTCAAAAAAGCTTTTTAAAATGTTTATAGTTGTGCCAAAATAAACCTACTTATATTAAGCCTTAGCGATCTTTAAACCCATACCAAATCCTGTTTGGCCATTCAGACTAGGAATAGTGGAATACTGTAGGTTGAATTTGCTTCTTCAAAGTGTTAAAGTTGCTTTAAAGTATTTCATTTTGATGTGCGACAGTATTTTGACAGAAATAAACTTATTTCTAGTTGTGTTAAAAAATAATTTCTATACCTCGATGCATAAACTAAGTAAAAAGAAAGACTTTGATATTTGAATTATTTAATCGTCTTTCTTCACATGGGGCATAAAACCAGTTAGAATGAAAAATATTAGGTAAATGTAAATATTTTCTTATTGGGTGTGGTACCATTCTTGGGGCAGTAAGGCTCTAGTCACAAACTTTCGTCCCAATACACTGTTGCTCATAGTAACACTGTAGATTGAGCAACTTCAATCACCTTGCAAGTTCGTGTTTCTTTCTTTGGAACTACAATATCTTATTTTAAGTATTCCAAAACCTTTTTTGTTGGGTTATTCATGCCCCGAAGGAGTTATACTTTTTTATTTTCCATTATTACCTGGTCTATGCTTATATCATTTTTCGCTGCATTGTTATTATTTTATTATTATATATATATTTATACAGGTTATTATATATAAACAGTTATGATGTATAGTACACACAAATCTCATTTCAATAACAGATTTGTAAACTCGTAAAGCAGACAAAGGAAAGAATGAGCTTTAGATAGAGATACAGAACGAATGACTATATACTAGCTTTTTACACTGCAATGTATAAAAAAAATAACAAGTAATTTCATCAAGGATTTTTGAGTAATTAAGAGGGAAACGCAGGGTATTTTACTAGCTCCGAAACATAATGAGTTTAAAACTCGTTATGGGTTTTCTCGTAGTTTTTAACGTTTCAATATCTATTTGAAATAGCACGGTGGTCAAATGGTTTTTTTCAAATGTACTATAGTTGTAATAGTCCTAAGCCGACACCAGATATTTCTTCCCAACATAAAACCTAACTTTTTTTTCTGCCAGGAAAATACATTGACGGCGATGAAAACCTTATAAACCCACCCCCTTCTGCAGTGTGTGACAACTTTGCCTCGGCTGTGAACAGTTTGTTAACATCAAACTAAAGGATTTGTGTTAACTTGTGATGAGATACGGGTACGTAACATCTTATTTTGTCTGTTGTACTACTATTGAGAATTGATTTGTGAAGTTGAAGTTGTTCAAGCCTTCCATGCCAGGGAAACGGTGAAGCTGCAGTCCTACATAAAAGTTGAGGGCATGCTTTTTAATAAGATTCATGTGCGTAACATATTATTGATGTCTGTTTCACTACTATTGAAAATTGACAATAAATTGGATTTTACCCTACCTTCTAAATATAGATATATGTGATCTATGTTAATTACGCTTATTATTGATTTCCAACATGTTCATTTCTGAGCAGCGCAATTACTACACAAAAAGTATGTAGTTCATCTTTCAGCTTTTAATAATGGCATGCCACATTAGCTCCCATTGTACCTTTGTAGATGATACGTCTTGTGCATCTTCTAACACCTTTTTAGAAATTTCACCATTTAACCTATTTTCAGCTGTTTCTTGCACTTTTTTTGTATCAGTTTATTGTTGGTTAATACTTTATTCGTCTCATGATTCTTATTTTCCTTCATTAATCAAAATGTCATTCAAAACATTATGTTCTTTGGTTAAATTTGTCTTCTGATTGATTTTGTTTACCAGCATCGATAAAGTGTAGCTCTATCGTAACCTACTAGCTTACGGATAAATTGGTTGCCTATTGATATAAATTCTTAGTTTACGATGTAGTAACATTATTAGTATATATAGCCCTAGGGTAGCTTTTTATAGTCTGTGCCTTTAATTACCTTTTTGGTCTTACCAGGGTTGAATACACCTTCACTGTTTTGTATTTTCATGTGAAAGAGCATCGGGTGCTTATCTGATTTTGAAGATAATGGAGGGCTAATGGGAAGGAGGTATTAATCATAGAAGAGCCATAGTTACCTTTTTCGCGAGAAAATAATATTGTACCAATTTGTAAGAGTGCAAATGAGTTTATGTCTATACAGTCACTCAAGGCACATCTCTTATTCAGAACTGTTAAAAAATACCGTATTTTTTTGAATTTCGTTGCGCATACTTAGAAATAGACCATAAAAAGAAGCTTTTAATTTAGTTAGACTCCGTTTTACGACTAAACGTTTCGTCGAGATAATATCTTATTTCCTATGTGTGTGTTGTATGTTAAGATTATTATTCGCAAATAGTGTTTAGTTTTTCGACATTTTGAGAATAAGTGGTTAAGGTTGGAGATGGGGAGGGATGTAGTTCACAAGTGAAGAGAGGATGGGTAGTTAACGATATGCAGTCGTATTTGATACATTAAGTACAAGGAGGTACTTAATCGTTAAAATTTGGATAAGATAATTTTTGTCTTGTGTAATCATTGAAACTAAAGTATTTGATGGAATATGCGAGAATATTTAACCATGTCAATGTTGCTGCTGTGCCTAACCAAGTGTAACTAGGGATTTAGGAGAAGCCTTTGCACAAGAAGATTTTGATGCAGTAATAATGCAATATATTAGCGTACAAGGGTACTCTGGTGGATGACTCCATGAACAAGAGAAAATACTGAAATGCTTTGTAGGATCCAATGTCGGACATCTCTGCTTTTTGAATACAAAATTTGCTTTTCTATTTAGTAATGCAGCTTGATGTTCCTTTTCTAAGTGCAACAACAATGAGTTAAATGACAAATTTCATCAAAAATTTATGCTCATTATTTCATAAAAGAAGTCCTAAATATCCCCTTTTCCAAGACTTAACAATGTGTTGTTAATTGTGTACCTTTTACAAGGTTATCAGCCTTGATTATCTTTTTTCCAATTGTAGTTTTGTGATTATTTCTGAAAAGGCAGAAGCTCATTTCTTCTAGCTGGTGATCGTTATCAACAGTATATTTTAGATCTCCCAAATAAAAAGGCGTTCTTTAATCTTCTTCTTTCTCGTTTAGGATTTAGCTCTCAAAAACTTGCTATGGACGCCAGATACAATCTGCTTAGAACGTAAGAATTGCCCAATTAGTTGAACCCTTTAAAAAGACAACAACAAGCGTAAAATATCGTTTTGGGTTCCCTATAATGTCAGAACTTGTTAAAATTTTAATTGCCCCAAACCTAACAGAAATCTTCCCACTTAAACTGAAGTATTTTCATGTCTAAAAAGCTCCGAATAGGGTTGCCATTTGGGATTGCAGGGTAATTCTAGAATTAATTTAGGATTTTGTGAAAAACGACCAGTGAAATTTGTTTAAAATACTTTGAAAAAAAGTTTTTAAAGTATTTTACAGGTAAGAATATGAATGCCAGCATGTTTAAGGTCTCCATAGTGTTAATACCATTGGTCGATGAATATATATATATATTTGACACAGGAAATGACTAAAGAAAGTATGCCAACATTTACTTGAGTAAATCAAATTTTTATTTATTATTTCAAATTTTCGTCTGTCTACAACAGACTTTATCAAGAAACTGACAAGCAAAAAACGTATACCAAAAAAAACGTATACGTTTTTTGCTTGTCAGTTTCTTGATAAAGTCTGTTGTAGACAGNATCAAATTTTTATTTATTATTTCAAATTTTCGTCTGTCTACAACAGACTTTATCAAGAAACTGACAAGCAAAAAACGTATACCAAAAAAAACGTATACCAAAAAAAACGTATACATTTTTTGCTTGTCAGTTTCTTGATAAAGTCTGTTGTAGACAGACGAAAATTTGAAATAATAAATAAAAATTTGATTTACTCAAGTAAATGTTGGCATACTTTCTTTAGTCATTTCCTGTGTCAATTATAATTGTTATTAGCTGAAAAAGTTTGTCAGTGTTGGTTTGACATATTTCCTGTGTCGAATATATATATATATATATATATATATATATATATATATATATATATATATATATATATATATATAAAAGCATGTGCGTCCGGCGTAATGTTATAATGAGCTGTTGTTCTATTTCTGTTTTCCTATTTCGGTTTTTTTTCGATTTAGCGTGTTTACCGACGTAAGATTAACTTTCTTATAAAAGCCTTCAACAAAACAAAGAATGACTCATTTAAAATCATGTCAAGTTAGCTGACAATAACGAAATAGTGTGGATTTAACAATGTCAAAGCGAATAAACTTTCCTAATTTGGCCACCTTCAGGGAAACAAGCAAAGTTACGTGAAGAACAGAGATAGAGCTAGCTGTTCCAGTTTTCTGCCACTGTTCTGTCTTGACTATATTAGTGAAATAATTTCAAGAACAGAGTTAGGCAGTTCTTTCCTGAATTTACACCCTGCGAAATTCTCAAAATTATTTTTGATGCTATTTTTGAAGGAGAATCTAAAAGATGATATTTTTCTGGATGAAACAGCAAATGGCTTCTCAGGGAAAAAAGCAATACCTTTGCGTTTGCCACTTCAGTGAAAGAGAAGAAAAAAGAGACACGCTTTTTAGAAATGTTCTATCTAAAGAAACAACAGCATCATCTACAAGATAACGGGAGAAAGTGGTTTTTTTAACATTCATATGGATTGGGAAGAGGTGAAAGTGTACTTCTGTTGTGCAAATTCAAATAGCAAACAAAGATTCCCATCACATAAAACAGGAATGATTCATAGAGACAAAGATACATAAAGATGACTGCAATAAGCTTCTTTTTTTAACCTCTATTATAAAGGAGCTTGAGGAAGTGAATGTCATGTTTCGGTAAACTAATGCTAACCCAGACAATTCAGTTTAGATTTCTCGTCACCAGAGCAATGAGTGTTTGATACACAGGTTTACAGTTTAATACTTACCAGTGTTCAATGTGGAACAAAGTTTCTGCCAGAAGATTATCGTATATGCAGACAGCACTAAGGATGCCCCAATGTCAAAGATAGTTTTCAGCTTGTGAAGGTAAGACATCAAAAGATGGAAATTGAGATTGTACGTAAAGTTCAGGGTAGTTTGGCAAAATATAGACATATTTTTGGACTGAATTGTTTGCTATCTAGCAGAGTATTAGCATAAACCTACAAAACACGTTAAAATTGAAAAAAGTATATGCAGTATTTAAGGAAATAAATGCTTTTCTTAAATGATCAATGATGCAGATGTAATTGTTACAGATAACGTTCTTCATAGATTTATCTCTGAAACATGTTATTCAAAAGATGACAATGAAACCAAATATGAAATTTCTGCTTGGAATGATTTAAACTGATATCACTTCAAATAACGTTTGTAATTTTTAATGTTTTAAGGGTAAATATTTTGTTTTGCGCTAATTTTCATAATTTAATTTTCGATAGTGATTTTCGAGGGGCTTAGTGGCAAAACACGAAACACCCCATCTTACCATATGACATTACCATGGTCTGTTTGTGTCCCTTGTTGAAACAGTAATATTTTAATTGGTAACTGATATTTCCACTTGTTTTTTTACTGGCATTTTTTATTACTTACTTTTAAGATTATGGTTTGATAAATGCCAAGTAAAGTAATCGACAAGTATTCAAACAAGGGATGGATATTTAGGAACCAACGTTTACGAAATCAATTGATGCTATCATACTGTCTAAGAAATATTTGCTACTTGACTTTGCATGGTCATAAGGTGTGCAAGACTGTTTTAGACTAACATAATACCAATGAACGGTGCCAAGGACGAAATAAAGATAATCTAAAGTTACGTTTTACCAATAAAGAATATTCCAGATGTTCATTTTTATATAGGGGAGCAAAACGTTTATTTTTTTAAATTTAGTCACCGTGAGAAAACTGATAATTTTGATGAGTTCAAGTTATTACTTGAACTCATCAAAATTAGTTTTATTTTTTTGTTTTATTTTATTTTGCTTTACAAATTATTATTGAATTATTCATCATGTAGCTGATCCACCAACAGTAAAATAAAAAGGCATTCGGTAACAGTAATCTTGAAATACTAAATATCTCTGTGTGTGTGTGTCTCTCTCTCTCTCTCTCTCTCTCTCTCTCTCTTCTAGAAAAGTAAAGCGTAGAATGAGAGGGAGTGGGTCTAAAAAGAAAGTTTTAAAAGATATTTAGACAGTATTTGTGGAGGAATTGCAATACACAACCGAAAGTAAGAGATGCTTTGTGATCGGAAAAGTGGAGGAGTGCTATTTTTACTGCTTCTCAATACACACCAGTGTACAATAAGGAGCAAAAGGTGAAAAAGGTCAGACGCAGGGGAAAGATTGATATTGATATAGTCACTGATTGTATCCATGCATATGTCTAAAGTGGAGCCAGGTGAAGAATGAGGAAGCTTGTTGTTATGTCGAAGTGATCACGGCACGTAACCACAATAGTATCATGCAGTAAATATTTATAGGTATGTTTAGCTTGATTTTTGTTTCCTATCTGATTGCATTATATCAGAGTTTTTGAAGGAAATAAATATAATGAAGTGGCTGGAAAACACTAAATTACGAGGGAATACTTTATACAAGGCTACTAACTCCTCGCTTGGGGTCTGTATTTTTGTTGATCATTATCAAGTATATTACAAGTGTATATAGACCTACAAATGATGTATAAATAACACTTTTAGTTACACTTATTGGTATTTCTTATATAGCATATTATTTTGTTTTGTTTTATTTTATTTTATTTTATTTTATTTTATTTTATTTTATTTTATTTTTTTTTTGGTTTTATTTTAATATTTTTTTGATTTTATCTTCTTTATTTAAGTAGGGTTCTCAAAACTGCTCGTCCCAAACACACCGGACGGGCCTCAACGGCGTAAAATGAATAAAACGTA
>RDPX01000117.1:1650988-1667419 GCA_003991215.1 Morbakka virulenta | reverse complement strand
CTGCGAAAGTTTGAATTGCTATCAAACAACCTAGAATAATCACGGAACTGAAATATAGAAAAATAATTACAACTAATAGGTAAATTGATTGATTGTATTACACGGAGTTCGACTACTTCTAAATACGGTGAGTACTATTTTCTTTCTGATAGAAATATTCCACAGAATTGTTAACAGAAAAGACTAATATGACCGATAATAATACCTAAGTTATGACCAGTAAAACGTAAACAACAAAACAAACTTATTTAACTACTTATGGCTATTACAATCAGTGTTTTTATATAGTATTTGTAAGAATGTTATAGTTTTAATATACATGACAGAAGCCCCTTCTGTCCAATGACCTGTTTAATGTATGTGAGATCTTTTGTCACAAAAACTTGGCCTTTAAGAGAAAGAACAGCCAAAAAAATTAATTTCGTAATGGGTGTTGGTTGTTTAAGCCCCCAGAAGATTATAGCAAAAGAATACTAGTCAAAGCATCTATATATCCCAAAGCATATACATTATAGGGATGATTGCTTATTTCTATCCATTGCTTCTAAGAAAAGCTTTAAGGATTTTTGTCCTTTATAGATACTCTCTGCTTCGTAGACGTTGGGACTACGCCCTTAAATAATTGCCCATCTGCAGCTATATAAAGTAAACAGATGAATAGTCATTTAATTGTACATTAAAGACTCTAGCAACCAAGTGTCCGACAAAAGATTAGTATCCTCGTAGGGTACCTTTTATTTACTGTTTAGTTCCTAAGCCGACGACCAAATCTAGAAATCCATCAAAGAAAAAGTATGTTGAGGCACTCGAGATCATAGATATTAAACTAATATCAAAGTACCCCATCAAGCTAGTAAAGCGCAAAGAAATTAAATCCCAGTAAAAGCACCTTGATATAACCAACTCAGCTATTAATTTTTTCACAATATTATCAATTTGGTTCAAATCCAAAACAAATTAAAACGTTTCACATAGACCATTTCGTTAATAAGCATTGAGCACTTACCAAAAAAAGATTAGTCTGCACTATTTTTCTAATTTAACTTAGCTACTTCATACACCGGACTCATACAAATCAACTAAACCACAAGACAGTGAAATCTCTGAGTATCAACGTTTCAGTAAATGACGTGATACCAGAACAAGTTTTGTTGGTCATGTATCTGCATTCAAGTTATATGTGCTTACGAAACGTTTTCCTAAATTGAGATAACTAGTTGGTAACACAGACACCCGAAAACAATTGCATGGGTTTAATGGGAAAACCCTGTGTACTCACCACCTAGAAAACAATCTGTTTTCACTTTTGAAAGGTACAAAAAGCAATAACTGTAATATCAGATATGCCATATATCTTTTCCTCTGCCCCAACAGCCAAAAACAAGATATAGGTTGTACCGAGAACAGAAAGCCACGAATAGTCAATAATAAAGATCATATATTCACAGTCAGACGCGTACAAAGACAATTATGTAAAATTCGTCGAACAGTGTTCGTAGTTTTATTACAAGCTGCATCAACCTTTTAACCCTTGCAAGCCCTTAGACTTCTTTTACTTGATTCAACTGTACAATACTAATAAGTTTACAGTTTTAAATAAAACGACCATTTTATTACAAGTATCGGGATTTGCGCACAGTTCAAAACATACTTTACACAAAAGACTTAATCCACACCACTGCTAGCGAAGGCTTAAATGTTTACAAAGTTTTCTTTTAAAACTGAAAGTCCATTGCACTGAAAACCAGAGAATTCTTTTTTTTCATCACTTTGTATCTCTTCTGAAACTCAGGACTTGACAAACGTGCAGAGAGTTGAACAAGAAAAAGAGAAGTGTGATAATTAATTGCTTCAATAGGAGCGTTTTAAATTCCTCCAAGTTTTCTGAAATGCAGTAACTATGTTATGAACCCTTTGTGCTTAAAATAGATGCTACCAGAGCTGAGTTGCAATAACTTCATTTTTCAGGTAATTGAGGTATATGCTTAAAATTAGCCTTTGGCAATATATATTTCCTGCATCTCAAAAGGAGCAAACCCTAATTATTATCGAGGGCTATTAATTCATGCAGCTTTGTGCTTCTTTTCGCCAAGTGTCTATCTAGAACCCGACATTTTTTGAGTATTAATTTACTGTCTAGATGGTTTTAACGTTATTCTCCCCAGTACGTGGGGCTCAGACGTTGCTCTTGATAGGGGCTTGTATTTGGCATTTGAGGAATTTCTTCGCCGGATGCCCTTCCTGACACCGACCAACGGCTTTTTCTTTTGTAAAGTTCCAAAGTCTTTTCGCCCACTCGGGGAATCGAATCCAAAACGTCTTGGTTATGGTGCAGCTACATCAACCAATAAGACACGGCTTCTCAGTTTATTGTCTGGATGGAACAAAGCAAATTATCACTAACAGCAAATATTATACCCTCTTGCCTCTGTAAACAAGGTTCCTGGTAGGCAGAACGTGACTGTGATTGAATTGATTATTAGTAATTAAATAATTAAATTAGAGTGTGACAAAACAATATTTGACACTATTAAATAAGGGAAATCAAAACGGTATGGTCCTTAGCAAATAGATGATAGTTGACGTGATTTGGGGTTTTTTCTCATTTATTTATCATTTATTTAAGCATTTTTTAGTCCTAGGGGTATACTTACTCCTTCAGTCTTTGACGAATCTTACTGATCATTTTTTGAAAGATTCAAATAAAGACAATTTTTGCTTTTAAAGTCTTTTCCTATAATATTTACAAATCACTGTAGCAATCAGAGCAATAGCTACACATACAGCAGACTCCCGGTTATTCGAACCGCACTTATTCGAAATTTTCGGTTATTCGAAGCAATTTTCAATCCCCGTGAATTTTCTAACCCCTTTTTAAGATAAATCTCTCTCACTTATTCGAACTTCAGTTATACGAATTTTCAGTTATTCGAAGCGTTTTTCATTCCGCGTGGACCAAAATTTTCTCAGTTATTCGAAGAGTTTGGTCATAAAATGGATTTCTAAAATAAGCGTAAGTAAAAATAACTTTATTTCTCAAAAAAAAATCCTAATCAAAAAGTAATTTTTCTAGCAATTCCACTATCTTTTCATCTCCAGAAAACTGCAACAGACATGGGATTCTCATCCCTTTGTCATCGCCTTTGTTGATAGCCTTTCCTCTCACTTTGACTGAACAACTGTTTATCGGGTTTGATTTTAGAAAGTAAGATATAGTTTTGGCATATTTCCCAATTCTTCCTTTAGGTAAGTGACCCACTACATTGTTCTCCAGTTGTCATCGACAACTGCCACAGCGAACTTGTCGACTTCATTAGTAGGCTCCATTCTTGTTTTAAGAACTTGTTCAATAACAGGTTCCCATTTGTTTCGATACACATGAAACCCCATAACTGTCGACTCAGTATCAAAGTTTTTAAAAAGAATTATCTCAATGGGGTCTTCATTATTTATGATCATCGACACAAGATCCATGTTGCTTGCTGACTGCCGGAGAAAAGAAATTGCTTTTGAGTTGCAATACTGTTTGTTTGTTTACTTATGTTCGAATGGCAATACAACAGCTTCTTTATGGCATTGCAATGATTGTTGTTCATTCGATCACAATGCAGCGGCTTAATTTTTCAAAACACTGGAAAACATGTTCAAGAGCAGTTCCATTTCAAAATGGCAACCTCAAGCTCAAGAAAAAAAGTCAACTTGACCATCAAGGAAAAGTATCTTGCTCTTAACGAACCCCAAGAGAAAGGAACTACAAAAACAGCAATCGCTGAAAAGTACGGTGTCCAACCAAACACATTATTATACTGGATTAAAAACAAAAATAATATAATCAGCAAATACGAGAGACAAAACCTAACCACTGGAAAATACGATAATATCGATAAAGCTGTGTATAAATGGTTTATGAATGCTCGTGAATGAAATGTACCAATCAACGGTCCAATACTCCGGGAAAAAGCTTTGGATTTTGCCACGCAATTCGATATAACAGATGCGTCCGATGGCTGGCTTGATCGATGGAAAAAGAGATATAATGTCATATATCGTACCATATCAGAAGATGAAAAGTCTTGCAATGACAGCCAGTTGGGAAGAGACTCATTTACCAACAATACTTTCCAGGTACGAATTAAAAGACATTTATAATGCGAACGAGTTCGGCTTATTTTACCAGCAGCTTCCAACAAGCTCCTTTCATCTTAAAGGGCAACGATGCGCAGGTGTTAAATTTAGCAAAGTTTGTCTGACCGGCCATGCTGTAGGAAATGCAATTGGTGAAAAACTACCCATGTTAGTGATTCGCAAGTCTACAACACCACGATGTTTTAAAGGTGTTCAAAGCCTTCCTTGTGAATACAAAGCCCAGAACAAGTCTTGGATGGACGCTGAAATATTTACTGAATACGTTAGAAAACTTGACGCTATGTTTCTTAATCAAGGCCGTAAAATTGTTCTTATTGTTGATAACTACCCTGCACACCCAGAAGTTGAAAACCGCAAAGCTGTAGAGTTGGTATTTGTGCCGCCAAACACCACATCAAACACTCAGCCAAATGGATCAAGGCGTTATTAGATCATTGAAAGCATTCAATCGATCTAACATTGTGAAGCGTCGAATCAAATACATCGATGACGGCAAGGAGTTTCCTAAAATCAACATTCTTGAAGCAATGCAAATTTTGGTCAAATTATGGGATGCTGTATCTGAAAATACCGTTATTTATTGCTTTAAGAAGGCAGGCATCTCAGCAGAAACGCAAAATGCAAGTATCCTCGACGAAGACGACCCATTTAAATCACTTGCAGAGAACATTGCACAACTTTAAACACGTGGTTTGGTAGATGAAAGCTTCGATATTGATGAATTCGTTGACATAGATTTTGAGATTTCTACATCCACAACATTCACTCTGACTGATGAAGAGATAGTCGATTCAATCCTCAATGGCACTAATGCTAGTAACGATGAAGTCGACGATGATGAAGAGATCGAAATAAACGGTATTCCTCCACAAAAGCCTAGATTGTCAGAAATGGAAGATGCCCTGGAATTTATTGAATGCTGCACCTATTTTGATAAAGGCCGAGACGAAATCAGAAGAAAACTTTACTCAATTACAAAACATTGCGAAAAACACTATATGGAAACCAAAAAGCAAACCCAATTAGATTCATTTTTTAAGCCTTTATAAGCACTTGATTGGTTTAGATTGTTAACATTAACTGTTTGTTGTATTAATACTTATTATTGTTGTGTTAAAAATAACGAAGGAAAGTGTTTAAAATACTAGAGCAAAGGTATAATAAAACACCTATTTTACCAATACCTCAGAAACCCGTTTAGAAACAAATTTTGATCAAAAATTTATTTTTTTTTACTTATTCGAATCTTCAGTTATTCGAAGTAAAATTCCATCCCCCTTGGAGCTTAGAATAACCGGGAGTCTACTGTATTCAAAGTACCTTGACGAATAAGAAAAGTGCATCTTCCATGGCCAACCCAGGAGGTTATGCACAGGCCTCGTTCTTTTTTTCATACAGACCAGAAAAGTCCCCAATTGGCAAACTTTTTGCGAATTAGGCCTATAAAAACTGGTCATATTAATCACAGAAAGCATTTTTGCTCTATGCGTTATACATTTATGTTTGTTTGGCTATATATACATATACGCTTAAGTTTTATACTCATTTACGTTTATCCCAATGACCTTCTGTACTGGTCCGTGGTTGGTGTTTTTTTAATACCCATTTTGTTTTACAACCTGTTCGACTACGTAATATATACAAATACTATGGTTAACCTTTCATTCGTCGTGCAATAACAACATAAAATTATGGCAAAATAGCCTATCTAAATGTTTACATTTACACAGGTTATTTTGTTTATTTCTTATACAAACAAATTCGTTTCTTTGTACACCAGTTGATTAATTTAGCCGTATTTTACGAATTTTAAACCACTTGATAATGTGTATTACCATGAGAAAATGAATTTTATTCTTTTTGTGGTAGTCTGGGCTTAGAGACATAGCATTGTCTGAAAAAAGAATTTTACATAGATTATTTTGTTTACTTTAGTTCTTTTTTATCCTATAATTCTGTTGTAAAACCAGCAAATTTTAAGCTGAAGAAGAAAATCAAAAGGTCATTATGTAACTGGTGGTGTCTTTTTTAGAAGTTTTATATTGTTTCAAGTCACCTTTTTACTAAACTAGACTGTTATATTAGGACTGCGTTTCTTATTGTTACACACATCAGGAAAATAGAATTTAAAAAATGCTGCAAAATGTTATCAAGTTTGAAATAAATTGACAAAATTCGAAGAGGTGTATTCCAAGGTAAAAAGGGAAGGGCGATAACTGGAGTCATTAATCTTCAGATTTATAGTTGGCGAGTAGGAATTTATTCATATGGAGACACTTCGTTATTAATTCGCTGTGTTTGTTTTGGAGTTCATTAACATTTGGGTAGAAAAGAATATAGTACTTTTCTTGTAAACAAAGAGGGAAACTGCTTGATTTGTTTGCGTAGCTTTTCACTTGTTTAATGATCGCCCATTAAAGTGACAGGATAATGTTGTGATTCTCTTCAAGGTCCCAATTGTAGGAGGATAATGCTATCCTGTTTTTGTACTACAAATTTGTAATACAATACAAATTGTATTGGTAGATTAGAGATTATTTTTGGTTCTCTCCATCCAAAGCGCATTCGGTTTTCCTTCTGCGATTGCGCTTTGGAGATTCTCTATTATTGACCTGATAGAATTTCTTAGTTGTGGGGCGTTTATGAAACGTATTTATTCAGTGTAGCAGTAACTGGCCTTGGCTTTGTTTTGGTTATAAGAAATTTCCCCTTGACATTTATGGGCAAGTTCTTGTTAAATGGTGGATTAAAACAGATGATATATTTCCTTTAGTTACTCTTCNTGTTTAATGATCGCCCATTAAAGTGACAGGATAATGTTGTGATTCTCTTCAAGGTCCCAATTGTAGGAGGATAATGCTATCCTGTTTTTGTACTTTTTATTACTTAAAAACTGTTTATGGACGTTACCTTGTATTGGTAACACATAATACAATACAAATTTACAAATTTGTAATACAATACAAATTGTATTGGTAGATTAGAGATTATTTTTGGTACTCTCCATCCAAAGCGCATTCGGTTTTCCTTCTGCGATTGCGCTTTGGAGATTCTCTATTTTTGACCTGATAGAATTTCTTAGTTGTGGGGCTTTTATGAAACGTATTTATTCAGTGTAGCAGTAACTGGCCTTGGCTTTGTTTTGGTTATAAGAAATTTCCCCTTGACATTTATGGGCAAGTTCTTGTTAAATGGTGGATTAAAACAGATGATATATTTCCTTTAGTTACTCTTCTTTTTTGAAGGCTTAGCTTCTTAAAATTTCATCTTCAGATGGTTATTTTTGTATCCAATCTATATCAGTGCTTCTTCACTTTCTCCTTTTGGATGTTCGTAAACGACCTGGTTAGAGGAGTCTCTGGATAGGCCTCCAGCTGTTGCTCGTGATAATTTTTTTAGGATTTGCTGTAGGTAGTTGGATGATGTATGGATATACAACATGGAATCGTTTGGTTTCTTGAAAGGTTGGGAGGTATTATTTTTCGTTTATTATTGTGAGGTTGATCTAATTGCCGTTTCTTGCATCCGTTTGGAAGGACTATAAAACATAGCCAGGGACAAATTGTGTATCTCTTATCATCTCTTACGTCGCACTTTATGTTTACACCCAGGAGAAACTTTATTTAGTCATTTTCCATAGTACCTTCAGGGGTATATTCATACCACTTTTTCTTTTCCAGACGGTAATCACAGCCCCTAGTGTATACAATTTTAGCTACGTCGTCATAACACCATGTATACTCCCATTGTGGAAGCTTCCTATATGCACCTGCTAGGTAGATCGCACTCTCCCTTTCTCAACACATCACATAGAGTGAAATGTCTCTGCTTTTTGCTGTATAACATGATGTAATTGTTTCGTAAGGCCTGCTCTTGTTCACCACATACTACCCTCACACTTTTTGTGAGCCCACAATCAGACTCTAGACTCTGTCTGGTAAACTACCAGTTCAATCAACCCCAAAATCAGAGAAGATGCATCTGATAAGCAATATCACGGTAGATTTACGGAATATTTCGTCCGTGCCCTACACAAATACAGTGCTCCATATACAACCCTGATGACCCATAATAAAGTTAAAACTGTTTTTCCATCCCTCATACTGACAATAAAGAAAAGCTTAGGAGCTTTTAAATTCCTTGACAGAGATGTTGACCATCCTGCTATTATATGATCGAAAATCTTGGTTTTTAGCTGGTACTGCTACGTCAATGAGTAAATAGAGCGGGTGGTTTAATGCTACAATCATTGCGAATGCTGAACCCCCTCAAGATGGTTTCTGCTCCGATTTCAATGACGTGTTCTGTGTGGTGCTCAAACCAATTCTCTCGCTTTTCTTGCCGGAATGGTTGCATATTTTCCAAGGTATATAGTGCACTTTTCTGTCATGCCAGTTAAGTTATTCATTTGGTGCAAATTTATTTTTCTGCCGGCACAACTTCTTATAATGTTGGCTTCGCAGTTTTTTGTAAAGTAACACTGGACTTGGGCTGCAGTGATGAGACATTCTGACTTAGCTTTAAGCCCGGATCTTAGCAAGTACTGTTGGGTCTGTGATTTATCTACATCAACTTGTTTGGTACGAGCTGGGTATTTTCGGTCAAGGGGTTTCTCTTACCATCGTTGCTTGAACTGTTCTGTTGTTTATGGTATGTTTTTTGTCTTTTAAAGTTTTGCTGCTTTAGGCCCCGGGGGAAGATTCTCGTTATCCTTATTAATTGAGTCTTTTACTTTTAGTTTCGTGGTGAATTTTCACGTTTCTGTATAGATCGAGTATAATTTTTGCCATTTTGGTGAGCTTGAACGCCTTTAATTATCCAGCCTGGTTTGTGTCAAGGTGTTTTAGAGGGGTAATGGAGGTTGTGCTACCAACAACAAGACATTCAGTGTCAAACTTTGACCCGTAACGCCGTTGTCACCAAATGATAGTATCCGAACATTGTGGAAAATCACAAGCAATAGTACCAATTTACAACACGATATTTATAAAAATACAAAAGAAGTTTTGAAACCTGTGCAGACAGAACACAGGGAGCATTTACAAGGTCATCTTATCACACAAGATACCATTCTCTCATTTCTGTTTCACAACGCCACTTCAAAATACAACAAGCTTTGGTATGACGTTTAAAGTAATCTACCCAAAAATATATTCAACTTTACCATTCGTTATTTAAAAAACACCCATGCAACTCGTAAAAATCTATCCAAATGGAATCCCAACCTATTTTCTCTTTGCTCATTCTGCATTAACCAGAAACTCTTCTTCATGTTGTCGCCAATCGCAACAGGTACCTTTTTGAAGGTCGTTATACTTGGCGACAAAACTCAGCATTACAGTTTTTAGCAGGAGCTCTCAAATCTCTTGAAGACTGTACAACATACGCTGATATCTATGAATTTTTATCGCCACGTATTAACTGGAGATGCCTTGCGACGTGATTTTCTCGTAGTTGCTGCACAAAAACAGTTATACGTGCTTACATTGACGGTGGGGTATGAACCAAACCTTTGTAAAAATGCTTCTCGCACATATGAAAAATATCGTCCTTTGATTCGTAATTTACATTCCAGTTTTTCGAAAGTTAGTCACGTAAATCTTTACATTAGCTCCTTATGTATATTGGGTCAATTTTGAATTCCTGTAAGTGAAATGTGCAACGAATTAAACATCGACAACAAACACAGGCGCTTTCTTTCCACCGAATTTTCCAATTTAATCATTCGAACTACATACTAAATATTCTGTCGTTGAGACCAACTATGGACAAACTTGAGTCCACATCGGATTTTGGGTGTAACATTCCATGCATTGCCCCGATCTTTGTCGGTTTTGAATCAAGCATTGTTAGTTTAGAGCTTTTCCATTCGATTATCGCACAACTATATTGCAGATTAGGCTGTGACAAGTTATTTTTTGCTTCAATTTTGTTTTTTCTATTAAGTTCTGATCTCACTATTAGTCGTACTCTTTTGCAATACTCTTTCCTAATCTTCTCGTTCATTTTATTATATTGTATATCATCTTTTTCATCCACTCAATGGTATCTATATCCGCTGTCTTATTCTAGTTCATCAATAGATATGTCTTTATCCACCTCGATATTTCCTGTGCTATTCATTTTACCCATTTTGAACGATGCATTTGCACCTTTGGCTTAACCAAAACTCATTTTCATGGCGCCACTAAACTGCTTTACAATCTGTAATTCTCCTTGCTGTTGATAATTATTGGCCACATAGAGTTTTAGATCTTCCATACAAAATAAATTATTGTTTGGCACACTGTTCCTACTCATCTTGTATTCTTATCCAGGTGCATTCATATCAGTTATTAACAGTACTAATGCTACTCAGAATAGTAAGTAAGAGAGAGAATCGCCTTGGAATTTCCCTTGCTTGATACTCACCTTTTCTGTTGTAACAAGACCTTGTACGTAGTTCAGATACATCATAGTGCCCCTTGACTTCATTGATTTTTTCCATGAATTTTATCACTTTGTTGTTAAATTTATAGATGGATAACGATTTTGAAATCCATCTGTATGGAACCCTGTCGTTAGCTTTCTGCAATCGACCCAAGCTACACTTCGATTCTTCTACTTTTCACCATCTTCAATTATTTCTTTGTTCTTCAAAAGTTGATCTTTGCATCCATATGAATTTATGTTCATACCATATCCTAGTGACTTGTATCTGGTGGTATTTACAAATATTCTACTGTATGTGAGTGCCTTATCGTTTCTTCCTAAACATTGGCTTTTGCTAGGACAGGATAGGCTGATGAAGTGTGCTCCACACTATAGTCAAACTCTTGACATAGTCTAGATTTTGGGTCAATTTTCATTTTTAAAATTCTGTGTTGCTAATTTTTGGTCCTGTGCATCTATCACCAAGGTTTCAGACTCCTCTTTCAATTCTGTACAACCATTTATGTGTTAGTTCTTTGTCAATATCTGCTCTGTCAATTCTCTCTGGGTACTTGTTATGTAAAAGTCCCTCTTTCCATCTCTCCTTTATGTTGAATATAATCTCTTTCTTTACTGTTTCTTTTAGAGATTTCACTTTCTTTGTAATTGGCATGGCCTCAACATTTGCAGTGCTCTCCATTTGTATTACTATTTCCCTTTTTAAATTATTACCTTTTTTTTTATTAAATATAACTTTTATAACTAAATATGACGCCTTGTCGCTTTCATGTTTGTATACCTGTTTCAATACCTTGTCTTTTGTTTCTTTCAGGTGCGTTTCTAAGCCCATAGAGCTCCATTTGTAAGTACATTCTGACTGAATCGCCTCTATTCCACCTTCCTTTCTTGCAAGGTGTATCCGCTCAACATCTGCTTTAGGGTAATTTTTTCTGTGCATTGTCGTTATCTTCCTTGGCTTGATACCCATTTTTTCTGGTTTCTTTCATTTGCCAGTTAATTACATTAATAGCAGTGGTTTTATTGGATAAATTCATTTCACTTTTCAGGATGATCCCAATTCTTCAATTGTATTCTTTTTTGGCCTTTTCTTTCCTCGTTACGTGTTTATTATTATTATTATTATTATTATTATTATTATTATTATTATTATTATTGTTGTTGTTGTTGTTGTTGTTACTGTTGCTACTGCTGTTGTTATTTTCAAAAACTTTTCTTAGAATCCCAACATAATGTAAGATCACAGCTTTTTTCAGAAACCCAATGGCCTTTAGTCTCTTTTTCAGTTTCTTCGGCGTTTCTCCCAGTGTTCCTATGGCTATTGATATAACAGTAATCCCTATGCCCAATAACTCTTTTATCTCAGCTGCAAGCTCTTGATACCTCTTAATCTTTCACCTTTTTTCGACCTGGCATTTGCTCTCGTATCTAAGGGTATGGCAAAGTCTATGAATTAAAGTTCTTTTTTATCTGCCACAATCATTTCAGAACATGTAGCTTCAATTACTTTCTCTCTTTGAAGTTAGATTCCCATAATATATTGCATCCTTCATTTTCTTGTATTGATTCTGGCCGATTTTCTTAGCATTTTTGCTTTGCTGTGATTCAGTTTTTACGTCACACTTTCCAATGGATTTGTTTTTCAGCACAATCATGTCGACACTTGTATTCTTTCTAAGCCAGTTTACTGCAACATACTGCGGAATTAGTAATATCTTCCACGTTAAGCAATCCCCTCCCACCCTCCTTTCTTGTGATGTACAGTGCTTCCGCATTACTATTTGAGTGAAGTGACCCCTTTGATTGTCAGCAATTTTCTTTGAGTTTTGGGGACTGGTTTTGGGTGGGTATTTTGCTTAATATGATCTTTCTGCTATAAGCCAACTTTATTCCTTCTCATTAACAAATTACATTTTGATATTTTTGTTGAAGATACGCACTGTCTCTGTTTAAGTCATCCATAAATAGCAGATGATTGATGTTTTCTTTAGAGTTACTAAATTCGTATCTTAAACTTGCTTTTCTCAATACATGGATTAGTGAATTGAATATAATGACAAACAACAGAGGCGCCAATAACACGCCCACCCACTTGAGTACCCCTCAGTTAATCTTTACCTCACCAAGAACGNTTTTGCTTAATATGATCTTTCTGCCAGTATGCCTTGGTATTTCTATTCTCAATCTTGCCCTGAGATCTTGTTTTTCTGCTATAAGCCAACTTTATTCCTTCTCATTAACAAATTACATTTTGATATTTTTGTTGAAGATACGCACTGTCTCTGTTTAAGTCATCCATAAATAGCAGATGATTGATGTTTTCTTTAGAGTTACTAAATTCGTATCTTAAACTTGCTTTTCTTAATACATGGATTAGTGAATTGAATATAATGACAAACAACAGAGGCGCCAATAACACGCCCACCCACTTGAGTACCCCTCAGTTAATCTTTACCTCACCAAGAACGTCTTTAGTAAAGCCCAGCATGTTCCCGGATTTCATACTCTTTTATGACCCTTTTTATCTCTTCATTTACATGTAGATTTTCCAGACACTCATTTTCATAAATACATAAATGGCATACGAAGTCGAACGTAATTCTATAATTGATTCATGTCACTGCTAGATTCTTATTTTCTCTTTTAAGCTCCCCCACTACCATTCTGTGGATGTATACCAAATTTCAAGCTCCCCTGGACAAAATTCTTCAACTTCCTAGTACCTCTTGTATTGAGACCCAATCTTTGATCAAGAAAAGTTTATGTCTCTTTCAATTATTCTAGTGAGGATTTTCTATGCCAATGAGAAACATCCTGTCGGTGTACACTTGTATGAATCATTTCTCATTGCTGCGGCCATCTGCATTAAAACTGATTTCCCTTTTATCAAGCTTTCTGGCACTTTTCCATCTTTAAAACAATCTGAACGTCTTTGTGCATACGTCTTAATATTTGAACCAATATCCTTGAGCCATACCTGGTCCGGATGCAATGTAGCACTCTTTGCGGAATCTTGGTTATCGTATCTTCATCCATTTCAATGGCTAATTTGACAATGATGATGGTGATGGAGTCTCCCGTCATAACGGCGGATGAGCGTCTTGACGCTAGTGTGCCCTTTCATACGAATTGAGGCCGATCCAAGAAAGACATTACTTGCCGCACGTGGTGCACTTGAAGGTTCCGTTGGTCATCGGAGTAGGGAAATTTTCTTGCTTGTCTCTTCAGCTTGACATCAGCAATGCGGTTATCTTCGAATTTTTGGACTGCTGAGTGGCACTGGCCCCGTCAAGAGGAACGGTGGAGGCAGTCTTATTCGCATCTTGCGGAATTTATTTGGCACGTTTTCATAGTGGACTTCAGGTTGTCATTGTAACGTAGACGTGGGCGTTCCTTAGCACGAGAGCCGTCCATAAACAGAGCTTTGGGAATTCGATCGTCGTTTATCCGTCGTACGTGTCCAGACCAGCGCAGCTGAGACTTCATTATCATAGCTTCAATACTTCTTATGTCGCACTTTTCTAAGACGTCTGTGTTGATGACTCGGTCTTGCCAGCTAATATTGCATATTCGGCGAAGGCAGCGCATGTTAAATGCTTCAAGCTGGCGAATATGTTTCCTGTAGGGTGTGCACGTTTCACAGCAGTTCAGCAGAGAGGATAGGACCGCGGATTTTTACACATTGATTCTTGTGCCCAGTTTGACATCGTGACTCTTCCATAGTCTGCCGGTGAGACGTCCGAAAGCTATGCTGGCTTTTAATATGCGCTGATTATCTCCTCGTCTAGCGAACCGTTATGTGTCATAACACTGCCAAGATAGCAAAAGTTCTTCACAGACGTGAGCATGGTGCCTTCAATTTCGACAACAGGATCTTGATGAGAAACGCCAGGATAAGGTTGAAACATTACTTCTGTTTTCTTCAGGCTTACTGTGAGACCAAACCTTTTCGCGGCATCTGCCAACCTGTCTGCTATTGTTTGGATATCTTCTAAACTGTGAGCTGAGAGTGCGTAATCATCTGCAAACAACAGGTCTCTGACAAGGATAATAATAATAATAATAATAATAATAATATAAATTGATTAATTATGTAATTTTTTAATTTTTCAATTCCTTTTTTTCATTATTATTATTATCATGGTATTAGTAGTAGTAATATTTGATATCAACGCCCAGCTCAAAGGATTGACAATATTCTACTATGCCAACTCTTCACTGCCAAGCTTTTTTAACGATGATATTCATCTCCAGATGGATGTGAGCCGACTTGGTCAATTTGCCTGTTTTGAAGATATCTGTGGCATATGTGTCGAAACCCGGCTTGTTATGATATCATTAATGAAGTTCCTGACCAGCTGACAAGTCGCAATAGCTTTTCCTGTTGAATGAAATGACCATGACTAGTGTGTTACATGGTGTTGAATGGTTCAAAAGACAGACAGGACAGAAGTGCGGGTAATGATGCTCCTTTGACCATACCACTTATTTCTTTTGGGTCGTGTGGTGACCAGCCCTTGATTGCAGTTGACAGTCATGATAGTTCTAAATCTTTGTTTTCTTAAATATGGCTGTATCTTCTTTCAGTTATGATTGAGAAGATATTGCACAATGTTGATAGGTAAGTGGTAGGCCTGTTTATTCTTTGGATTCTATGTACCTTAATATTTTGGAAGAAAGTAAGTCAGGCCCTATCGAAAGCAGGTGACATTTTTCTGTTGATTTTTTGTTGTCGTAGTTTATTTTTGCTTTGTTTTTTTCATGGTGTCTGTAAATTCTCTTTCCAAATCATCGTGGCTACCACTAATTTGTTTCAGGCATACGTTTGCACCGTCTTCAGCGTCTGGTGATTTCCAATTGCTTGCTTTCGCTAGGGCCAATTCCACTCCAATTTCGTCACTGGCCTTTCATTCTTGGATAAACTGATCTTTTTTTCTTTCCTGTACTATTTCTTTCCAGTAGTTTTTGTAATACCACATCCTGGTATCTGTACACTTCCTTTACCTTGTTATTGATGATGTTCTGGTCCTTTATAATAGCATTTTTTTATTCCAACGCTTTCATTGATTTCTAGATATGGGTTTGCAGACTCCTGCTCCAGCTCTTTTACTGTGGTGTTCGTGCCTTCTCTTATGGTTTCTGTTTAACCCTCTTTAATGTGACGCTGGCACACTCTTCAAGGTCGAACTGCATGGAGACATCTTTACAAAATGTCTTGATTGTCTTGGGGAGTCGCTCCTATTATCATTTTTGTTATAGAACTTTAGTTTATCCGTATAAACCAAGTGACAAATTTTCTTTTTATCTACGTCATAACCATTTCCAGTGTTGTTAAGTAAAGTACTGCGTGGTGTCGATGATAGACAAAACAGAGGTGGTTATAATAGGTTTCTACGAAATATGCCACTTTTAATGCATATTAATCTTGCCTCCATTGTACCCTGATTGTGGTTCAGAGACAGTGTTGACTTTCAATTTGCCATACCCTCAGCCATGAATTTTTAATCCAAGCGGTAACAGGGATTTTTTCCCCTGTTTTTACAATCTTCGAGTATCATTTGCCTTATCAATAACTGATCTTTACATCTGGAGCCTCTTCTCTTACATCCTTTCTGTTCTTGAGGTAATAGTTGTTTCTTTCAAAAAAGATGTATGACTCTTAGTTATGACGAACGTTGGGATTTTTTACATTTTTGCTAAGCAGACTATTTGGCTTTACTTTTTTTATTCTTGTTCATTTTGGTAATAGATCTATCAAGTCTCGTGTCACCCATTCTTGGATTATTTCTGGGGTTTTTTGAAATACCATTGTATGCTACCATGTAATTTTTCCAGGCTTTTCAATTAGATGTTTGA